>OY728140.1:166749330-167353383 GCA_963277665.1 Viscum album
CATGGGTAAATGGGAACATAAGAATGGGTGGGATCAAATAAATAGTAAGGGAAATAATAAAAAATAACATCAGAAGATCATAAGTGAGCATAAGATAAACATATGGGTATAATAATGTAAATATGGAACACTAACATTATATATTCTATTGATACCTAATAATAGATGGATCAAAATCTAAGAATCAAATAAGAAGTATTTATTATAAAGAAAAAAATATCAAATGATCTTTCCATCATAATATTGTGACCATATAATATTATAAAAAATCATTATCATAAGTTAAGGTTCACTACAAAAACCAAATTTACATAGTGGATAAATTCCTAGAGTGGATTAGGTTTACTCCCTATTCCCATACATAACATCTCATGATAAATAAATATTTACCCAATGCATTGAATGGATATATGATTCCAATACCACCCATTACGTAACATATTATACTTAGGATGACTACTCATACACCATACACTACATATAATGAGATTAAATCATGACCTAATACATTGGATGGATATATAATTTTGGGTTCACATGTCACATCATATTATGGAAATCCATAAGTGTGCCACATAAAAAAACATACATACTTTCAGTAAAGAAATATTATCCAATGAATGAAATGTATTTCATAATTATTTACACAAAACAAAACCACCAAAGATCTATAAAAAGTTCCATATGGTTACCAAAGAATATATCCCATGTAAAAAAATTAACATAGGAGAATGTTGTTATAGATGAAAAATAACTTTAAAAATAATACATCAAATAGTACAACAAAAGTGGGTATAAAGAATTGTTTTTTTCATTCAATGAGTTAAATACCATAATGTACAATTATATATTGTTGTTAAATCATGAAACATTAATCCCAATAAAGTAAATGATTTTAATAATGAAAAGGAATTTAAATGAGAAATTGAAAAAGTGTTTTCAAAAATGATTTAACATTGCTACAAAATAAAATATTAAAGGTTAGTTTTGAAATTTCTTTAGAAAATGTTCCATTGTACATTTTAAACATTTTAAATTGAAAATAATGTCAAATAATATATCATGTACTAAGATATGATGTATACAAAGGAAATTCAATTTGGAAGATAAAACATTATAGTATTGAAGGAATACACTTTTGATATTTTTAAAAATACATTGATTGAAAAAAAACATCATAAAAAGAGGTAATAAAATATATTTTATAATAATTGGGTACGAAAATAATATTAAAAAAATAAAAAAGAAAATAGGGTTTCAAAATAAAATTATAAAATATTATTGAGAATGTGATAACCTAGATATGAGTGATAAACATTAATTTAAAAGGATAAATATTATTTTTTATATTGTTTCACATACAAAAAAATGATAATTAGTCAAAAATATATTATATTAATTCAAGATTATATCCAAATAAATTAATTGTGTGTGCTATATCAATAGAGAGATGATTATTAAGGAGAAAAATTACAACTCAAGATGGAATATTGAGTTATGAAAAAATATTATATTTTTGGAAAGATATTAATCGTAGACCAAATTAAGGAAGAGTATGAGTGGAAGTGAAGTAAGAAAGAACCGAAATAATTTATTATATTATTATTCAAGGGGAAATAGTTAGGAAAGGTAAAAATAATTGGTTCATAATATCAAAACATTCCACAATGAATGGTCATAGAGAAGTGCACCCTTACATTTTATCTATACTTTCTCAAACACTCTCTATCTTTCTATATATAAAAAATTAATCTCTTCATAAATAATTTTTTTAATATATTTAATAATTTATAAATTAATTATAATTATTATATACATTTATATTACTTATTTATTTTATACTTTTAATATAGTGTGTCATTAATGTAAATCATTTTAATACAGTATGAAAATAGTAGCGTTTTTCTTAATTATTCTACTAAATTTCAACATTTTTAGATCATAAATGGTACAAAAAAATAATTATTTACATTTATTTATAATTATATATTTTAATTATGTAGTATTTTTCACTATGATCCATGAAGATTTATTTAATTATTAGCATGTTTCGATGTCCGCTAAAAAACAAACATTGGTATCTGAATTAATGGGTTTGATATTAACGTTACCACAAAAAAGCATAAAATAATTATATACTTATTTATATAAAATATTATTGGTGAATAATTTATTATAGTAAACTATTATATTATTTTATTAAATTGTAAAAGTAGGTGGTTTGACCAACCAAAACATTAACATACAATTATTAATGGATGATTATAATTATGAAATGGGTTTTTACTAAAAATATCATTATTATAGAATCATAATGCTATTATTTTGATACTTTTATAGTGTTTAATCATATTTTAATATATTTTAATAAATAATAATTGCACAAGATGAATAAAAGGATTCATTACTTCATGGAAGTTATAGTCCACACAAAGCATAATAAACATTTATATTTAACAAATAATGAGGCGGAATAAGTTGAATTGTAAATTTAATCTTCATATTAATAATTTTATTACATAATTATGTTTTTCTTCAATTTTACCCTTATAATGAGTGAAGATAGTCAGTGGGTTGAAAACAAGAAATTTTCTCATCATGGAGGTGGTTACCCACACGATACACAAATAATGATTTTGATCTTATTAATATATAATAAGAATGGTGGATAATTGTTATACAATTCTAAAAATAAAATTAAATATAAAAAATAATGAAATAATAAATAAGTATTAGAAAATTATATTTGGGAAATTATAAGAGAAATTAATAGAAGTCTAAAAAATGAGTTCTCAAATAATAATCATTGTGTTTCATTATAGAATTGTTAAAAGAAGAATGTATTAAGCCAATATCTTATTACCTTTGGATCATATAAAATGAAGAGGATTGTAGGAAAAATAAAATTGGTATGAATTATTTTATTGTTATTAAAAGGGTAGTTAAAGGCACCTATTATAAGTGGTAAAGATGACATTTTAATAATTGTGATCACTTAATATAAATGGAATAAAAGTTGAGTATAAATTAATATACTCACACAAAATGATTTAGTACTAAAACATTCGGTGTATATTTTTTAGATTAATAGATAACTGAAAAGTACACATTACATTATACAAATGAGAACCTTTTCTGGTATAGGTTATGGAGAATTTGACAACAACTTACATACATTGAATCAATGTTTTAGAAAAATAAAAACTTATTAAAAAATTGGAATCATCTGTATTATCACCTTAACTATCCTATGAAATTATATGGAATCCAGTGTAATATATTTTAAAAACATGGTTTGACCACAAAAAGCTCTATAAGGGAGATAATGAAAGAACAAAAGTTAGTCTAGTGAAGAAATGAAATCCCTTTAAAACCCCTATTCTTGAAAAATCATAAATAAACATAGAAACATAATGTAGTTTCATTGGGAAATATTTACCATATAACAATTGTATTAACCCATACACACGGAATAACCATTCGGTCAATATCCATCTTTAGAGTACCCATTGCATTGGAGAGTTATAATGGGGCTCACCCATTATATCTTGCACTATAATTGGATTAACCCGCCATATCAAGAGATATGATGGTATCTTTCTATCATATATTGAGATATAATGTTCTCTACCTAACATAAACTATATACGAGGAATATATCAGGAAGAAATCACCTGATAACTCAATAAATCCCATGAGCACAACACATTCACATATCAAAATACCTTTTAAAAAAAAATATAAAAACCGCGAACATAATAATGAAATAATATTTCTTAAATTTAACTATTATAAAATATAATGAAATCATTACAGTAGAAAAATTCATGTATTTAGGAGAAATCAATCATGCCATATACAAAAAAACAATCTATTTGAATTTTCGCAAAAGGGACATTTCAACCGGAATTAAAAAGAATGACCTTTATGAAACAAAATAAAATGATCCATTAAAAAACAAAGGTTTAATTAAAACATTAAAAACCATATAGATATATTCAAAAAACCATTTTGAATACATAGACATAAAATAAATATATTTTTATGAATAAATATTCAAAACATATAAAACAATGTTTTAGTTAAGGAGTATCATACCTCAGGTGTGGCTTCATTAAAACATGTTTAGAAAAACATTATAATGGTTAAAAGAGTGTTATTAATTTATTATAGAAACATATTCCTGTTTATAACTCCTTATATGATCATTTAAGAACATCCTTTCCTGCTCAAATTATTAGTATATTGTTCCTTCCATTGTTTCGGGTGTGTTTTTAGATGATTTCCATGGATGGATAGTATTTGATTACCATATCATATGGAAATGAAATTCTAGAAGAGGAATGAAATGGTATTAATATGTATCCAGAATATTAAATGATTCAATAAATATTTTTGGTTATATGGTATGAGGATTAATCATTAGATAAATCATTGGTAATATATTTTTAGGTCATTTTTGTACTCTTTGATAATCCCGAACTACTTTCATAATATATTATAAAATTATATATAAATATTAACTCCATTACATGAAAGAGGATATATCAGACACATTAAAAATATTTTCAACCATTATAATGGTTTTATAACCGGTTTTTAAATATGTAATGGAAATTTTAAACACATCGTCCATGATTTTGGTAAGTCAACACACCACGTACGATGTTTTTATTTTTTGAATAATAGGAAGTGGATAAGAAGAATGATGATTAATTTTTCAATAATCATGATAAAAATTAAGAATATATGCAATATATGATGTTTTATGCCTATTAGATGAGGGGAGGTGAATTGAGTATATGAATTGAAAATAAATATAAAATAAAACACAATAAAATGAAATAGGATTCTTACCTCTGGATCTTTATTCCTTGAGATCATCTTTAAGGTCGTTGTTTTTTTCTTTTTAGTGAGACCAAAAGGTCTCCAATGCCAGGAAGACCCTTTGGAAGAGGTATTTTAAATAAATAGACATCTCACAATTCTAGATTAGTTTGAGAGGAAGAGGGGGTGAGGGTTGTATTTATAGTGGGGGTGATGATGTGGTTTTTCATTATTTTAAACATTAGATTAATATATTTGATCAAGACTCAGAGTAGTTTTGATTCATTTTACCTAAAAATGTAATAATTGAATTTGGGTTATAACCAATGGTGCTTAGATCAGACATGATGAATAGAATAGGGTATTTTACTAATAATGTATATATATATGGTATATTACCATATTTTACTATTCATAAAAAATTCAGGAATTTCACAAAAATAAAAAAAATCACCATAACCATTTTTTGTGGAGAAATAAAAAATGAACTCCATTTTTGAAAATAAATCTCTATATATGATTAATTTATTTTTTAAACAAAATCATTATATATTTAAAAATAGAAAATTTAATGTTATAACCCATTTTATATGACAATGAAAAATTAATCAGTATCTCATTATCTTATTACATTAATCTAATAAAATAATAAAATGATTTAATATTCATAAGTTTCATATTACTATTCATATTATTATTAATAATGTTAGGTTAATATTTATAAGGGCATGTTACTATTCACCAAAAAATATTGTTGTCATATCAGACTCTAAATAACATAATGATCACAATTGTGTATGTCCATTTTTCAAAATTAAAAACATAGATGTTGAATAATTATCTTTAATTTTATTATTATAAAATACTCATAGTATCGAGTAGTTCATTTACTCACATAGTGTGTCTTTTTAAAATCTAGAGATGTTACACCCCCCTAAATGAATTGTGCCCACACAATTCGTTTATTATACTTATAATTCTGAATTTAAATATCAATTATTATGAAGAACTATTTTATTATGGGTACTTAATTAACTCGAATGTGAAAATTAAATTCTATTGATAATTTTTTTTAAAACAAAAACCCCTTTTCTCCAAAGATGTGTAAACCACATTCTAAAGTCAACTATAACACTAAAAACCCATAAATTCAGATTCTGTACAAAAACATATTATTTATTTTTTTTGTAATAAATAACTGTGAAATACACAGTAAATTATACAAATGAGAAGATTTTTCGATCAAGGATTTGGAGAATTAATAGGCTCAACCTTACATATTTTGAGCTATAATGTGTCCCAACCCATCTTAAATTGTGCTATAATGGGGTCCACCCAATATAAACTATTTCCAAGGAACATATCATGAATACATCTCTTGATAAATAATTTCATCCCATGAGTAGAACATATTCACATATTAAAATACCCTTGTTAAAGAAAATAAAACTGACGATCATAATAATAAAATAATATTTTTCAAATATAACTTTCAAAACATAAAAAAAATAAAAAAATATCAAATTATCATGATGTGGGAAGAATCACTCATGCATTATAAAAAAAATAATCTTTTAGAATTTCCATAAAAGTGACATTTCAGAAGAAATTCAAAAGAAGGACCCTTATGAATCAAATTAAAAAGACCCATTTAGAAAATAAAATGTGTAATTATAAAATTAATAACTATCTATATAAATTCATAAAAACCATTTTGAATACATAGACAAAATAAATAATTATTAAGATGCATAAATCTTTAAAACATTTAAAATAATGTTTTAGTTTAGGAGTCACTTTCCTTAGGTTTGACCTCATTAAAATGTTTTCAAAACTCTTATATAATGATTAAAATAGTGTTATTAATATGTTAAATAAAAATATTCATGTTAATAACACCTTACATAATGATTTCATAACATCATTTCACCATTTAATTATTAGTATTTTGTTTCTTCCATTGATTCGAGTGCGTTCTTTACATGATTTCAACAGCTGGTTTGATTTTGATTTCTTGTTTTATGGAAATGAAATTCCAAAAGATGAATGAAATGGTATTGATATATTTACAAGAATATTAAATGATTGAATAAATCATTTTGGTAATATAGTATGGTAAGGAATCATTAGATAAATATTTAGTGATATATATTTAGATCATTTTGGTGGTTCTTTGATAATCATGAACTAGTTTCATTATATAACATAATAAAATGTATATATGTTTGCTCCAGAACATTAAAAATGATATATAATACACCTAAAAAAATGTTTCACCCTTTAAAAGGGTTTTTAACTTGTTTTGAAGGATGTAATGCAAATTGAATACACATCATCCATAATTTTGGTAAATCGGCACATCATAGATGGTGTTGTAATTTTGAGAATAAAATGAAGAGGAGAGGAATAATAATGATGAAGTTTTTACATGATCTCTATAAAAAGACAAAATATATGTAATAATGGAGATTTAATGCCTCTTAATTTAGGGGTGGGGTATGGAGTATATGAAATACAATGGAATTTAAAAAAATCCCAAGAAAATTAAAGAGGATTCTTACCACTTGAATTCTTCTCCTTGAGATCCTCTTTAATGCCTTTGGTTTTGGAATTCTGGTGAGACCAATAGGTCTAGGATGTGGGGAAGATCCTTGTTAAGGTTATTTATTAGAACTAAGACAATGAAAAAGGCTTGATAGGTGTGAGAGAAGGAGGGGGACGAGAGTGGTATTTATAGTGGAGGAGAGGTGGAGTTTTAATTTATTTAATAAATTGCTTGTTTTACCGATAATGTATATATATGATATATTATCAAATTTTAGTGTTCATAAAAAATTCAAAAATTTAAAAAACAAAAACAAAAAATTCAACCTAATGATTTTATCAATGTGTAAAAATCAAAGAAGAACTCTATTTTTGGAAAATTTTATTTATAAATATGATTAATCTATGATTTAAATAAAATCATAATTTATTCAAAAAATAACAATTTTTTAATTATAACTCAATTTATAGACCTAGAAAATTAATCAGGATCTCATTATTTTTTAACCTTATGAAAATAAAATAATAAAATGATTTACTATTTATAATGGTTATATAACTATTCATGTTTTTATTCATAAGGTTTTGTTATTATTCATAAGGGTTTGTTACTATTAACAAAAAATTAATTTGGTCCTATTAAACTCAAAAATAATTACTATTCACAACCTTTTAATCCATTTTTCAAATTCCAAAACATAAGATATGAAAAATTATAATTAATGGAATGATTATAAATGACACAAAATAATCAATTATTCATTTACACATATAGTGTGTCCTTTTAAAATATTGGGATGTTACATTAAACATGTTCAGTTACTCAAAAAATGGGTAATAATTATTTGAGAGAAATTTTATGGTCATGTATCCCTCATCCATTCATTTAAAAAAAATATTAAATATGATTTTAAGTCCATTTTAAAATTTTCACATTTACTATTTTCTGTTTTAACTTTGTAACTGGTTTTCTCAAAAGTAAACCATGTTTACACATAAAAACAACATGAACCATAATAAATATTTTGGAACTAATTTTTTAAAATTTTAAATTAATTCTATATGATTACATTTTTATGTTTAATTAAAATAAATTTAAACATTACTACATGAAACACATAAAACCCCATTTTAGAAAGAGTATATGGTTATTTTTCAAATATATGTGTAGGGTAAAATTATGTAGGTCTTTGATTTTCATGATATAAATTATTTTACTAAAAAATAAATAATATTCATGTGGATTTCAAATATTCCCATTACCAAAATTTACCAAAATACAATTTAATAAAAACAAAATAACAAAAATAGTTTTTATTTAAAAATATTAATTATATTCCAAAAATATAAAAAAGAAGTTTATTAAATTTATAACTGTATATAAAAATTTTAATTTTTATTCCTTTAAAAAATATTCCATCATTTATAATTTTATAAACCTATATGTCATTCTTATATATTTATAATGTTACAGTTTTAGTAAAAACAACATTTTCACTATTCATATATAGATCATATATTTTAATAAAATCTAAATAATTTATCTTAAGATAATTGTTTTTTCTAAATATGGAGATTAGATTAATTTTCCAAATTCAAATTCTAAGATATAGGATTTTTTTCACTTAAATAAATACATAAAAATATAATGAATATTTTCTTCATATTAAAATGAAACTTTTAAATTATTAACCATCCTAACTTGTATATACTTTAAATTGAAAAACATTGTTAATATATTTTTATTATAAATAATATATTTTATCCATAATATATTTTGTTTATTAAAACAAGGTAAATAAAATTAACATTTTTAGAAAATATAAATTTTAAAATATAAATTTTAAAATATAAATTAGTTATATTTGTTATTTAGGAACAGTAATGGTATTTTTATGAATGCCATATTATTAACAATAACCTTTATTTTTATTTATACATGTATTAAATTAATTGGTTAGATATATTTTACACAATAATTCTATGTCTACATTTTAATAGTTATATAAAATTCATGGATTGTTCTGGTTTGGTATTTTATGTGAAGAAATATGTTGAACACATTAGGATTTTATGCAAAATATAAAGTTTAAAATCTAGATGTCATACTTTATTCCCCCTTTTAATAAATTTCTTCCTCATTGTTTTTATTATCATATACGATATTCCTTAGTGGTATCAAAAATATAGAAATAAATCAAGATTTAATTTATTGTTAGGCCCATCCATATTACCTTACGTTCTACTAGTGAACTCACCATTTCCCTTGAAATAGGAATATAACTATCGTTGAGTTTTAATCTAGTCATTTGTAAAAACTAAACCAATTTAATGAGGCTATTTTTTTAATTTAGAATATATAATCAAAATTCTACCAATAAAAGATTATGGGTTGACTTAGGATTTTATACATATTTTTACAATATTTAAAATAATCTTGGTCTCTATATAGAATGTTGAATTCTGCGACTAATATCACATCAAATTGATTGTAGGATGTTTGAAGGGGGTTTAATAGAAATACCGTATCTAATAATTACTTATATTAGACCTACATTCATAAGATTAAATACATAGGACTTATGATTTTTTTACAAGTTGGTAACTAGTCAATAGATCGAATATCTGAAGTCGTTTTCAAAAATTAAATTTATAATGAAGTGGATTGATACGATAAAAAAATAATACTTGTAGTTATTGTGTAGATGAGAATTATTCCTAAATGCATATGATTTTCATAACAGACTTTTTTAGATTTGGTTCTATATGATACCCCTTGTACACTTGACTTTTGGAGTTATGAATTCCTATGATTATTGTTGACTATGGTTTTAGGAATTGTATTGGATAATGCAGAAGTTCCCCACAATTATGGTAGTGAAATGTTAGCGGTACATCTAATAAATTTATTTTTCCCTTTACTATATCCTCTGTTCTATTCAATATTTATAGGTAATTGTTATAAATATGCACACTTATATAATAGATAAAATATCATCCAACATCCTTGATACATTCTCTAGAGTGTCTTTTTCATGATTTTTATATGAATGAAAGTGGAAATTCTTTCCATGATCATCATTATCAACAAAATTATATAAGACTCCATCATTTTCTTATTTGGTTTTTTTTATGATTTTATATTTTTTGAAATAATCATAATATTTATCACTCTTTCAATTTTTCTATTATATTGTTCATACATAAATCTCCTCATTATCTTGGATATTTATTTTTAGCTTGTTCCTTTTGGGCTTCAACTATTACTAAAAATAAAATTTGTTAAAATTAGTGATGAATAACTAAAATCAGAACTAAATTTTCTTAAATGATATCATAAAAAATAAACCTTCTAATTAATTACACCTAAAAACCATCAAATTAGAATTTAATTAGTCTGAAATCACACTCAGTTTAATCTAGGTTTCCTTTGGCTGAGTTTTCTCAATATTATTTTCCTGATTCCATATAATAATAAATCTTTCCTAATGGCATGTAAAGAAATTGTGATTAACCAAATAATACACCAAGGGAGTGCCATACCGGTTGTACAAATATGCATCCTTACAGTACACTAGTAGAAAATTGAGTTGGTAACCAACACACCATTTAATGGGTTATTTTCATAAGATAAATCTTTTTGAAATCTTGTATCCACTTATAGTATCCACACATGGATATTGATATTAGTAGAACCAGAAAATAAATACATTACCAAAACCTCTGGACTTTATACAATGCTTTCACTTTTTATTAGTGTTTTCTCTAATTTTTACTCATCATAATCTCTAAAAATAACTAGAAACAATCTCATATACACAATATAATTACCTAATATATAAAATCATAGTAATATTTTATTTTACACATAAAATTAATTAATGAATATCACATGACAATTAGAAGGTATAGTGACTTTGGAATAATTTTCAAAAATATAATCCATTTACTAATAATAACCCATGTATTTCTTATCTAATAGAAATTTTTTACCAATACAAGAACATTTAAAAGTATATAAATTTTTGAATGTATCCTAAAACTTTTTCTACAAAATGAAATATTTTAAGAATAACATACATTTTACATTCCATCACTACCTTTGGAAATAGAAATATAAGAAGAGAAGAACTAAATTTCAAAGTATGTTTAAGATTAAATGATAAAAATGAGAAAAATAAGTGAGAAGAAGATGAATATATGTGTATGAGAATATAAAAAAGGAACATTAACATAATATACATAGTCTATACTCAATAAACAAGATTTAGAAACAAAGAATCAAAACATAAGTCATTATCATAACGAAATAGATATCAAATGATCTTGGCATCATATGATTGTCAAGAAAATATATTAAACAAATGAACTAAAAAAAATACAACATAGTTTACTCCAAATACAATCATCCCATAGCTAATAGAGTACCATAGTGGATTACGATCACCCCCACATACTATACATAACATATCCTGAGTAAAATATTATTTCTAATGGAATTAGATAGATATATATTTTCAGGCCCACCCATCCCATAAAGTAGTGAATTTTCTATAATTTCCCCTACTACATACATTGTATATTGGGATATGGAAACATATCCCAATACATTATAGTGTTATGTAAAGCCATGTAGTCTTATCCAATCAAACTATTTAAAATCATAAGTATGACACATAAAAAACAAACACAATATCATTAAAGAAACATTAACCTAAGAATGAAAACGGTTTTATGAATTTTTAAGTAAAATATATCAAAAATACCCAATGAAATATGGTGGATAGTTATAGAAGAACATGTTCCTAGATAATATATGAATCCTATATAATTGTTTACATAGATTTAGAAAACCATTGGAAAAAGAGTTTTTCAAATGTTACCACATTATAATGGGCCAATAACCACATTATTTGATAAAATTAGTTCAATACCTTGAATGATTATTATAAATAGTTTGAGAATCACGATTCAAAAAACCCATTAAATAAATTTCTTTCAAAAATAAAAATGGACATCAATGTGAAGTCAAAAAATATTTTTTGAATATATTTTGAAACATTTTAATAAAAGTTAATATTATTGTTCAATTTTAATGTTATTTACAAAATGTTTTATTGAAATATTTAAGAAATTTAATATGAAAATAATATCAAATAATGGTTCATTTAAATATGAATGTATCCAAAGAAAATATATTCTGGAATTTGAAACATTTGATATTGTATAGAAAAAACCTTTTATATTTTAAAAAATGCAGTGGTTAAAAACCCACATCATTAAAAGAAGAAATAAAAATTATTTCTAAAAAGAGGTGAAGGGAAATTTGAAGCTCTAAAATGTAATACAAAATAGGGGTTAAAATTAGGATAATAAAACATTGGTGGTAAGGGTAAAACATTGACATGGGTGATAAACCTTCTTCTAATTGGGTGTGAATTATTATATACATTATTGAATTTTCAAGAAGGGTGATAATTCAATATTTATTATGGTTTGAATAATAATTGATCTCCAATGATAGAAATAGGGTATATCATAGGAAATGAAAAATGAATTTCAAGGTGAAATATTATAAATTAATAATGTAGATTTGGTAATGGAATACCTTTATATTTTTGAGAATATATCATTCACACTAATGAAATGATGTTCATAAATACAAAGTAAGATTCCAATATTATATATAATTTAAGATATTATAATACAAGGGTTAATAGTTACACAAAACCAAATAATACTGGTTTATAATATTAAAACATGCCTTAATGAAAGGTTATAAATAATGAAATCCTTACTATTAATCATGTATACAATCGATCTTAAAATATAAAAAAGATAAATATATTAATATCATATTAAAGAAACATTATAATATATATTACTATTAATAAAAATCATTTATTTTATAGGTTTTTGCCTAGCCCATTTTTATTAAGGAAGTGAATCCTCATTTTTCAGTCCGTTGAGAGGGAACCACATACATGCCTCTTAGGACCATATTCGTATATGTATATATAATACATAGAAAAATAGTAATTTACAAGATACAATATACCAATGGGGCAGATTTTCATTTTGTGGTGTGAGGGAAGGGGCTACGATAGGGTGATTTGGGTGGAAGATGCTCCAAGTCAGGGCTGGTGGTTGGTAGTGCAATGGCTATGGGTCACCATTACTTTCAGTGAATCATAATGATTTATAACAAATAAAAAGTTGAAAAATAATTAATGAGTTTAATATTATATTTTACACTTAAGAACCAAAATAAATTCATTATTTATATAAGTATATTATATATTATCAATAATTGACTTATCATAGTCTTCCATGAAGCTATTTTATAGTATTTTGGACGTCGGTGGTTGGAGAAACCAAAATAAGAACATATCACAATTAATAGATGATTATGAATATAGAGGTGGATTCTATTGGTAATAATATAATGATTATAAAATAATAATGAAATTATTTAGAAACATTTATGTTGGTGAACAATATTTAAAGGGGTTTTTAAAATAAAAATATGATTAAAAGAAAAATGAGATACAATACTCTGTAGAGGTGGTTTTTCATACAACTCATGATTAATGTTTTCATTTATCTATTAGTGAGAGGGAAATAAGATATATTATAATTTATATATTCACAATCATAATTAAATATCATAATTCAAATTTAATTCGTAGTTGGAACTTATTGTTATTGAATAGAGGAAGTGATGAGGAAAATGAAATTCATCACTTTGGGGAGGTGGTTTTCGGCAAAACACATGAATGAATGTATCATATTTATTAAAAGAAAATGGAAAATGTGGTTAATAACTATTATCATAGAGTAGTAATATTTTTTGTATTCAAACACATATGTCAATAAATTGGAGGCATAAAATTATATTCGGTTATGTATGAAATAAATAAAAAGATGTTTTAGAATAATGAGTACTGATGTTTTAATTTTCCATTTTCCTTGGAGGATTCTGAAAATGGAAGTCTTAATACAATCTATTATTATTAGAGTCTTCGATAAAAGTAAAAAGACTCTATGGGAATAAAAATGGAAAACATTACAAGGGGAAACCAAGATCATTCATGTTGGTATAGGATAAATATTAATAATGTGCTAGAGTGGGGGGGTGTGAATATGTTAGATCGAGATTGTATATGATGGATACAAAAGGGGGTTAATTTTTAAAAAAAAATTAAACTCAAAAAATTATAATTACACCATTATGTAAAAATTTTCGATCATGCTCGGTCTGATAATCAGAATATTAGAATCAGAAAAATAGATTGTTCGATTATATCATAGTATGATTTTATCATCATCACATATCCACTGATAAGATATTTTTTTTGAAATATAAGTCAAAACTAAATATTTATAATACATGTATAATAGAAAAATGATTATTTAATAAATAATTAATTCATAGCATATAACACTAAGACAAAATCATAATCGATAATAAAATAAATCAAAAAAATTTCCTTAAGAGTAGAGGTAATATGAAATCTCTAACTATGGTATCAAAAATTTTATACCTCCTATAATGGTTTGTATTTCCATACTTGTAAAGCCATCAATGCGATGATTGGATTCAACTATGTCTTCCTATACTTGTAATACCTCAATGTGATTATCATTTTTTGTCTCCATATCCAAGAAATAGCTCAATCTGATGTATCATATTCAACATCTTCCTACCCATGAATTCTATCAATAAATATAATAATTAGACACAAAATAATAAATTGATCATTTTAAATGACACAACACTAACTGGGAATCCTTATAAAAAATCTAAAATGTATTAAAAAGGCTAGGAAATAGAATTTTACATTATAAAATATTTAGAATACTTTATTTATAAAATATATCCACTCCCAATTCTTCAACAAGAACTATTATTTATTGGAAAATTTCCAATGGTTATATTTACATGTTTGTTTCAATGGGATTGGACACATTTCACATGACATCCTCAAAATAACTGAATACCCTATATAATTTTTTACACCATTGAAATGATTTTAAGTATTCCTTTTAATAGAAGCAAGTCAAATAATTATAATTATAAACATAGGATAGTCTAACAGACATTATTATCATTTTTCAAATTGGTTAACATTATAAGGATTACTCTTATATATCAATAACAATATCAGTTTGATATTCATAACTTTTATTAGTATAAAAGACAAGAAAAATTATAGATAGTGGTCAGAAAAGGATTAAATCGGATTAGTCAGACACATCCTTAGTCAGATGGATCATATTTAAAAATGTCATGTTCATATTCATAACATATTATAATTTTATCTTTTTTGGGAAAAAATTAATGTTTTCTAAAAAACATACAAAAAAACTAGCCACACAAAAATTTAATAAACATAGTTTTAACTGAGTGTTTTGGATATCCAAAAATAAAATAATTGAAATGTAAGAATGAAGAATTTTGATTCAACTATGTATTCCTTTAAATGATTTAACTTAAATAAAAAATCAGATTTATAGTATTTCAAATCACGGTGATCCAACGCTAATATTTAATATTTTCGACCAAGTTGAAAGATTATTACCAACTATGAATATCAAATTTAATGATAAGGAATATTATTTAAATACATTGAATTTTATAATACATTGAGGAACAACCAACTTAGTTTATTACAAATGTGACAACCTATATTAACCTGAATTTTTTTCTAGGTCAAATTCTAAAAACAATTGTTTTGGTTGGTGTATTAACGAATACTAGACATTATTTTTATTGGGAAAATAATAAATTTAACCATTATTAAAAATATAAAAAAAGAGTATTGGAAAAAATATAGAATAATAAATTTAAAAATGATGATATTATGATATGTATGTTTATGTATCTTGATGATACCTATCCACTTTAGTAATAGATAGTCAAATATTGAAGTTGCTTTATGATAACAACAATGAAATAGTAGTTTAAAAATATCCTAGTAATGTGTCAGGAATCAATTATTATTCAATTTATAATTTTATATTTATTTATTAAACAATAAATAATGGTTAAATAGATCCTTACAATGATTCAGGTTGTGCTAGAGATTCTGAAACACATAAATTCTATTCAATGATTATAAATATTTTCGAACATCAAAACATGTGGGTACCCATTTATTTTGGTGCACTATAATTCTTAAACTGAACATAGTAAAACCATTTTTAATATATTTTTTAGTATTAATAATAATTTCAAAGAAAAAACTATAAAAACCATAATTAAAATCAAATAATACTTGGATTATTCAAAATCATAAAAACAAAGTACATGATAACTAATCTGAAACTGATTAATATCCAAAAACATTTTCATTATATTTTATCTTCCATATAGATTAAACATTTACTTTATATTATTTATTAATTTTTTAATTAAATTGAATTATTAATGTGTCTAGAATTTATTTTCAGATAAACATTTTATAAAAATAATGAATAAAAGGATAAAGCTGTAATTTCTTTTAAAATTAAATGCACTTATAAACTAATTGTGAGTGCCAAGTGACTACGAGGCATAATAAATGAAATTTTATTTACTTACATTAACATCAAATAATGTGGTTGGTATAATGATTTACTAAAAAATTCTAATATACGGTCACTTATGTTACTGTACCTTGTGTGGTTTGTTCCTATTCCCACTTTCAATCATAGGGTTATGGCAGCATTGATGTAAATCATGCAATAAATTAAAAATAATTAATGCGGTTACATGAAAATAACTATTGTGGTCATATGAAAATAAATTATATAGTCACTTGAAAATAACATAATTGGTAACTAGAAAATAAATATTATTGTAACATTAAATAAACGTGAAATAAATGAGAAAAACATGAATTATGGGAAGGAAGAGTAAACATAAGACAATAGATTTTCATACCTAGTATAGGGCGATTTTAAATGCAATTTTATGGGTAATATTAAATTTTAACACATTCTATAAATGTAAAACATATTTTATAGTGGATATGAATATGTAACAAGATATTTTTGGTACCTTTTGTAATGGTAACATGATATTTTTTGGACATTCATAAAGGAAAGATGCAACGAAGATTAATAGTAGCTATGAAATTTAGTAGGCTGTAATAGGGAAACATGTTATAGATATATATATATTTCTTATGATTAAGTAATATTATCTCAAAAGATAAATTAAATTATGTAACTATTGTAGAAGGGTTCATGAAATTCTTGATGAAGGTAAAATGAAATTTATAAAACTCATGTAATGGTAACAAATAACACACATAAGTGTAGAAAAAAAATTTAAATATCACATTATGGAAGAAAAAGAATTTATCTAAAGATAATATAATTTTATGAAGCATACATAAGGGAAAAATAACGGTTCTTAAAGGTAAGTAATGAATTTTATTCAATTTATAAATGTAAAAATGTATTTATGAATTCCATAAGGAAGTAGTTAGGTGCTATGTAAGGGTAATACAAATTCATATAAGAGTACATTAAATTTTCTATAATGCTAAATAAAAAATAATTTTTTTACATAAGGTAGAATAAAAATACATATAAAAGTTAATTTTATATAATTTCTAAATAAAAATAAATAAAATAATAATAAGTGTAAAAAAAATTATATAAAAAAATTTCGATACAAATAATTTTAAAAACAGAACATAAAAATTGAAATGATATTAAAAAAATTAATAAACCCCCAACCTAAAAAGTAATTAAAAAAATTATAGAATTAAATATAATTAAGAATTAAAAAATATTTTCAATATTGAGTTTTAAATGAATGGATTTTAAATTTAACAAAAAAATACCAAAACTATAAAGACCCAATCTAGAAAAAAATTGGCATTAAAATTAGTTTTTGTAAAAAATAACACATGACATAAAGAGACTCCCAAAGAGAAAATTAGTTGGGTGTATTCGGAAATTTAGAAGATAATCATATATTCATGGTGAAAGACCATTAACATCCCCTAAAGATATTTCCCCTTTGTTTTCTTAATTAAAAGCATTATTTATATCTAGTGTAAAAAAACCATACAAAAGGTGAGCTCAAATTTTCATTAAGGGTAATCATTTATAACATAAAACAAACAATAAATATTTGAACGTTAAAAACATGAATATAACGTTAAAACATAAAAATATTGAGAAATGACCTAAATATTTGAAGTACATAATGCATAGAGCATAAAATAATATTAAAAATGATATATTATCATTTTCATAAAACATTAATTATGGAAAACTAATAATCACACTATTTTATTTCAATAGTAACCAAGGTATTGCTTCCAAGACAGTCATAGTGGACCAATTCCATTACTGAACCGAGTTTACTTGCCATTCCATCCATGTATTTCTATACCTGATTTACTTTTCATTATAGTTATATCTATCTCATGAGTTATAATTCATTATTCAATTCATTGGAGGGAGATATAGGTGCCACCCATCTCATAATTAAATCATTCATACTTTTCCATAAAAACATAAATCATTCATCAGAGCATAACCCTTGAAATAAAATGTTATTTTATAATATCATTCCATCCTAACATAATCTCTATAAAATATCATTCCATATTTAATGAAATAAAACGAAATTAATAACAAGGACAGAAACAAAAACATATTTATTGAGCATCATGTTATAAGGAAAATAAGTTTGATAAATTACTTAATATTAGTTATTAAGATAAATATCCATTCTTCTTCAAAAATATTTTATTTTATCAAAATGACACACAATTTTAAAATAAAATATTTTAGTATAAAATAAATTAGATATATTTTGGAGTAATCTTCATGGAAATAAGGTGTCATGAAACTAGAAAAATCCATTCTTTCCGTATAAGTTAAAAAAACATTGTCCTCGTACTTTTACCCAAAAACTCAAAAAGTGCCTCATATGGTAAGAAAAAGAAATATTCCTTCCATATAATGTAGTAAAACTAAAAAATGGCTAAAAATGAATTTAAACATACATATTAAAATATTAATCATTTTATGAAAACATTTCTACAAAACATGGATGATAAATACACACAAAGTAATTACATACATATAAGCAATCTCGGATAAAAATGAGATTGAAACATTATACCTTACCTTATGTCTGATATTCTCTTTATATATATGAACCACTTGTATAATGATTTAAAAAATGTTATTAATTTATTCCAGAATCATATTTATTTTTATGATAACATTCATGATAATAATTTCAACGGTTTATTGGTAACATTTCATTGTTACTCTTTATTCAGGTATTAACTGGTTTATGTTCTTATAGATGTTTTGTATGATAATTTTTTATACTTATTTTTAGATCATAGTTATATAATTTAAAGAATGTTATTATTTTAATATATATAATATTTTTCTTCATTCAACGCATTTATATAATCATGGTTTAATAAATATTATGTAAAACAAATCACATCGCGCCATAGAGATGGTAAGACGTACATACACACGAGCAACGATATCATTGCCAAAATTGTTGAATGGTATTGAAGTGGATGATATATAGAATCTCATAATTAGTATAATTTTATATTAATCATATATGGGTATTATTTTCACCATTAAACCCATCCAAGTAAGGTTGTAGTGAAAAATAGATTACACCACGTCGTGGAGATGTTAAGTTGCACACACACACACAGTGATATCATTTTTCATAGGATGGATAGAAGATGAAATAAGGTTTTTTCATATTTATAATTTCATATCTGTATATTTTTTATATTTATGTTACTACTTTATAATGAAACAACAAAATAATAGGAAGTATAAGAATAATGAAATTTGAAAGTATCGATAGAAGATATTTCCTCTTCGTCGACGTGCCTCCATTAAATTTCCTCTTAAGGAACAAGATCTGGTCTTTTGAGAAGACCAGAACCTCTAAAAGGTATCTAGGGAAGGTTATAAGAGAAATGGGTAGGGTTTGGATGAGATTTGAGACTCAAAATTTAGTGAAGACGAGAGGGAGGAGGTTACCTTTTATAAGAGAGGAGTGGGGATCTTTCGGAAACTATCAAAATATTAATTTATTATAAATTTAATTTTGAATAAAAATGGTCCAAATTTTTTTTAAATATAATATATGATTATTTGGGTACTAATATACATCGTCCAATAATTTTATGACCAGTTTTGAATATATATGTTATTCTTATCGTTTTGGTTTAACTCTTATTTTACCTTTTTTAATCATACCGTGATATCACGTTATATACCCATTTTGGGATAATGTAAACAATATATCAGGTAAAAAAACCAAATAAGTAATTTATGACATATTGGGAAAAATATTAAATATGTTTCATAATCTTATAGTTTTAGGAATTTATTATCATTTGACAAACAATTTTATGTTATAAATTATGAATTCTGTCAATCTTGGACACTATTCTTACTTGAATTTCATAAAAATTCATAAAAAATTGATCACATCAAACCTAAGGCATTAAATAAAATAAAATATGTCAATTTCCTCCAAAAAAGTTATGAATGACATAAAAATAACCATATTACATTTATTTTAACTTTTATAATATCATTTTTTTGAATCTTTTATTAATGAAACAATCACTACATCATCATGGTGCCATTATTATAT
Source organism: Viscum album (assembly GCA_963277665.1). Classification (NCBI taxonomy): domain Eukaryota; kingdom Viridiplantae; phylum Streptophyta; class Magnoliopsida; order Santalales; family Viscaceae; genus Viscum; species Viscum album. The sequence continues at coordinate 166,770,356 of OY728140.1, forward strand.
TTAATAATATAATTTATAAAAATTATCAATAAAATAACATGAGGAATGACAATTTTTTAAATTTATAATTAATATCTATATACATGTGTGTGTGTGTTATATTACCCTATATTAAAATCAATTTAGTAAAAGATATATGTTTAGCTTATAATTACCTTAATTTTAAAATAATTATTATAAAATATCATTTTCACATCAAATCTGAATATATGGGGTCCCCAAATCGACCAAAGGATTCCCAAGGTTGGAAATATCTCATAAAATAGTATTTGGACATTTCTTAGGGTAATTTAATATTATTATAATATTATTTTTTATCCATATTTATCAAGTTTACCCTTTATCCATGGTATATAAAATTATTACTAAAGTAACTATTCATAATATCCAAAAAAATGATACATATTTAAAAAAATTTAAAATTATGATTCCAAATACGTAATCTATTTTTTCTAAATTTATAACATATATGTCATAGTAATTAATTTAAAATTAAGTCTAGTTGTCCAAAAAAAGAGGTGTTTTAAGAAATAATAACTATCAAAAGATTGACATGTGTTTATGTCCAATTTAAAAGTGATATTACTTACAATGAACAAAATTGGATTAAATGATAACAACATAATCTAATTATAATTTAAAACTAGTTAAAAATATAATCTTACTATATAATTAAATTATATGATACAAGAATTTTGAACTAAAATGCAGTATTTTTCAATATTCATTAAAATTATAATTAAATTAGAAAAATAAACAAAATCAAAAAAAGTAAAATTTTTTCTACCTTTTCAATATAATAATTTTATCTTTTCAAATTTAACTTATAAATGTGTCAAAAACTAGATTTAAAATGGGTGTTCCATCAAAAGGCTGTAAAACTGCATTTTTTGAGAAATACTTATTTTATCCATAAATTTGATTTTATTCTCATCACATGATGTTGAAAATATGTAAGATGAATGATAATGTTATTTAATGTTCAAAAAGTTGGGAATAATATTTAGAAAAGATAGTTTATATCCCATTAAATAATAATATATTAATAATATATCATTTTTAATTAAATTTGGTATTGCGTAAAAAGCAAGCTATCGAGGAAGGTCACTTTCACGTGTAGCACAATCCTAGCCAGTATTGCATGTAGTGAAATCTTCCTATGGTGTTGTGTATAACATATTCCTAAAATAGTTTATTTATACATTTAAAAAATATATACGCAGTATTGTGTAAAATAAACTTTATGAAAAGAAATCAAAATGGTGTGTATCAGAAGCCAATACTAGTGTTGTGTATAATATAATATAATATAGTGTCACATGTTTCATAAGATAATTTTGGTGTAGTTTCCTAAACAAGAAATCAAATAAATTAAAAAGAATATATCTCATAAAATCTAGGGGTGTTACACTCTACTCCCTTTAAAAAAAATTTCCCTCGAAATTCATCGGGGTTATAAAATGTTTTCTACTTTAATGCTTCATTCAAAGAATCCCACATCATAAAAAAGGATACTAAAACATCATTTTAAAAAGGAAGGATAGAAATATAATGGTTACCCAAAGTAACTCATCCCTGGGTCTCCACATTTGAGAACATTGGTTGGAAGTGAAAACATGGATATGGAAGAGATATATAACCATCATGTTCTGATGGATAGTGATACAAAATAAGGTTTGGAGAAAGTTAACTACTAGATATCCATAAATCAGTAACTATTTAAGGGACCATCTAATTCATTGGACAATAAGGTACCAGGATATCATTTTTGGTTTTCAATATCATTTTCCTAAAGATGAAGAATTTTTCATGAGAATAAATATTAACTTTAATTTGGTACAATATCACCGTTGTTCATTACTTGAAAAATTTCCACTTTATCTCTTATTTAAAGAAATGACGTTTCATTTTTCATTGTGGAAGTGTTAGCAGATCATGCTCAAATGGCCCAAATGCCTTAATTTTTAATAATTTTTGATAACCCCCCTTTGAAGGGATGAGGGGGAGCCCTCACCACAAATTTAGGATTTGTGATAACATAGACCATAAGTTTAAGAGACATTAATTGTCCCTAAGGTCATAGAGAATTCAACCAGACTATATTTTAAAAGAAATGACCATGTCCAGCATCTACATCGTGATGGTAGCTCTCCACCTTCACATGTCTGTTGGATATGCTTCATGTGTAAGCACATGCTAGTCCTAATGGCATAGGCATACCCTATCAATCTTTTAAATCCATTGGTTCTTCTCTGGTGAGTGCGCCTACTCCGAATCCTCCTATGGGGCTACTCATTGTTTTTTAGATTGTATCTGGGGAATCTACATGTGGCCTGAAGGCCTTGAGGTGGCCTAAAGGTCTTAATCATGGCCTGAAATCTCTACTAACACAATGGCCTGGGAGTCCCATATTCCTTAAAGACTCAATTCCAAAACTGGTTGCCCAAGGTGAATAGTTCTGGTTTCTACAGTACCGAACAATCGGTGGTATAGTAATACAACAGTACCCCAGATTGTATAGTACCTACAACAGTTATACTATAGTTCCTGCTATAGTACTGCTATATTAACTAAAAATATGACTTTGTGGAGTTTTAATCTTGGGTTTTTGTATGCACTTAAGGATACCTCACCAACTAGTCTGAGGCTCATGTGCAGTTAGTAGATCATGCGATTGAATGAATCGTCATTCCATCAATCTCAACTAAAAGGTTAACCCGAGTAATCAAACATGCATAATTCCACCTACAGTGAGATAAAAAATTAATCTAACAAACATAAAAAGAAAAATAACTTATACTATCCATAAATAGATAACATAAAAATCCTTTCAAAAACAAAAAATATAAAACATTACAAAGCGGTGAACTAAATTGACATAACATTTATCTCCCACATCTCATTTGAAAGTTCTTATATTTCACATTCAAAACATGTGAATACCATAATCATTTTTTCTCTTTAAAAAACTATAATAACATGAATTCCATATAACCTTAGTGAAAATATGAATACTATGTAAATTTAACTCTTTCCACATACCAAAATTCTAAAAATTCAATATATTAAAACTATCATATCACATTTTCCTTAAATTAATAAAGAGGTTGTTAATACTATCAATGATCTCATTATCTCATTTTCCCTTCATCATACATATATAATGTGATTTACCAAAATATTTAAATCACATTTCATCGTTACTGGTACCATATACTTATGTAAAACCAAAATGGACCCATACATATATTCCAATATTCTATAATACAGTAAATGAGATTCAACAACACTACTTTAGAATCCCATTACAAAACACAAAATCATTCCACCTCATCATTTTCATACTCAACAACACCAATAGTGATCACATGTGACTTCCTTTTTTATTTTTTATTAAGAGGTTTCTAACATCAATCATTATTAACCCTTGGATTAGGGCATTGGTTAGCATAATGCCCCATTTCCTTGGACTTGTAGCATTAAAGTGTTGGTGGTTCTTTCTCTATATTCTTTTATATGTTCACATAATTAGTAAGCTTATTGCCATTATTTCGGAAATAAACTGCATGGTGACCTTATTGTCCACACATGAAACATTTTCTAGTGCCATTAAGAAAATATGCACCATGCTTCTTTCCACCCTTTGAGTATAAGGAAAAATTCATCTAAATTTCACCAATGATTTGATATTTTACCTTAAACACCATATTTAATTTATTATCAATACCATAAGATGGATATGTAACACCAACTTCTAGTTATACCTTGATATATAACAAAAAAATATTTTCATATATACTGAAATCTCTTATAGCTAATTCCCTTCAAACACGTGGTTTTAAGCCACTGAAAAATCGATCAACTTTACTTTCTGTTTGGATGATAAAGCCGAAATCATACCTTCCATGCCATGTAAAATTTTCCTCATATGCCCTAATAGTTTCAACATCTTTTTTCTTAATAACATGTAACTCATTTTCCATCTTTTATCGAAGAATAAAAGGGAAGTACTTATTGAAAAATAAGTTATTGAACTCATCCCTTTCTTGGATTTAATTTCATTTTTCTACCAAGTATTATTAATTAGAGTCAACAATTCATCTACATAACCTTTTAAATGATAAACAGAAAAAATGAATTCTTCATGTTTTGAATAGAAAAGGAAGGAAAATATATTGTCAAAGATGTTGATCCATTGTTCAGTAACAAGTGGTTCATTAGATCCACTAATATTAGGAGAAGCTTTCTTTATGAAGGACTCAATATAAATTTTTTCCCATCTCATCTTATTTGGATGTTCACAATGATTCATAGATTCAGTAAGTATAGAAATAATGTTTTTCACTCCATATCCTATAACATTTGGTTGTCCATGAGAACAATATTTTCATTGGCCAGTGCATTGATCATTAACCGAGATCCTTCGGGTTCCAGCCATTGTCTAAAACCCAAAAAGAAAAGTGTGACATGAAAAAATCATACTACGAAATCAAAATTATCACATGTGAGTACATTAATTAACAAACATCTTAGGTTTAATATTAGGTTATTCCTGATCATTATAAAAATTCTAGGATCTTAACCTATACATATACATAACCATAGGAAAGTACCAAGACATACCATTGAAATATCACTAGGGATCTCACTAAACATTTCACATCCTAGTTTCCAAAGGATAACTAAACCTTCACTATGATACCAATTGTATAGACCAAAGTTTAATGTACAATGATATTACATTTGTTTTTTGGAATACTTAATATCTGATACAAATAGACACCCAAATATTGTATCAGTTTAAAATATTTTCAATCTCTGAAAAAAATATTCTAATCATGGTGAATGATCTTCAACATCTCCCATGTAGATATTCCCCATTTTTTCCTACCAAAAACCTTTCATTATGTACGTGGGAAAATAAAACGTCAAAAGAGTGAGATGAAATTCTAATTAAGGGTAAACATGGAGAACATAAAACTAACTATAAACATTTGAATATAGAAAAACATGAATATAATATTTAAACATCACAATGCAGAGAAATGACATAAATCTTGGAAGTACGTAAGGCCTATATAAAAAAGAACATTAACCTTGATAGAATAGACTTTGAATAAATCATTTAATTTTAAAAAAACTAATAATCACATAATAACATTTCTATAGTATCAAAGGCATTACTGCCAAGACCATCATTGTAGAAAAAGTCCATTACTGAACCAAGTTTACTTGTCTTTCCATATATTTATTACTGAACCAGTTTTACATTCCATTCAAGTCATTTCTATATCATGATATATATATATATATATTTAGTCAATTAATTGGAGGGATATATATATCCCATCCATCTCATAATGAAATCTTTCTTATATGTCCCAGAAATACATAAATCATTCATCATCGCATAACCCAATAAATAAAATAGGATTATGAAATATCATTCTATCATAATAGAATCCTTTTAAAAAATCATCACATTATTAATGAAATCATACCACAGTAATATTTGGGATAGAAACATAACACATTTTAAATAATATATTCTTAGATGGAAAATAATTTTGATTAAATACTTGAACTTAGTTCTTGAAGAAAATATCCTTTCTTCTTAAAATTTTTTTTTCTCAAAAATCAATGAAATATTAAAATAAAAGAATTTAGTTGAAAATAAACTTGATATAGAGTATAAGAATATTATTGTAAATAAGTAGTCATGAAGCTTTAAAAATCCATTCATGTCGTATAAGATAAAAAACATTCACCTCGTAATTTTACCAAAAAAGTCAAAAAGTACCTTGTATGGTAATAAAAAGAATGATTCTTTCTATACTATGTAGTAAAAGTAAAAAATGGGTAAAAATGACTTTAAACATACATAGAAAAATACGAAACATTTGATGATAACATTTTTTTAATACATTGATGATAAATATACCCCCAGTAAATATTTACATATATATAATCTCAGATAAAAATGATATTGAAAAATTATCCCTTACCTTAAGTCTAATATAATTTGTATGTATATGAACATCCAGTATAATGATTTAAATAATGTTACGGATTTATTACAGAATCATAATCATTTTTATGATAACATTTACGATCATATTTTCATCTGTGTGATAGTTTCATTTCACTATAACTCGTTATTCAGGTATTAACTGCTTTATGTTCTAATATATGTTTTGTTGGATAAGTTATTATTCTTATTTTTATGAAATAGTTATATCACTTATAGCATGGTATTATTATATATCATATTTTTTCATTCCATTCATTTTTATAATCATGGTTTCATAAATATTATGTATAACTAATAACATCACAACTAGGAGACGGTAAGCTATACATACACACGATTGAGGATATCGTTCCCATAATTGTTGATTAGCATTGAAGTGGATAGTGTATATTATATCAGAATTACTATAATATTATATTAATCACACAAGGTTATTAATTAAATCATTATAACCATACTAGAATGGTGGTGGTGAAGACCTAATTACACTACGGTGTGCAGAAAACAAGTGGTACGTACGCACGCACAATGATTTCATTTTTCGTAGGATGGATAGAAGGTGAAATATGATTTTTTAATATTTATAATAACATATCGGTATATTTTTGATACTGATGTTACTACTTTATAATGATACAAAAAAATATGAAAAATTGCAAGAATATTAAAATTTAAGAATTAGTATAGGAGATTACCTCTTCCAAGATGGGTCTTATTTAAATTTCTTCTTAGGGAACTAGAGTTGGTATTTCAAGAAGAAAAACACCTCAAGAATTTAAAGTGAGATGTTTAAAAGACAAATGGGTAGGGGTTGGACGAGCATGAAAACATAAAATTGTGAGAATATGAGACGGAGGAGGTTCATTTTTATAAGATAGGAGAATGGAACTTTAGGAAACACTCAAAATATTAATTTATTATAAATTGAATTTTGATTAAAAATAGTTTAAAACTTATTTAAATCTAGGATATTACTCTTTATATTTAAATAGCCATTATAAAAAAATTATAAGACCTTTTTTGAATATATATTGTTTCCTTATCATTTTGGTTTAACCCTTATTTTACCCTTTTTAGTATTACCATGATATCATGTCATTTACACAATGTGGGTAAATGTAATTACTATATCTTGTCAAATGACCAAAATAATGTAATTTATGACATATTTTTACTTATATTAACCATTTGGATGAATATTATATTTTTATGAATTTAATATCATTTGATAAACCATTTTATGTTTTAAGTTATGAATTATGTAAATTTTGAAAACTATTCATACTTCACTTTTTTGAAATTCATAACAACCTGATTCCTTCACACCTAAGGCATTAAATCAAATATAATACATCAATATAATCTAAAAAATTAGTGGATGATAAAAAAATAACCAAATTATATTTATTTTAACTTTTATAATATCATTTATTGTAATTCCTTATTAATGAAGAAAGCATTGCATCATCATTGTGTAATTTATAAAATTTATAAATTTAATTTCTAAAAATTATGTATAAAATCTAATAATGTAGGAAATCATGTCAAATTTTTAATCAATTTTTATAGACATAGATATCAGTTATATAACCCTATATTAATATCAATTTAGTAAAAGATACATGTTTAGTATATAAATATCTTCACATTAAATTAATTATTATAAAATGTCATTTTCACATCCAAGTGAATCCATGGAATCCCAAAATCGACCCATGGATGTCTATGGTCAAAAATATCTAATAAAATAGGTTTAGGATATGTGTGAGGGTAGTTTAATATTATTATAATATTATTTTTTAATCCTTATTTACCAGATTTAGTGTTTAACCATGGAAAATAAAATATTTACTGATGTTAGTATTCATAATGTCAATATATAAAAGGTTCCTATTTAATAAATTAGAAAATTAATATACTAATTATGTGATAATTTTTTCCAAATTCAAAACATAGAAGTTATTGTAATCAATTTTAAATTATGTCCTGTTGTCAAAACCAAAAAGTGGGTTTTTAAAAAATAGAAACTATCAAAAGATTGACATTGTTTATTTCCAATTTAAAAGTAAAATTACATCCAATGAAAAAAATTTATTACATAATTAAAACATAATCTACTTAAACTTTAATAACAATTAAAAAGATAATCTATCTATTTAAATAAATTAGATTAAATGGAAGCATTGAATTAAAATGCAGTATTTCTACTATTGATTAAAATTTGAATACTATCAAAACAATTCCAAAAATTCAATAAAAAAAGTAAATTTTTATATCCCACATCAAAATAATTAGATTAAATTATCAAATTCAACTAAAAAATGTGTCATAACTAATGTTAAAAATGGGTGTGCAATCAAATGGAGGTAAAACTGAATTTTTTTAAAAATAATTTATGAATCCAATAAATTTTTTTTCTCAATACCTTGTTCTAGAAAATGTGTCAGATGAATGATAATGTTATATAAAATTAAAAATTTGGTAAATAATATTCCTAAAATCTATTTTATAACCCATTAAATAATAATCTTTTAATAATATATCATTGTTTAGTGAAACTCGGTATTTCATACACCACAAGTTATCGAGGAAGGTATGTTTTGTGTGTAACACATGCCATGTAAGTGTTGCGTGTAGTGAAAGCTTACTTTGGTGTTTTTATAACATAATTCAATCTAAAATTAGTTATAAAATGAAAAAATCTATACTCAGTGTAGCGTGAAATGAATTTTATCAAAAGAACTTGAAATTTTGTGTAACATGAGGCAAGAATAGTTTTGCATATAATGTAAGCTAATACAGTGTGGTGTTTAGTGAAAACTTATCATATTGTAGCATATAACACAAGAAATAAATAAAATTAAATAGAATATATCTCATAAAATCTTAGGGTGTTAGAAAAACTCCAAATATAAATAATACCCCCTTTTGTAAGTTGAAAACCCCGACGTTTTATTTAAAAAGTTCAAACATTTTCCTAATTTTTTATATTTATCAAAAAATATAAAATAAAAAATCCCAAAGATAATTATCTTCTATATTATAACTAAATAGTTATAAATTCTATGTTTGGTATAGATTATTAAGTTTAATACAAAAATTTGAGAAAATATTTTAAAATAAAAATATATATCCTTTATAAATGCATATTTATAATTATTTTACGATTATAATATTTCAATATAAATAGAATGTAAGAATTTTAAATCAAACAAATTCATTAATATGATTATTTTTGGATGTAAGAAAACTCATCCGAATTTGTAACAATATAAGTTATTTATTAATATTCTTATCATTTGATTAAAAGGATTTCATGAATATTTACGAATGAAAATATTATGCATCTAACATACTATTTACCTAAAAATGATAAATCAATTATCTTAAAGGGTTAAAAAATCCACATGAGTTAAAATGTAAATTAGGATTATATTTTCAATATTATAAATAGAAATAACTCATGTATTTAATTATTTTAAAATTAAAGAAAAATTTATAGAGACAATTATATTATATTAAATCCAAATATTTGTATTCTAAAAAATTTATTTAAAACAATTTAGATCACATAAAATAAATGACTAAATACAAAAAATTATTATTAATTTCATACATTAAAAAATATGACAACTTTTACAGAATCAAATCTATTAGAGAGAAAAATTTTAATCTAAAATATTTATATTTTAAAATAGATTTCAATGATATATCATGAATTAAAAAAAAGAGAAAATTAATTTAAATGAATAAATGAAAATTTATAATTTAAACAATTAATCCATAAACTAAAAATATTTATATTTTATTTCATGGAAATACTACAATAAATAAAATCATAAAGTAGTAGTGTGTTAACATGATTAATAGTAAATGAAATCCAAACACTATTGTATAAAATCAATTCATTAGAAGATAATAAAAGAAAATTATTTATTTTCCAATAAATAATCCTATTATTGAAGAATATTCCATATATATTAATCAAAATGAAAATATGAGTATAATTAATGTTTAAAAAATATTTTGAAAATAAAATTCTAGTATAGTAATTAATTTAACAAATAAGGGATCACTCCCCCCTAAATTGATGATTTTTTAATGATTGAAAAAAATAGTGAGAATCTATTTACATGAAATATTAAAACATAATCCTTATATATAAAAATAAATTCCAAAAAAAAATTCTAAAACATGATTATATTATAAAACAAAAATTAAATAATGTTAAGAAATATTCAAAAAGGCCAGTAATTGAAATAACATAAAAAGAGATAAAATATTTTTTAAATTCCAAAATTCTATTTATGGAACAATAGAGAATATATAAGATATAAAATATTTTTTTTCATATGCATGTTTAATAAGAAAACTCTAATAAGATTTGAGTTATATCATTTACGTACCCAAAATGTATTAGATTCATCAAAATTGATAGTAAAACGTTTTGGCACCCAAACAGACTAAGGATAACCATTATGGTTATTTTTAAAACTAAATTGTTAAGGAATTTTTTTAATAAGTCCTAATTGTTATGTAAATCTAAAATATCATTCATTATAATAATTCTATTTAATTGTATATATAACAAATTTTACACTTGAAATAAACCCTTTTATATTTTAGTAAAATTTATCTTATTAATTCTTGTTTAAAAAACTATTATAAGAAAAATCATTCTTGTTATAGTTTTATTTCATCATTGCTATCATTTTATCATTTTTAAATTACCTTGAAAAATTTATATAATGTTCATTTAACATCATAAAATTTATCTCTAAAATTCTTATTCCCTTTTTGAAATGCTTTCTATGTCAATAGAGAGTATTTCATCAAAACATGAAGATATATTTCACAATTTACCACTTTATTACCTAAAATTATTACATGAATTTCAATATTAATAATGTATTTAGTGGATGAATAACACCTTTATTCATTATCTTTGTCTTTAAATTTCTATAAATAATTTTTTATTTATTTTCATCTATTGGATTCAACCTCCCATGATCATTTTTTATATTCCCCGTTTTAGTAAAAACATATATTAATATTTTCACATTTGTTTTTAAGTTTCTATTCTTATTTTAACAATTTATTTGTTTCTTTATAAATCAATAAATTTTTCACTCATTTAGACACTATCGTCTATTAATTTCTCATTTTTATGTAGTCGTTTAAATTTCAAATTCTCAAAATTATAATCACAACAAGAATTAAAATCAGTTTTATTATCATCATCAACCATAGAATCGTGATCAATATTTATTGGACTAGTAGTAAATGCAAATTCAGGTTTCTTATAATATTTATCTATTAAACAATTATCACCAGATCTTTTAAATTTAGTAAATAATTAATTGGGTACCTACCAATACAAATCCATAAAATCATGTTAACTTATTTCCTATTCACTTCCTATGCCACAAATTGAATCCTAACTATCTGAAAAATCACACGCTCTAAATAATGCCTAATTTTATTTTCTCCTTTTATCTATATCTTGATTATCTTAATGAAATCTGTTATGGTATTTTCTTTTTCCCAGAACATATAGGTCGTTAAAATATAAATATCATTATTATTTTTTAAATAATTTTCCTTATACTCAATTTTCATTCTCCATTATAAAATTATTCATTAAATCTATTTTATTCACATATTTGAAAACATTTCTACTTATTTTATCTACTTTTATACTGCATTATTAAAACTCATATTCATTAGAGTTAGTGAATTTATTAATTTCTGAATTAAAAAAATATTTTCGTCTTTATAGAATATTTTTTATTTTTTTGTAGAAGTTGAAATTAAATAAAAAAACAATTAACTCACATAATTACACACTTTTAAATTTTAAATTTCATTGTTTACCATTTTATTTGGTTTTCATAATTTCAAAAATACCCTCTGTACCATTTCAAATACTACTATACTATCGATTGCATCGCCAGGTGCACTGATTATATTTAAAATGATTCTAATCTAGTGAAACATCTATTTGACTAACTCATTTTATCCCATGTTTAAGTCATGGTTTTTTTCTCATCATATTTATAGATTGGTTCTTTTAATAAATGGCCAAAATCTTGTCTTCTAAATGGAATTGTATGGTAATATGTAGTGACTAACCCCATCATCAAGGAGCCAATGTTGTGCTACCATTAAATTGTCATAAGATACAAGTAATTATCATCTTAAAGTGCTAAAAATTGTAGTAGTCATGGTAAAAAAGACACAAAAATATTTCTCGTATTACAAATGAATTAAAAAATTAAAAAAATATTTGTATTAAATTTAAATACACATATAAGAATAGGAAATATATCAACAAATTGTAAATTTCATTTTCTGTATAATTATATAATATTAACGATTACAAGGTATTAATATAACCTAATGAAAAGGAATTGAGCCATGGAATTTGTCAACATTTGGTAAATATTAATTTAAACCACCTTATAAAAAATAATTCAAAATGAAACTGATTATACCAGCATGATAAAATAATTCATGATATAGTAAATCAATTTATTTAGTACATACGACACAAAAAATATGTATGTGGGGAATATGAAACTTGCCTCACATATGTTAAAAGTGAGATGAAAATCCATTACCCTGTATTTCCTTTCATGTGAACTTACTTTAAACTAATGTATAATGGTTTTATGTATGTAAATAACTTATAACATTACCATAATCTTATTTATAATATCATATTATATTTTTTATAATATCTAATTACTCATTTTTTAGCAATCGTTCCTTATTTTCACTATTTTTGGTGTTAATAACCTAGTTTTTTAGAATGCCTTGACTTGTAAGATGTTGTTCCTATTAATTAGATCAATATTCCATAATATCAAAATTTTTAACCATCATGTAAATATCATATATATCCATTATTTATGTATTTTTTAAAATCAATAATATTTGGAGAAAATAAATGAAATGCACAGTTCATAGAGATGGTTGGCCTTACGTACAAATGAACACTACTTCCATTTATTTGTATTATTTAGAAAAAGAAAATTAAAAGATGTATATTTATATTTAAAAAATTATTTTAATATCAAATATTTTTAATTATTTTATTAAAACCATCATTTATTCACTACATGTATAGTGTGAATGTGTCAGATCACCTTGAGGAGGAGATAGTATACACTTCCACAAATGATGCTATAGTATTCTCACAAATGGAAATCAAGAAAGTATGACTTATATTAGAATTAATGAAGAATAAATACATTATAAATATATTATATATCATATATAAACTAAACATTCATCTTTATTCGAACCTTAAAAGGTTGAAATTATACGAACAAATCACATCGGTCCATGAGGTTGTACTCTTCCGTACAAATGAACGATGATTATGTATTCCATATTGATGGATCTATGTGAAAGGGTGAAATAAATATTAGATTAAAAAATACCATTAAATCGTATATAACTATTTAATTAAATTCAAATAATCTAAATACTATTTTATTGGTGGATAGGTAAGTGAAACAAAAGAGATTATAAAAAAATGTTACATCTTACTTGGGTAATTCATTTTGGTTTATACCAAATAAGTTACTTGGAATTGTTTTTTCTCAAGGAGAGGATTATAAGAAAAGGAGAGGGATTTTGGTATATTATTTGAGTAGAATATGGGTGATAAAATGGGATTTCCATGTTTGAATAAGTGGGTGGGTTGAGTACCTTTTTATAGATGATGAGGAGTTTCATTCTTGTAAATTTTTTAAAATGGATTTCCACATATGTTTTCTCTGGTCAAGTGGATCTAATAACAATAACAATTATATAAAATAGAATATATGGTAGAAAAAGGAATATAAAATTTCTATTAGAAATGTTCATAGGTCATCCGGGCCTTTAATATTAAGATTTAGACCGTTGTTGTTCAACTTTTTCAATTAATCATTACATTTAATTTTAATCACATTCCCCAATATTTTGTTTATTAAAGACTAAATTCAACTTATATTAAATTATAAATAATTCGTATTCCAAGTATGGAATCAATAATTTCTAATTAAAATCAGAGAAGGGGAAAATAGTTCAATATTAATCCTATAGACTAAATGTGAAAGCATGATTTTAAATTAAAAATGATCAAATGTTTTCTAAATTTTTATATAAAATCTCTGTGTCAATTTTTTTTCAATGAACAATATAAAATTAATATGTAAATAATAAATATAAATAATTATAAAAACCAATGAAAAATGCAATGCATCTTTATTAATAAATTAGATCAAGAATAAGTTTTAAATTACAATTCATTATTTTTCAATATTCATTAAAAAATGCATCCTAAAAGAAAAATCGGTTCAATTACCCCTATGATAATTTTGAGGTTCCTATTTTAAAAAAAGTTTAAATTTTTCATATAAAAATTATAAAATTTCCATAAAATTTATTTAAAAATTATTATCCACCAATTTGCTGTAAAACAGTATTTTATGAAATATTCTATTTTATGCATACAATTAAGATTGATCTGATCTTATACATATAAAATATATTTGATGAATATAAAAATATTTTATTTAATTAAAAATGTATATATATTATATTAAGATAATTAAATAATTGTGATTAATTTAATTTGTTCTGGTAAAATTACGTTGTGAGAAAAACCAATTATTCTTTTAATAGCATTCCTGTTATATTCAATCAGTTGAAATATTATATTATAATTAATTGTAACTATTTAATTAAACCATATAATTTCATAATTGTTTATTGATATTAATAAGTATCAGTTTTATGGATAGTTTATATTGAATTATATTAAATTATATTAATTAATAATATATTTCCGTTTGGTAAAACTAGGTCTAATGTGTAACACAAGATATCAAACAAGGTCATTCTGAAATATAAGTGAATATAATTAATTATGAAATACATTGAAATGTATAAAATATTATGTAAATAGTAAATATACTATAAAGCCAAAGAAAATTATGTAACGCCCCGACCCCAGTTACCTAGAGGTGGTGCATTATTACATAAAATTGGCATGATCACAAGAAAGATCAAATCTCGAAAGACCGATTAGTTTAGTATCCTTGGAAACACTAGATATATTCATAAAGTTTTACATTACATCATATAAATGAAAACTAAAACAACATATTCTCCATAGTATACACTCGTATCCCCTCATACTATCCCTGCAGGTCATTCATAATTTACTTCTTCACATCCTGGGAAAAATAAAACATAGAAAAGTGGTGAGCTCAAATTCCAAGTAATGATAAAAATATATTATAAACTTTCATAAATAAGAATTAACATTTAAAGCAATGTATAACTAAAACAAAAGCCTTTTAATCTTGAACTTCAACATAGTATGGAAAAAATAAAATGAAATAATTTGATTTACTTATTCACATTGATATTATACTAATCGAATAATCACATGCAATATCAATAACCACTTTCATAATGATGGAATGCATAATTCCAGACTATCATAACCACATAGCCAAGGCCTCGTGCCAAGACTACAAATAAGATTGTGTCATTGTCTTGTGCTAAGGAACTAGTTTGTCTCATGAGATCTACCGATGCATCGAGGTGATATATCGAGCTCCACCCGTCACATATTAAGTTTAATGTATTCCCATATGAAAAGGTTTAAACATAACATAAACATTCGTATTAAAACTAGCATACGAAATGTAAATACATCATCCATAAACAATGAATGGTATAAAAATAACACATCCACAGTCAAACATATCACAAAACCATCAATACAATATGAAAGTTTTGTATCATACTAAATCAACTTCAAATAAGCTTAAAATCCATAAAATGATTTTGACATAGATGAAATCAAAACTCTTTTTGGGGAAATTTATCTTTCTATTTTTAAATCATTTAAGAGTCATATATTTATAAAATAATACATTTTCTTTGAAAATATTCTTATAACCTTGTAAGGGAAGCTTCAACAATTTTATAATGGAGGAAAATAGCCGCACCCGCCATATAAGTTAAAAAACCCTCTTACCTTAATTATATCTAGAAGGATAAAAAACAACTTTTTTAGAAAATGATAGAAAGATTCCTTTATAAACCTCTTATAAAAAGGAAGACAAGGGTATAAATGACTTTAACCCATATTATTGTAAATAGTAAAAATGTTTTGAAATACATTTTTAAGAAACCTAGATGTGAATGATACAGAGATCCTAGTAGATTATTACGTATAAACATCCTCGTATAATGAATATATTGTGAAATAACCCCTACCTTGTACTTTTCCTTGGTTGAGGGTAGGTTAACCTCCTCTTCTTCGAGTTCTTCCTTTTGATTTGATCAAAAGGGTTCCTTAGGTTGGCTTCTGACTAAAGGAAGGCCTCTAAGATGAAGTGAGGGAAGTTGATAGAGTATTTGGGAAGATTATGGCTGAGCCAAATGGCTTTGAAGGTGTGAATTAATGAGAAGGGGGAGTTCCCTTTTATAAGAGGGGTAAGGGGCACATTTGGTAAAGCTAGATATATTATTTTATAATAAATTCATATTCGGCTTCTAATGTCTCCAAAGTGGATTATTTAAATTTTAAGGTGGGGATGGGTCGAAAAAAACTCAACAAATATAATTTAGATAGGTTTGGGTCATTATATTAACCTTATCATTTAGTTTTACCTCTTAATTAATTAGTTTGACACTAACCATGTCACTTTGTATTTTTATATTATATAGTTAATAAAATTACTATATACCTCTAAGCGACCCCCAAGTGGTCCATTAATGATACACCTATCATGATATAAGTCTCTTGGACGAACCATAGATTTTTAGGAATTGACTATCAATTAATAATATAATATTTGTTTTAAAAACTCTTTTATGTCAATTTTGACACTATTTAAAAAATTGATTTTTGTGAAAATCATAACAGAATGATTACTTTGAAAAAATTTAATTAAATCATTATTTACATGTCATATTAACCTATAAAATTAGTGTAATTCATAAAAAGTGTTAAATTATATTTATTTGGGTATTTATAATATCAATTATTTTAATTTTTCACTTATTATGGTAATTACTTCATCATCATTGGGTCATAAATAAAATAAATTATTTAATGTCTAAAATTTATAAATAAAATACCATGATGTAGGAAATCATGTTATCTTTCTAATGAATATTTACTATCGAATTTATCTTATGTATAACTGAATATTAAAAATTATTTAGTAAATAAACATTGATTTTAACTCTTTTAACTCTTCTTTGAATTAAATAATAATAAATGTCCTAATCTAATACAACTGGACCTAAATGATAATATTTTACTGCTGAGAATTTTTTTGGTCGAGATAAGCTTGTCCAATAGAATTAGGACATGTTTTAGGGTAATATTAATATCATTTTACCCTTAATTACGCTATGTACTTTTAACCATGGTAAATAAAAGTAAAAAAGTTACTATTCACCAAAAATTATTTTCATCTCATTGAACCACATTTTACTCCTTGATATTAACCGTGTCTCTCGTATTTCCTAAATTCCACTCACATAAGTGGTAAAATTACGTTTTATGAAAAATTCAGTTTTTTAACTACCACTTAGTGGCTTCACTATTCATCAAAAAATGAAAGATTCCAGAAAAATACCAAAAATAGTCCTAAGACATATTTGATATTATGAATTGAAAAATGATGTCTAATTTACCAAATTCAGAACATATCAGTTGTATTAATTATTTTCAAAATTAATTCCCTTCGTCAAAACAAACTGTGTGTTTTTAAGAGATAATAACTATCAAAAGATTGACACTTGTTTATGTCTGGTTTAAATGTGAAATTATATCCAATGACCAACATTGTATTAAATGGTAAAAATATATTCTAAATATATTTTAAAGCCACTCAAATTAATAATTTATCACTATTAATTATTTCGATTAAAAAAGTTTTTTTAATTAAAATTTAGTAATTTTCACTATTCATCAAAATATGAAAGTTATCTGAAAAGTACCAAAATTTCACCCTAATCTAATTTAGATATTATGAATCCACAAATGAAGTCCATTTCGAAAGATAAAATTTATAAAATTTCAAAAAGTAGGTATTACTATCCATAATGACTAGTTTGATTGGTTGTGGTGTTAGAATCTCGAAGTTGCGTACAATGCACGCCATTGAATTATTCAAAGGGAAACATACCGTGGAAGCTTGGGATGCTTAATTGTAAATTTTTGATGTCCCCATTCTAAAAAGTAAATTTATTTAGTCAAATTTAATATATAAAAGTTTAAAAAATTAGATTTAAAAAGGGTTCAATATTAAAAGTTTGTAAAAGTGCAATACTGAAAATGAATTTGTTCTTACATTATGTCTATGAAACTCATAATATGGATTCTAAAATTATAAGAATTATATAAAGTTTAAAATTTAGTTAATACTATTCATAACCTCTTTTGAACATCTTGTTTAGTAAGTCATGGTGCTCTTGAACTCGGTGTTGCGTGTAGTGCAAGTTATTGAATTATTTTGAAGAAATAACACACTATGAAATCTTGGGGTGTTACATTCTCCCCTCCTTCAATAAATTGCATCCTCGCAATTTGTAATTTTTCTTCGAAAATAAAATGTTGAATATATAAAATATATTTTTGGGAAAACCCACATCGGAAATTGGGTTAATGAAATTTAGTCTTAATAAGAGGAAAAGAGAAATGAAAGGGTCACCACAAAATTATGATCTCTATTCGGAGAACATTGGTGGAAATTAGAGACATATAATTGGAGGGAAAACATAAATATTTATAGGTAGTGATTGAGGTCATCAATCACAAACAAGTGTAAAATTGAGGGCCTTAAATTCAACAATTTATAATGATTTAAAATACCATCGGTTCAACAAAACATATGGTATTAGGATAACACGTGTTTTGTTTTAAGATCCCTTCACTACATTATAAGAATTAATTCCTTCATTGAATAAGAGAAGAAGAAAAATATATATACTTGACAAGTAGAGTCTCATCCTTTAACTATGTTCTACCACAAACTCATCTTTCACTCTAAAAGATAATAGAACTTAAAAATAATACTCTATTTATCCTATTCGTATAAGGTTAAAAAAAGAATTTATAATTCATCTAGCAGAACTATTAAAAAATGACATTTTTCTATCCAGGACATCACGTGGGTCAGTGGTAGGTGATACACCCTTGTCGCCCTTCTGTTGTGGGTTCAAGTCTCACGGCCTTGCCAGACACGACGGGTTGTCGCCCGACCTACGGGTTGTCCTTTTATGGAAATCCAAAATAATCCAAACTAGAACTATCCAAAATACTTCAGTCCAAAATTTATAAGGAAGGTAAACACAATGACGATCCTTTTTTCCACATAATAACATGTGAACACCTTCATCATGTATTCTTTTAAAACACTCCAACATCCTGAATTACCATAAAACCTTATTGATCACATTCATGATCCCTTATTCATTAAAGAATAATAGATATACTCCTTCAATCCAAAAATGTTTTAAACCCAAACAATGATAGAATATACAAATCATTAATCAGTTTCAAGTTAGTCAAGAATATCCAATATAAGTTATCCAAAGAAATCATTTATTATTCTAAAATCACTACCTCGGTATCAGAACCATATTATGGTTTATCGTTCTCTCAACCATATATTTTTCAAAAATTTAACCTATTATTGAGTCACTTTTCTTTGTTCCACACAATCTCAAGTCCTTAATGAAATAGTACTGCAGTACAATCCTTATATACTCCATAATTATTAAAACAAGTACATTGTTGATACAACACTCAAATGACATAATCAACATAATAACTCTAATCATTCCTCTTCATCAGTGGTGGTATCATAACTTGATTGTTATCCAATAGCATCATTTGCAGCAAAATCTGATGACTGGGACATAGGTTCGTGTAGTGTCCAAACTCCATGCAAATGAAGCATTGTACATTTGAAACCATTTTCTTGCCCTTGCAGTCACGTACTTTGTTCCTTTTTCCTCAACACTTATAAAAAACTCCCATTCCTTTCAGGAAAGTTCAAGGGTGTTACTTCCCACAGTTATCACATATGGGAAATTCTTCTTTTCCCTCTTCCCATTATCCATCATTCCCTCTTCCATCATTTTCTTCTTTTGCTTCCATTCAAAGCCATAGGACTCAGTAAACTCTTTACTTATCATATCAACACATGATATTATTTCTTCATATGATGATAATACATGGGAGACTATTTCTCTTATAAATTCTGGCTTAATACCATGAAAGATATGATCCTTCTTTCTCTTTGGATCATGTGCATTGGTGGAGTTCTCATTCCTTCTACTTGGCGCCATTTCTAAACAATGGAATGCACTAGATTAGATTATGAATAACAATACCTAATCCCAAACTTGTAAAACACATAACATAAATTAAATAGTTTATGGATATAATCCATAATCATAAAAATGTATTCTTTGAGGACGTATATACTCATAAACCCTTCATAATGGTTTGCAAAGAAAATTAGAATTATCCTAAGCATATCCCCAGGGAGTGTCGTAACCAAGAGTTCAGCAAGGCCCGTTGTTGTGAACCAGTTCCCATTTGAGTCTAGCTCAAAGCGGTGTTTTTGGGTTTTACCACTAGGTACATCTGTACCAGAGCCGCCTCTACCTGCTCGTATCACGACAGGGATGTATTGCTCGGAAAACCCACAAAATCTCTACAATACCAAAATTCTAGTAAGTTCTTCTATACTAATCCCCAAAGTCCATCTTAAATCTATGTGCTCTAATCAGAGTTTATCTAAATCTAGCATCCAAGGTTTGTACTAAACTTCCTCTAATACCAAATGTAATGCCCCGACCCTAGTTACCCAGAGTCGGTGCATTATTACATAACATTGGCATGATCACAAGAAAGATCAAATCTCGAAAGACCGATTAGTTTAGTAGCCTTGGAAACACTAGATATATTCATAAAGTTTTACATTACATCATAAAAATTAAAACTACAACAACATAGTCTCCATAGTCTACACTCTTATCCCCTCATATTATCCCTGCAGGTCATTCATAATTTACTTCTTCACATCCTGGGAAAAATAAAACATAGAAAAGGGGTGAGCTCAAATGCCCAGTAAGGATAACAATATAGCGGAAACTTTCATAAATAAGAATAAACATTTAAGGAAATGTATAACTAAAACAAAATCCTTTTAAACTTGAACTTCAACATAGTATGGAAAAAATAAAATGAAATAATTCCATTTACTTATTCACATGGATATTCTACTAATCTAATAATCACATACAATATCAATAACCACTTTCATAATGATGGAATGCATAATGCCAGACTATCATAACCACATAGCCAAGGCCTCATGCCAAGACTACAAATATGATTTTGTCCAGGCCTTTTGCCAAGACACTAGTTTGTCTCATGAGACTTACCGATGAATCGAGGAGCTATAGCGGGCTCCACCCGTCACATATTTAGTCCAATGCATTCCCATATGAAAAGGTTTAAACATAACATAAACATTCATACTAAAACTAGCATACGAAATGTAAATACTTCATCCATAAACCATGAATGGTATAACAATAACACACCCACAGTCAGACATATCACAAAACCTTCAATACAATATAGATGTTTTGTTTCATAATAAATCAACTTCAAATAAGTGTAAAATCCATCAATGGATGTTGACATAGATGAAATAAAAACTCTTTTTAGAGTAATATATATTTCTATTTTGAAATCATTTAAGAGTCATATATTTATAAAATAAAAAATTTTCTTGGTAAATATTCTTATAAGCTTGTAAGGGAAGTTTTGATGATTTTATAACATAAGAAAATAGTCGCACCCTCCATATAAGTTAAAAAAACATTCTTACCTTAATTTTGACGAAAAGGTTAAAAATCACCTTGTTTGGAAAATGACGGAAAGATTCTTTTATAAACATCTTATAAAAAGTCAAACAAGGGTATAAATAACTTTAACACATATTTTTGTAAATAGTAAAAATATTTTGAAATACATTTTTAAGAAACATGGAAGTGGATGATAAAGATATCCCAGTAGATTATTACGTATAAACAACCTCGGATAATGAAGAGATTGTGAAATAACCCTTACCTTGTACTTTTCCTTGGTTGAGGGTAGGTTAACCTCCTCTTCTTCGGTCTCTTCCTTTTGATTTGATCAAAAGGGCTCCATAGGTTGTATTTCTGACTAAAGGAAGGCCACTAAGATGATTTGAGGGAAGTTCAGAGAGTATTTGGGAAGATTCAGGATGAGCCAAATGGATTTCAAGGTGTGAATTAATGATAACTGGGAGATCTCTTTTATAAGAGGGGTCAGCGGCACCTTTGGAAAAGCTAAAAATATTATTATATAATAAATTCATATTCGGTTTCTAATGGCTCAAAAGTGGATTATTTAAAGTTTAAGGTGGGGATAGATCTAAATCCACTCAAACAATATAATTTAGATAGGTTTGGGTCATTATATTAACCTTATCTTTTAGTTTTAACTCTTAGTTAATTAGTTTGACACTTACCATGTCACTTTGTATTTTTATATTATAAAGGTAATAAACATACTATATACCTCAAGATACCCCCAAGTGGTCCATTAATGATACACCTATAATGATATAAGTATCTTGTCCGAACCTTTGATTTTTAGGAATTGAATATCAATTAATAATATAATATTTGTTTTAAAAACACTTTTATGTCAATTTTGAAACTATTTGGAAAATTAATTTCTGTGAAAATCATAACAGAATGATTACTTCGAAAAAAGTTAATTAAATCACTCCTAACATTTCATATTAACCTATAAAATTAGTGTAATTCATAAAAAGTCTCAAATTATATTTATTTGGGTATTTATAATATCAATTATTTTAATTTTTCACTTATTATGGTAATTACGGCGTCAGCATTGGGTCATAAATAAATTAAATTATTTAATGTCTAAAAATTATAAATAAAATACAATTATGTAGGAAATATTTTTATCTTTCTAATGAATATTTAAAATCGAATTTATCTTATTTATAACCCTTTATTAAAAATGATTTAGTAAATAAACTTTGATTTTAACTCTTTTACCTCTTCTTTGAATTAAATAATAATAAATGTCCTAATCAAATACAAGTGGACCTAAATGATAATATTTTACTCCTAAGAATTTTTTTGGTCGAGATACACTTGTCCAATAGAATTTGGACATGTGTTAGGGTAATATTAATATCATTTTTACCCTTAATTACCCTATTTACTTTAAACCATGGTAAATAAAAGTAAAAAGTTACTATTCACCAAAAATTATTTTCATCTCATTGAACCACATTTTACTCCTTGATATTAACCATGTTTCTCAGATTTTCGAAATTCCACTCACAAAAGCGGTAAAAATATGTTTTATGAAAAATTCTATTTTTTAACTACTACTTAGTGGTTTCACTATTCATCAAAAAATGAATGTTTCCAGAAAAATACAAAAATAGGCCTATGATATATTTGATATTATGATTTCAAAAATGATGTCTATTTTACCAAATTCATAAAATATCAGTTGCATTAATTAATTTAGAAATTAATTCCCGTCGTCAAAACAAATAGCATGTTTTTAAGAGATAATAACTATCAAATGATTGACACTTGTTTATGTCTGGATTAAATGTGAAATTACATCCAATGACCAACATTTTATTAAATGGTAAAAATATATTCTAAATATAATTTAAAACCACCCAAATTAATAATGTATCACTATTAATTATTTCGATTAAAAATGTTGTTTTTAATTAAAATTTAGTAATTTTCACTATTCATCAAAATATGAATGCTATCCAAAAAGTACCAAAATTTCACCCTAAACTAATTTCGATATTATGAATCCATAAATGAACTCCATTTTGAAAGATAAATTTTATAAAATTTCAAGAATTAGGTATTACTATTCATAACAGCTCGTTTGATTGGTTGTGGTGTGTTAGAATCTCGAATTTTCGTACAATACACGCCATTGCATTATTTAAATGGAAACGTACCATGGAAGCATGGGATGTTTTATTGTAAATTTTTGATGTCCCCATTCTAAAAAGTAAATTTATTTAGTCAAATGTAATATATAAAAGTTTAAAATATTGGATTTAGAAAGGGTTCACTATTAAAAGTTTGTAAAAGTGAAATACTAAAAAGGAATTTGTTATTACATTATGTCTAGGAAACTCATATTATGGATTATAAAATTATAAGGATTATATAATTTTTAAAATTTAGTTAATACTATTCATAACCTCTTTTGAACATCTTGTTTAGTAAGTCATGGTGCGCTTGAACTCGGTGTTGCATGTAGTGCAAGTTATTGAATTATTTTGAAGAAATAACACACTATTAAATATTGGGGTGTTACAAATTATATTCTGTTATGTTTTTGGTGTGGCAATTCATACACATTATCGTATAAAAAGACACTCATTTAGAATTTTTTGTGGTGTCACAATCTCCTGACAATAATTAAGTTGTGTCTTACCAATTAAACTCTATCTTGGTAATATATCGTTTGATATCTCATATTTGTAGATCCCACGTCATGATAAATGTTCATAAAACGTCACCTACAAATGATTCAATGGGAATTACAAAGGTTACATAAACTAACATATAACTACTTCCCTAATTTAGAAAACATTAGTGGAAAGAGAAAATATAGACCTAGATGAAAAATATAAATATTTATAGGGAGTGATCTAGGCCATTGATAAAAAGAAGTGAATGATCAATGGAATGACGAGGTCATCAAATCTATAAATTTTATATGATTTAAAAGAACATCAGTTCAGTATAAATCAATGTCTTATGTAAATTTTTTTTGTCAGTTTACTAATGGTGAGTAATTAGTTTAAACATAAATAATATAATGAAATATACTAACATGATTTGTTTAAAATTCGTATGAATAATTCCATCTTTTATTTTTTTTATTTGAGAAAATTATAATTCACCCCTTCATCTATTAAATGGATATCCTAGAATGTTCTCCCTTTTTGCAAGCTGGTAGATATTATTTTTAAATTATCACAATACCCAAAAAAAAGTCATTATATTTTTCAATAATTATTCTCTATATCATATATGTTGATGACATTATTCCTTAAACATGAAAAATAACACTATGGGTACATCATTAATAAGATTTCATCATATTTTTTAACTATAGAAAATGACATATTCCCATAGAAATTTCGTAGAATAGTGGTTTGCATTAAAACCTTATAGTCCATTTCATGGGTTTAAGTCCCACAGTCTTTCCAGGTATGAAGGTTTGACAGCTAGTTTAATGGCAGTACTTTTTCTAACTATATAAATATAATTATTAAAAATTTCCAAAAAACGTGATGTATATCATTTAAATATGGATAATATATAAAAAACTATTTAACTACTATTTTAAAAACAACATCAATACACAAATACATGATAGATTTTATTTCAACATAGGTCCTTACTCGGTTTATTATTTATCCTAGGTCATTAATTATCATTATTTATTCAAATCCATCATAATGGTTTGTATATAAAAATTTAATTATCCAAAGTGTTTCACCGGACAGTGTTAAACTAGGTGCATAGTAATGGCTGTTGTTGTGTACTTGTATTAGCTCGATTCAGACTAGACACACCTATTCGGAGTTGTAACCCATAGGTACATCTATTCTAGAACCACATCCAATTGAAGTATCCAATGAGGGATTTATATCAAGGTAGACCCAAAAAATATATACCTTATCAAATTTCATTAATGTTATTATATGATTATCCAACAATTTTATCTTAGGGTTATATCCTCTAATCTATTATATCCAAAATCTTGTTACAAAATGTGCTACTAAACTATACCAGATACAAACTGTAGATATCTAACCACAGTAACCTAGAGCCAATGTTTTCCTTCCAATACCTCAGCATTTTATAGACGTTAATCATGTATTAATGGACAAAAAAATTGAGTAGTCTAGGAAAACTAGATAGATATATGTCCCATGTATTATAAAAGAATACACAAATTAAATCCTAATATTTTTCTAGGATAACTTGATCCCATCTAGCATATCCTTGTATATAATTCCTAGAAAACTTCTTAGAATCATAGTGAAGGATACAATGTATAGATGAGGTCCAATTCAAAATAAGGATCATGTATTGAAGAATCAACAATGAATTAGAATACTCGATATAAGAAGGTAATAACTAATGACACTTGACTTGTAATCAATAAACTAAGATAGAAGTGCCCTAAAATAAAGGTATATAACTAGATACACATTCCATTTAAATAACAATATAAGGAATAATCAATACAGAATTTAAAATAATTGAAACTCATACCATTTAAATATCTAGATAATAACTAATAAATATGGAATGCTATGAAACATAAAAGACATTACATTAAATCAATAAACTGTGAACGAAATGCATTTATAAATTTTTTCACAGTCATAATCTCATGGATTATAAATATTTAATCAAAATGATGTATATTCTTAATTATTGGATGTCATGTATGAGGAACATGAAACACTATATTTTCAAGACATTTCATGAGATGGTTTAATAATACAGGAATAAACCTCTTTTATTCTAATAACTAATTTGTCTTATGTGAACCTATCGATGAGCCGAGGGGCTATATAATTCCACAACTCCACTCATCACTTCATTTCTAAATAATTATTCATATTTATTAATAGAATTAATTAATAAAATATATTCCCTATAGTATATCATAATTTAGTAACGAATATTGAATTTTTTACTATTTAACTAGATAATTAAATAGCTATAAAATTTAGAAACTTATGTAAAGATGATATATAGTTTATGGATGAAATTTATCCCTAATAAATAATATGTCTAATTAGGGGAAATTCAATGTCTAATTATCACAAGAAATTTATTATTTAATATGGACTCACAAAAAAATCAAGGAAGTGAATATCAATACCATCATTGGACAAATCAACCATAAACCACCCAAATGAAGAATAAGGATGATATCAATACTATGTATCCCAAGTGGAGTACAAATTAATGATGTTTTACTTTTATTAATGATAATTTTTTAAAATTACTTTTGAAAACTTTCTTGAAGAAATTACCCATTTTTGATTATTAGTTTGAAATATCTTTTCATTGAATATCACTTTTAAAAACATAAAAAGTATTGAAATGGGTGAAACTTTCATTGATAATTCATTTTGAAAAGGTTAAAATGGTTTTGTTTTTTTAAATCATGGTTTTGAGAGAAAACTATTCTTCGACACAAGAATGAAATGTAATACGATATTCTAAAAAAATATTTAAAACGTTTTTTGTACATGATTAAGTAAAATTTTAATATTACATATAAAATTTCATTAATAACTAGAGGATTATAAAATTAAAGGGATTATTAAAAAATGATAAAATACATTCCTCTAATGGAAATTCAAGCTTAAATAATACTAAATAATATGGGATTGTGATATAATCCCTTGAAATGAATATAACATTTCAGTGAGACTCAACCGATAGATCGATTATATGTGTCAAATGTAAATCCACATATTATAAGGGTAAATACATCAACAGATTAATCAAATTCATTACACACATAATCATAGAATAATAATGAAAATGAGGAAGTAATATAACCTAATGAAATGGAATTGTAATATATTTGTTAATACCAATCCTTATACATTCCATGAAGAGCGTGAACAATTCAGATTACATTGAGGAGGTGGTACTCCACATGTCCACAAATGATATTATAGTACTCCTAAAAAATGAGAAGAATGAAGGTATGAATTATTTAAGAATTATATTATCAAAAATTCATTATAAATATTATATTTATCATATATTAAATATAAATACATCATTATTAAATCCTTTTAGTTTGATAGATGAAAGAAAAAACAATATCTGTTTATGAGGTGGTAGTTCATCGTAGACATGAAAAATAATTTCATTTCCCATTTTTATGAATGTGTGAGAAATTATAGGTTGGAAACATACCATTAAACATATATGTATATTTTTTATACATATTTTATTTTATCTGAATTGTATAAATATGTTTTAGGTGGTGGAGAGGTAAATGATGAAAAATAGATCATTTAAGAATGTTACATCTTATGGAATCTAGATGTGTCTACTGTAAGAGGAACATGCAGCAATTATAAGATCATTTTTTAATTGAGAGTGATTAGGTGAGAGAGGTTTGTGAGTGTTTTAGAAATTTCATTGCCCTTTTGTCACAAAAATGTTGGACTGATCCTTTTTTGATCTATAATTTCTTGGCTCGGGTAATTAGGGTCCAAAGAAAAAAAGCTCACTCTTTGGTTTTACATGCAGGTTGATGGTGCTTCTGGCAGGCACATAATTTGTATCTCCATGATGGGGTGACCTCGTCTGTGTGTGTGATCCCTATACACACAAATAATTAGCTCATTTATATGTTCAGGGCGCTCAGCACTTAGAAGGAGTCTCCTACTCTCTTACTGCTCTTTCCTTCTCATCACGATCCTCCAACAATGACCAGCTACATTTCTTGTAATTGTGTCAGATTTTTTCCTCTACCACATGGATTCAATCTAAGTACAAATGGGTCCTATGTCTCGGGTATCATATATAAAGGAGGGCCATTAATGAAAATAATGGCTTGACAATAATAGAGTTTTTAGGTGTTTGGGACATAAAAAATCTATTATAGCTGAGTCTATGGCCATGCTGGTTGGTCTCAATATATTTTTTTCCAATGGGGATGGGTCTCGTAGAGGTTGAAACTAATTTTATTCTTATTTCTAACTCACTTTTGGGTGTTAGAGTTGTGGATTGGTCTATTAAATATGTAATCTATAGATTCCATGGTGTTATAGACAATGACCTCAAGGTATCCTACAACTAGAGGGAGGGAAATAAGGAAATGGTTTATCTATCCCTACTCAACATTCCTAAATCAGAGAGCATATTTTTTTCATATTGTTCACAGTCTGACAATGACACGAAATATAATTCTTAAGGGATACACCCTTGGTCTTCACCATTATAGACCCCGTAGTCTTGTTCAGCCCGACCTACTTTTTTGGACCTTGCCTATACTCTTCTTTTACATCGATTAAAAAATTTCCTGCGGATGATGATGTTTGAGAGAGGTGACTTCCTTTTTATTGTGGAGGAGAAGTGGAATTCTTGATAAATTCTAAGAAGTGAACTCCACCAATGCTTTTCGATTACATGTGGATCCAATCATGGACACAATTGGATTAAATGAACAATATGGTAAGAATACGAACATAAAAGTTATTTTGGACAAGTTAATATGTAATTTTGGCCCTTTAGAATATCATTTAGTCCGAGGTTAAGAAAATTATTCTCTCAATCGCTATAATTATTTTTAATCACATTCACTAATATTTTTAGTAAAAAACTATGTTGAACATATTTTAGATTATAAATTATTATGCCAAATATTCAATACATTTTTAAATATTCGAATAACATAATTGGAAGAAAATAATTTTAAAATTAATCTCATAAATGTAATGTGAATACATGGTTTTAAATAAAAAATTATCAAAAGATTGTATGTTTTTATAAACAACTTCACTGTGAAATTGATTTGAATGACATAAATACTAATAATTTATATAAAATTTATATAAATAATATTTATAACAAATAAATAATATAATTTCACCTTAAAAATAAATTAGATGAGAAATGAGTTTTGAATAAGAATTTCGTATTTTCACTATTCATCAAAAAATGAATCCTCAGTGAAAAATTCAAAAAAGTAACCATAAGATAACTGTAAATTTTTTATTTCAATATTGAATATTTTTTTCACATAAAATTTTTATAAAATTTAAAATTAATTATATTTAAAAATGTTTTTCCATTAAATGGTCATAAAACTATCTTTAGAAAAAAAATTGATTTTTAATTGTAAATTTTATTTGGTTCTTATATTATGCCTATCAAATCGATTGGATAAATATCAAAAACATTTTATTTAATATATAATATATATAACATATTAATATAATTAATTAATTGTAATTAATAAAATTTCATAGGGTAAAATTACTTCATGTGCATAAATATAGTCCTTCATAAAAACATTCATTTTATATTAAATAGTTTTTTATATTCATTTATAAATAACTTTTAAAACATTAATTCAAACATATATTTTTTTAATTAATTTAACAATATTTGTAATCATCAATTTCACGTCTTGGTTATATCATATTATATAAAATAATGATAATAATTGAAAAATATATTATTTTTTGGTAAAACTCAGTCATGTGTATAACACAAGCCATTGAATATAGTCGTTTTATCATAAATGTAATGCTATATCATTGTTGTGTGAATTGAAATATATAGAATATATTGGAAATAAAAAATATACTATAATGACTCAGTATATTATATTTCTTTTTTTGCTTGGTGTTTCATGTCACACACACTATCAAATAAAGCGTTACACATTCATAATTTTTGGTCTATGACATAATCCTAATTTGTAACATATTGAAATGTCCAAATGCATGTGTAAATTTAATTAGATATATTATATACTAAAACAAGGATAAACATTTTGTACTTATTAAAGAGTAATTTTTTTCATTATAATTAAAAGAATTCATTTCCATATCGTTACATACATGTGTCTGTATATCATATTTGGATAACAAATATGGTTTGCTCATGATTGTCAAATTATAAACACTGAAAA
Source organism: Viscum album (assembly GCA_963277665.1). Classification (NCBI taxonomy): domain Eukaryota; kingdom Viridiplantae; phylum Streptophyta; class Magnoliopsida; order Santalales; family Viscaceae; genus Viscum; species Viscum album. The sequence continues at coordinate 166,801,234 of OY728140.1, forward strand.
TCATAATGACTACGATTATATGTTATTTATAATTATTGAAATCACATTCCATCGAATAATGAGTGATTTTGAAGTATCAAACCATCATTTACATTAATATATACCATTTTGGTGAATTTGTCATTTTTGGTCATTTTCAAGGTCTATGATAAGGTTAGTGGAAAAAATATGCAAAGAATAAAACCAATATACAAAAAGACTGTAATATTAATTAAATTATTTATCCTATATAGATGTAAAAATGTACTACGATGGTTTATTGTGTAGTCATTCATAAATCATAATAATAACAATTAATTAATGTTTTAATATTGAAAAAAGAAATAGTGTAGTGATGAAACTAGAATATAATGTAGTAAATATAAAATATCAAAATTTTGTTATTATTGAGGTTTATATTAGCAATATCATACTCTACATCTACATTTAATGAGAATATTAGTACTCACTAAGAAATCTCACATTTAATTGTGTGATAACCACTTTACAGACCCTACCTTTTACAATATCGGGAGCCAGAACTTAGCTATCTATTTATAGGATTCACAACCTATACAACCATGACTTGTTTCTAGATTTTCAGCCCAAGAAACATAACTATTTTTTCAGAATAACAAACAAAAGACCTAATTTCTATTAAAAAAGGAATTTAATGACTCTTTTGACCAAATTAAAAAAAATTTAATTAATAAAAAAATAAACAGAAGAGAAAAATTATGAGAAAGGGATTTAAATGTTGATTTAGATCAATGATATCCTAAAACTTTAGCAGCATAAATTCAAATGATGAAGCTTTTTTGTGAGATCATTAATGAAACAAAAGTTGCAAAAGATTTAAATCATGTGTAAATTATTTGTTAATTTTCACTATATCATTGATCTTTATTAATTAATATATCACTAATGGTCATATATCCCCAATAATTATTTCTTGTGATTTATTATTTTCCTAAATTTTAAACTATTATTAAATTTTTAGAAATAATTAAAAACATAGAAACATGTTGTTACCAATTTATTTTAGTCCACTCTAATTCAAGCATTGAATTTATTAAGAAAATTTCAAATATGTTCATTTTTACATATTATAATTTCAAATAAAAAAAGAATAAAAATAATTATAATAATATTTTATTATTTGGATAATTTAAAAATATAAAATAGAGAGTACGATAAATAAGCTGTAACTCACTAATATCTAAATAACAATTCCATGATATTTCCTCTACAAATTAGATTATACATGGTAATTATATTAAATTTTTATTTTTCAATTAAATAGAATGAATAAATTATACGAATAAACATACTGTTATACATTTTATCAAAATAATAAATAAAAAGTGTATAATATAAAATTTAGATTCTCTTAAAATAAATAATGCAATGAACTAACTGTGAATACTAAGTGAGTATAATGAAAAATTGTTGTTCTTATTTAAGATAACATTCTTTCTAAGGGTTATTCTAATACTATGAATATGTGAGCAAATTCAACCAGAGGTCAGTTATATTACTGTAAAAAAACTCTTAGTTAAGATTGCAATGTGCAGTCACTTAATTGTAGTAGATTGAAAATTAATCATTGGGTAACTTGAGAGAAACACTTGTGGTAACATGAAATTAACTCATCAGGACACATAAATGTAACACATGTAGTAAGATAAAATGAACTCAACGGGTAACAAGAAATGAACATGAAGAAAATGAGAAAACCATGAAAAACATGAAAATAATTTAAACTATAAATACAATGTTATCATAGCATTTCATGTGTGAGTTGACATAAATTTAATGGGTAAAATTAAAAATTAACACATTACATATAGGAAGAATATGTATTATATAGGCTCCATTAAAGTAATTATATAGTTTTATAGGTTGTCTATGGGTAACCTGAGTTTCTCATAACTTTCATTGAGGTAAGATGAAACCATGATTAATGGTTTAAATAGAATACATTAGGCCATGTAAAGGTAAATATATATTATATACACCACTTAAGGGCATTGATATGCTATTGTAAATGTAAAATAAAATTTCCAGTCACTATTTAAGGGTACCTGTAAATCTATGGAACAATATAATGTTATATAACAAATCATTCAATGGTAAAAAATAAAAGTTGTAAGGGTTGACCATAAAAAATTGAGATCGTGAAATAGTAGAAATAAGACTTACAGAATGGTAATATTGTGTTTAAAAATCATTGTTAAGGATACGTTAATGTTTTGAAAATTTAAATAATGAATTATAAGCATTGTGAAAATGTATAAAAATCATATGTAAGTGTAAAAGAAAGTGTTAGGTGCTACATAAGGGTAATTAAAAATCATACATGTATATCCAATTTTATTTAATGGTATAGAAAAATTAAAACATGTTACATTTGTGTAAATAAATACTTATAAAAATTAAATTTTCCTAATGTCCATCCAAAAACAAAAATTAGAATAAAATTTTAATTAGAAAAACTATGTAACAATAATTTTATATATTAAACATAAAACATTATTTCAAAATAAAAATTATTAAATATAATTATATAGAAAAAAATAATTTAAATAAATAGATAAAAGAGTAAGCATGATTAAAAATTAATAAATAAATTACTTTTAATAAATATTTATAAATAAAAATATTTGGAAATAAAAATAAAATATAAAAAACACTATAAAAAACTATAACACTAAAAATATCCACTTTCTATTAATTTAAAAATAGAAAATTTTATATAAAAATTCTACCCTTCTCCTATTTTTGAAATTTATCAAAACTAAAAAAAATTAAAATAAATAAATAATTTTCATTTAAAAATAAATAGTTATGAATTCTTTGTTTTTTTAAAACATATGTAGTCTTATAAATTATGTATACGTAAATATTTGGAAGTGACTATACCCCTCCATATAAACACATATTTATAATTATGAAATTTATATAATATTTTATTTTACATGTAATGTAGACATTGTATATTATCTTAATTTTTTTTTGATAATTATTGCTGACTATAATAAAACATATGTAAAGAAAAAATTAAAAAAAGAAATTTATGAAAACTTATATGTTGAAATAAATAAAATTTCATGAACAGTTAACAAGGAAAATTTTATACTTCTATCATAATATTTCCAAAAAATGATATTGAAATTATCTTTATGGGTTAAAAAAACTCATCTCAAGTTGAAAGTTAAATCAAGACTATTTAGTCAATATTTTAAACTGAATTGACACATTTGATCAATTATTTAAATATTAAAAAACATGTGATTCCAATATGAATATACTATTAATTAAAAATATATATAGAGAACAAAATAGATTTAAAACATTTTAGATTATGTATTAAAAATAATTTTATCTCATTAATTTTTCTAAAATTCATGAACTCAAGAATATGTCTTCCCTTTAAAGAAAAAAACCAATTTCAGTATAAATTGACAATAAAATGTAATATATAATCTCAAATATGTTTTAAAGATTCATTTTAATTTTAGACGAAGATAAAATGATTTAAAATGAATAAAAAATATTCAGAAGGTAAAAAATACAACTATAAACATGAAATGATTTAAATTTTATCACTAGGAATTACATCAAGAAATAAGATTCTAAAGAAGTAGGTGGTTTAATAGATTAATAGGAAAAATATCAGAACACCAATAATTATTATAATTTTGTAAAAAAGTAATAAAAAAATATATTTCTTTAACAAAATGTAAATCATTAATTGTAAAATATTTATAATAGATTAATCAAAATGTAAATATACATATACATAGTATTTGAAAATTAATTTAAAAATAAAATTCCTATATATTAATTAATTTTTTAAAAAATGTGTAACTCCCCCAATGTTTATGATTTAAAAAACATAGAAGGAATATTAAAATTTTCATTATATAAAATTTAAAAACATAATCAACAAATATGAAACTATCATTTTAATAAAAAAATATATTACATGCTCACTTGATAAAACAAAAACTAGAAAATATTAATGTATATTCATAAAGACATATAAATAAAATAACAAGACAATGGATATTATAATTTACATATACCAACATACAAGTTTATTCAATAGTTTAGAATATGCATGCTCAAAATAAAAAATACCTACTTGAGTTTATTGATTAACATTCATCATAAAAGTGTTTAATAAGGTCCTTTTGGTAAACAATATTTGTAGGATTCATCTAAATTTAATGAAATTTTTTTCCACCCTAGTATACTTCAATCATCTATATTTTACTATTACAAAATGAAAATTCATTGAAGTAAATGTGTTAATATTAAAAACAATTGAGTAAATATTATAGAGAATTCATTATCAAGATTCCAATGACTAATAAATTTAACACATGGTATCATCCAAATGAAGAGTTATGAATTTTTTATAAATATAGTCTTATATATCCTGGGTGAAAATTTAATATAACAAAAATAATTATTATTATAGTTTTATTTCATCATTGATGTCATTTTATCAAAATTATATCCCTTGACCAAATGTAGTGAATGTTTTTTATGATTTAGAAAGAATTTTTTTAAAAATACATATTCACTTATTGAATAAATTCTTTATTAGTGTAGTATTACATATTATAACCATATGTTATGTTTTAAAATTATTTATTTTCTTTCATAACAATCTAATAGTCCTTTTAATATACATCCTTGTCCTAAAAGGGTGAACTACACATCCTTTAATGATATTTATAACTAAATGATATAAAGTAATTAATTTCTTTATTTTATCTTCAATATCACATATTTATAATTGTTTTTATATTCCTCATTCGAGGAAATAATGAAACTTATATTTTCCGACTCCTTTTTAGGATTCCTATTTTAGTTTCTCCACTATATTATTTTTACCATTTAAATCTTTATAATTTTAAATCATTATGATACCACCATTTCAAGATTTATCATTTCTATAAGTATTCTCTAAAATTTAGAATTACTAGAATTAGAATCACCATAGGTATAAGAATTATTTTCTTTATCATTTTTAGTAATATCATTATGATCGAAATTTTTGTGTCTAATCATAAATAATCATTTAATATATTTAGAACATTTATCCACTAAAAATTATTAAAATACCGTTATAATAGTATAAAGAATGTTTTAGGTATCTCATATTATGTAACTATCAATGCAATCTTACATATTTTTTATTCACTTCCTGGTTTAGTACACGAATCATATGTTTATAAATTACCCCACCACCGAACAATGATTTATTTTCCTTTCTATTTTTTTATTTATATTTATTTAAATTCTTGATGTTAGGAAAATTATCGATGAAATTTCCTTTATTATTTCACTCATAACTTGTTAGATCAAAGACATCACCACAATTACTAATGATACATTTCTTTTGTCTTTTTTCAATTCATAATTTTCAAATGAGTCATGATTTTTTCCATATATTTGGAAACCATTTGAATTATTTGGGAAACATCCTTATTTCATTACTGGGACATAGATTCAGATGAGTTTGATATTTCATTTTTTGACATAAAACAGTACCCTTCTTCTTTTTAGTCTCTTTTTGGATAATATTTTTAAATTCATGTTAATACTAAAATAAGGGAAAAAAATTCCATATAATATATAATATTTAAATTATAACATTCATTAATATCCACATTTATTATATTCCATATTTTTGGTAATTATTTCATCATCCTTTATATAAGGAAAATAGTTCTTAGTGGTTCATCATGTGTAATTATTAAATTTTTAATGCATTGAAAATAGTGAAACATATAGTTTACTAAATCATCTTCTCCCATATTAATATCCCAATATTCTTTTTATATTATTCAAACATGGGATCTTTTAATTGTTTCTAATACATAGTGAGTATCATATATAATTATACATATTTTTGGGGAAATATTAATTTTTCAAAAAGGTAGACACACACTTATATGTATATCACACTAAAAAATATTCTTTACTTTGAAATTGGAACCATAATTTTCCATATAACTACTTATAAGTGTCTTATGATCATATTTGGGTAGCTCATGTCTTTTCTCCATGAATTTATAATAATCTATACTTAACTAACTCATATTTTCTTATATTCAAGCTTTCAAATACTTGTAACTAGTTCAATTGAATAATGGTTGTTTTCAGGTATCCAACCATCATTTTCTTCCTTAGAAACTATCATAAAAAATTGACCGCATTCCATAGAATTAATGGTATTGGATAAGGTTATTATATAAAATATACAAACCATAAAACTAATCTAAAAAACAACTTCCCTTTAATAATAATTATCAGTCAAGGATAGTTGAAAATAATGGACTAGAGCAGGGGTAGTCCTTTAAAATATATTAAATTGAAAATAATAATTTTTTTAATATTAAATAGTTAAATAAATTTATAAAATAGTGAAAATATAATAAAAATTATATAATATATGAAAAAAATATTGATATAGTATCTCAGATCTCCAATATTCTACATTACTCTTCCATATTGTATACTCATTGAGAAGACCCAAATCCACTAAAAACCTAACTTATTAAGGTGTGATTACTAGTTTATATACCCTTCCATTTAAAATTAATTTAGTTAAAAAAAACCTAAATTTTTATAGGAGTCATAACCTATACAAAACTAAACACTTTAATGAGTCATAACTATAGATGCATCTTTTTGGTTGGTATAATAAGCAATAATATACATGATTTTTATTAGGAAAATAAAAAAATTAAATATTTAGAAAAAAATAGATGATTGACATATCTGACAACTAAAATACTATATATAAGTTAAAAATGATGATAAAAGGTCGAGGATGTTGTTATACCATGAGGATATCTAACCAATTCAGTTCTAGAAATGAAAATATGGAATTTTATATGTGAACACACAAATAAAAAAGTAGTTGTAGATGATATTCCTCATTTATCAACTATCAATTATTCTGAAATGGATCACTTAATACTATTTTAGTGATAGATTAGTAATGATCATATAGATCCCTCCTTTTATTCTTATTTCATTGATGTTTTATATACTTAGCACAACTATTAAATGGTTATTATTATTTAAAAATATGAAAACATGTCGTTACCCAATTATTTTAGTGCACTTAAATTTCTCCATTGATATTATCAAAAAAGTTCAAATATTTTCATTAGTATATTAGAGAATTTAAAATAAAAAATATAACAAAAACCCCAATAAAAATATTACAGTAATTGGATAATTAAAAATTAATAATAATAGAGTATAAGATTAATAACAAATAACTCACTAACCTATAAATATATTTCGCCAAATTCTTTCAAAAAAATAGCTTAGACATAGTCACTATATTATATAATTATTTTATAATTAATTTGAATGATTAATATAATTTTAATAAACATGAAGTTAAAATTTTTAACAAAATAAAAAATAAATAGAGAATGATTTAGAATTTAAATTGTTTAGAAAATAAATAATATATTAAACTAATAAAAAATATAGAGTGAAAGTGATTCATAAGCCTTCTATCTAGTTAAATTACCCTTTTATCAACACATGATGTCGGTGCACAAACTATCTGAAGAAATTTATTATACGATCACATATGTTACAGTAAGGAACAAAGTTGGTTGATATTTCAATTTGAGGTCACCTAATTAACGTAGCCTGAAAATAAATCATACGAAATCTTTAAAATAAGATATCCAGTCACTTAAAAATAAATCATGTGGTCACTTTAAAATATCTAATCTAGAAAATTAAAAATAAATCATGTAGAAAACTAAAATAAACATGAAGAAAATGAGAAAACACTGATAAGTGTGAAAAAAGAATAAAATGTGAAATCCCGGTTTTCATACCTATTGAATGTTGTGCTTACATGCGTGAATAAGTGTAAAATAAATTTTTAACACATTGGGTAAATGTAAAATATGTATAGGTAAAAACAATTTTTAATACCTTGAATAATAATAAAAATAGTTTTTTTAAAAAATTTATAAGGGTAATATGAAACCATGTATAAGGGTAGAAATAAAGTTAAATATTACATGTAAAGGTTACTCACAAAGTATATAAACTAGGTAAAGGTAAGTAATATGATATTGTGAAGGTAAAATAATTTTTTCAACCACTATTTATGGGAACATATAATGCTATGTAATTGTAAAGCGTAATTTCTAAAAATCTTATGATGGAATAAAATAACTCCTAAAAGAGTAGAGAAAAAGATATAAAGTTCATCGAAGGGTAGATTAAAGACTTACAAAAGGTATTATAACATTTAATAAGCCTGAATAAGGTCAATCATAAGTTGTGTAATGTTAACTAATGAATATATGGATTGAATAAAGGTACAAAAGAACATTTGTAATGGTAAATAAAAAAGTTAGGCACTATATAAGGGTAATTCAAACTGAGTTAATTTTACTTCAAATATTGTATAAAGGTAAATAAAAATTAAAAAATGTAAAATAAGGGTAAATAAATATGCATTAAAAAATTTATTTCTCATATGGTATATCTAAAATAAAAATAAGAATAATATAATTAGACTGTTAATTTAAACTAATATATAAATGAACAATTTTAAATATTGAACATAAAATTCAAATTCATGTTAAATATTGTTTAACGAAATTATAACTTAAAAATAATTCAAATAAAAAGTTTTATAGAGTAAATTTAATTAATAGTTAAAAAATAAATTATCTCAAATAAATAATTTTAAATGATGGGATTTGAAATTTTAAAAAATAATAAAATAATTGAATTACCAAAACTCCAAATGTTGATAATCTCACAATTTTTGAAAATTTAAAACTGAATTTGTTTTAAAAAAATAATAAAACTTATCCTCTTTTTATGAAATTTAAGAAAAAAATCATAAATATAAATAAAATTATTTTTTTATAAAACACAAGTAAAAAATACTTTGTTTTGTAATGATTAATCTTTTTTATAAACAAAATATGTAAAAATATTTTTGAATACATAGATCTGACCTATATAAATGCATATTTATCATTACGAAAATAATGTAAAATTTTAATATAATTATAAATTAATCATTACATATGATAGAAATTTATTAGTAATAATATAGATGACTATAAAAATCCATATTTAATAAATATATGTAAATAAAATTATTCATTTTAAATGATTGATATCATGAGATTAAATTAATATCCTGAGAATTTTAAAAATTAAAATATAAAAACTCAAACATTCTCTGACAAACAATTTGATAATGAAACACTAATTTAGTTTTACAATAACTCTTTGAGAATTAATAAGTATATACATATTATATTGATAATATTATAAATATAATTAATACTTGTCTTCGCTTATTTTAACATTAAAGAACTAGGGATACAAAAGATTATGTTATATTAAATCAAAAGATATACAGAGTATAAAAAAATTAAACCAATTCAAATTAGGTTTAAATAAATAATTTAACCCAAGGATCTTTTCTTGAATCCATTCAATTGAAAATAAGACCACCATTTAATGTATAAAAATATTTTCACCAAAAACAAACTGCATAAAATAATTTAGATTATCAAAAATATTTCAATCATTAATCCTAATTTTAAACTAAGAAAAACTAAATTAGAATGTATAGAAGATACTTTAGATGATAAAGAATATATACCAAAACTCAAAAATATTAAAATTATATTACAAGTAATTATTATATGAAATAAATTATTAAAGATGTAGGTGGTTACATAAATTAATCATAAAACATCCCAACACTAATTTGTAAAATCAATCTATTAGAATTTTACAATAATATAATTTTTTATTTCCCAAAAAAACCAGTTATTGAAAAATATTTAAAATAGATTAATCAATTCTAAAATATGTATATATTATATATATTTAAACTAATTTAATAATCAAACTCAAGAAAATTATATAATTTAACAAATAAGGTGTTACTCCCAAAACATTCATGTTTGATTATATAGAAAAAATAACAAAACTCCCTTCATATGGAATATAAACACAAAATATACATATATAAAATAGAAATATTAATCTAAATAAGATATTAAATGCTTATTTTCTATAAAAACAAGAAAATGTTATGTTACATACTTGAATACAAGTACATAAAATAAAATGATAAAGGCTATTATATTTTATGAATGTCATCATACATATTTATAGAATAGTTGGGAATCTTCATGATGGAAATAAAATAAATACATTGGCACGTTGAATAGAAGAGGTCCAATAATATTTGATTCTGATATTTTTTATGTGCCCATGATATCTTATATTCAACTAAATGATATTAGATTTATAATACACCCAAACGTACTTCACAATTTCATTTTTGGGTATCTCAAGAAGCTATATTCATAGAAATATATGTTTTAGTATGAACAAATGATTTAGTAAATATAAAAAATGATTCAATAGGGTGATTCCCCTGAATTTTATATTTCAATGGTTTTATACCAAAAATACTCCTTTTTATCATTTAACAAAAGTATTCTTAGTCATCCTTAGTGAAACATTTTTAAAACCAGACAATTTTAATTATATTTTAACAATATCATTGATATAATTTCATTATAATTTTATTTTCATTAATATAACTAGATATTGTTTCTCTATGATTAGAAACAACCAATTTTAAACCCATATTTTCTATTCAAATAGATTCTATCTCATTAGAGAATTTCTCATTAAAAAATGATGTATTTATGAATTTTGTTAATTTATTGATTAATCTTCTTACACTCAATTTGAACATTATTCATGTCCTCTATGACTGATTTAAAACTTCTTTCATGATCTTTATTATTAAATTCAAGAAAATAATTATGTTTATATTTTTAATTTCTACATTATCTTAGAGTCAAAATTATTTTTATATTAATCATTATGAGAGATAATAATTTTTATATTTTCACATTCCTTTATTTGTTTCTCATTTTATTTTATATTTACATATATACATTATTCATTAATATTTATACCATAATTTATATGTTACTAATTGTATTTAATTTACTGTGTAACTTTAGAATTTTTAGAATTAGAATTGCAACATGAATTAGAATCAGTTTCTTCATCATCACAAATTCTTACATATTGATCAACATTTTCGAGTGTAACTATAAATGGTGATTCAAGTTCCTTATATATTTTCTCCATTAAATATACATTAGTATAAAATTTTAATTGTGTAGTAATGTATAGGTTACTTCATAATATGTAGCCATAAAAACAAGGTGACATTTTTCACGTCCAGTTCATCAATCAATACTTGAATTATATGTGTCTAAACAAACACATCCTCTAAACAATACTTAATTTTCAATTTTCCATCATGTTTTTATTTATGTTAATAATTGATATTTTGGAATTCACTATTTATATGTCATTTCTTCTTTTAGTTATAAATCATTATATTTGAAACAAGATTATTATATCTAATATTATATTTCATGTACTTATTTATCATTACTCATTCTAAATAGGTTTTTTGAAACCTTTGTTTTGCATATATTTGAAAACCACTCTTCGTATTTAACACATATCTACATCACTTTCCTAGTACTAATTTTCATATGATTGATATTATTTATTAATTTTTGAATTAAAATAAACTCATAGATACTTTGTGTCTCCATTTGATAAATATTTTTCAGTTCTAGTACAAACTACTATAAAGAACCAATTAGATCATTTCTATAATAATCTATAAAATTATTACTTTCAAGAATCGTCAGATTCATTACTTGAATTCATTTTTGTAATATTGTCATTATCCAAAAAATGGGAGAGGTATTGCCCATTTCATCACAATGTGCACTCAATCCTTTTATAATACATATAAATGAGTAAAACATCTATTTTACTTACTCATATTCTCCCATGATAAAATCCAAGTATTATACTCATTGAATTTCAAGGATATTTATTTTGAGATTTTTTTTCAAAAGTCAGTAACTTATAGAATTATCTAAATGGCATGGGAAATACTCCAAAATTAAACATACCTATACACACCTCTACATATTTTATAAAAAAAATTTAATCTCTTTATAATTTAATATATATTTTTCCATATCATTTCATATAAGTGTGTCTAAATTATATTTCGATTTCTAATATGGGGCTTTTAGGATTTTCAAATGATCTATACATAACTTCATCGAGTATGATTCCATTTGGACATTCTAAAACATGTAACCACTTCCATCGAATAATGGGGGATTTTTAGGTATCAAACAATCATTTCTATTAATAAAAACAATCATAAAAAACATTCATAATCTGCAGACTTCTAGTACTATGTTAATGATGGTATATAAAATATATAAACAATAAAACTGATATCCCAATGTACTTCCCTATTATACATATTTTGGTAGAAGATAAATAGAAATAATGGGGGCTAGGTGGTGAATTTTCCAACAAGACTTTTCAAATATGTTATGTTTTAAAAGTGAGACATTCAAATAAATAAAACAACAACAACTATTATGGAATTTTATAGAACTTTGATAAAAATATTATAAAAACTTATTATAAGATAAATAATATTTTACTTATTAATCACCTAAAATATTCCCATGATATTTATCTACCAAACATAGTACAAATATTTGTTTCTTATAATTTGTTATTTTATAAAAAACTATATTGATTAAATTAATTTTAATATAATTACAGTTAAACATTTTATAATATATAATTATTATACAAAGAATATTGAAAATTTTAATTTTTCATAAAATAACTAATGTTATGAAATGGCTTGTGTACGGAGTGACCATGAGTCGTAATCTTTTTGGTCAATCATATTATTACGCAGTCAAAGAATATGGACAATTTATTGATCATGTAATAAAACATGACAAGTCATCACTTAATTTTCATTAAACAGTATGGTTGGTTTATATATGAGCATGCAGTCACTAAAATATGGTAGCCTAAAAATAACTTATGGAACCACTTGTAAATAACTCATGAGGTCAGTTAAAAATAACAATTTTGGTTACATGAAAATATCTCATGTGGTAGCATGATATAAATAGGAAGTAAAAGAGAAAACCATAAAACCCAAGAAAATAGAGTAAAACAGAAAAACTAGGTTTTTATACAGATATAAGGTTATTTTTACAATCATGCATTATGGTCAAATAAAATGATAACTCATTTCATAACGTTAAAGCATGTTTTATATTGGATTTGTAAAGGTAATTTTTTATATTTTTTATGCGTAACACAAGATTTTTACAATGTTTATAAAGGTAATATAAAACCATGCATATGGGTAGCTATGAAATTTAATTGGATACATATAGTTAACTCATAAAACATATATACTGCAAAAGGATAAGTGATATCCCCTCTAAAAGGTAAAATAATTTCTTTCTCCTCTTTTTATGGGTATATGGAATATTATGTAATGGTAAATAATAATTTTTAAAACACATAAAAAGGTAAAAATAACTATTTTAGGGGTTGAAAAAATATAAAGCTCAAATATGGGTTGTTAGAGGACTTATATAAAAGTAATATATTGTTTAATATCCATACTTATGGGAAAAAATAATCTTTGAAAGAGTATCTAATGAATTGGATGCACTATATAAAAGTAATAAATAACATAGGTAAGTGTTGAACCGTCGTGTTGCAATTTTTTAGTTATGTGCCAAATATTTGTTTGGTGAGTTGTGATAATTCTATGATGCTTAGATAATTTTTATCAATTACATTTTTTTCATTGAATTTCAGGATTATGAAATTCTACATGAGAATTGTGAAAAAAATTTAAACTAATATTTTTTGCCAAAAACTTATGATCGTTATGTTGGGAGTTTGGAGAAATGTTTAAAAAATTATGAAGATGTTAAGAATTTATGTGGAATGTATATTACGAAATGTGAATGAAGAGGAAATTTAGAATACAATGAATATAATTATTGAAGGATACTAAGATATGTCTAAGTAGTTTAGGAGAATTTTATCAAATGATTATATGAGGTTTTATAAAAACTTTAATATTAAAATAATCATCCAACGAAGCCAACCTAGCTAGTTAGATTGAATTTGCATTGTGGGAGAACTTTTCAACCATGATTGATAATTATCTATCCCATCTAGCATAGTGAAAGGTATAAGAATAGTCTACTTTATAGGCCTACAAGAGTGCACATTGTAATTCCCTTAAGAGTTTTGGAAAGGGTGTCAGTGGGATAATGGGTGTTGATAGAGCCCATGAGGTGTGTGTTTGTGTGTTGCGGGTGTTGATCACCCACTGGTCGCTCACACTAATATTATCAAGGATTGGATAATATAGGAGTTATATAGTGAACTGTGGATCAATGTTGTGAATTGTAGACAGACATATTACTCCTCCATTTAATGAGGTATAAAACTACTGTTGCATGTTCGATCTGTTTTACCAAATCCATATGACTCCCATCATCTAAAATTCATCTAAAAAAGGTTTTCTGTATAGATTATTTAATCATTTTAAAACAAAGAAGATCCACCTTATAAACTCATACACATTTAAGATATCTGAAATAACCTCTTAGAATCTAGGTGATTTTGAATCATTGATATCACTTCATATTCATGCACTTGCAGTCTTGAATATAATAACCCTAGTGTGATATCACATGATGTAGCTAAGTATTTATTTGAAGTAGTTGAATTGTTTATTTCACTTGTGAGATCGATATATCAAATTCTTGAAGTTAAACATTCATTCATTAAATTGGATTAAAGTGAATTGTATTTATATGTTTGTATTGAAGTAATAATTTATGTATCAGTTTTTAGATGAGTTCTATATATTGATTTTTAGATGTGTTCCACAAAGGAAATTCAATTCCTGTTTCCATTTTTGTTGAAGTGTGATGCATGAATTTATTGTTGCAAACCAAATACTCAATTATTTCATGTATGCATTTCTATTATAAATACATTTTTATAAGAGTCTCATATAATTTATTTCTACAAAGGGGGATATGATTAACTCATGTAGTTGAATGCATGAATGAAATATTAAAATAACCATTTTCATCTTTTTATATAATTTGTTTTTTCAAAGAACAAATTGTGGACATATAAGAGTTATTGATTTTTTAATACCACATGAATAAACATGAAGATATCCAACTCATTAATATATTTTAAATAAGTAGGAATCATTTTTTTATATATTTCATGAATAAAATTGAAATAATAAAATGTTATCCTGAAGAGTGATCCTGTTTTTCTAACTACACTTGTGCATAAATATACCAAGGGTTTCGATATTCAAAGAGATCCTTATATCATCAAGAATCACTGAATTGGTTTTATGATTGGAGGAGAAGTAGAGATAATATTTAAATATAAAAATTGATATTGTATTTTGACATTCTCCTCTGTGTTTTGAAAATTTTTCGATAGAGATATCTCCATGAAAAATAAAAGGTAATTTATGCTGTTTGTTTATAAAAAATCAGATTAGAACCCATGTGACAAAAATTTTATAGAAAAGAAGGAACTATAGTTTATCATTGTTCACATGATGGAGTATGATGTTTTTGTAATAAATACATCGATTTCATAAAGAAGACATAATTTATTGTTAGTATTATGAAGGAAGAGATCATTTTCTATTCAAATTATCATAGAGGTACAAAAGTAATATTTTAATCCATAGTTAGAGGAGAATTCAATATTCTTATATGATCTTTCTTATTTTTCTGATAATTATTTTTTTCATACAATTTAAAACTATTATCCTAGTTATAATCTAGAAATAAAAATGTAAATGTATTTTGTTAAAGAGTTGTACATTAAAAAACATTTTATTACAGTCCAAAATCATTTTTTGGGGTGTCTAACTAATCACTAAAATCTATATGCTCACATTGAGATCAACTGTTTTAAAAATATATTGGTAATATTATTTTTATTATTAATTTTTTCTTAATGTTTTAGTAATCATAATATTGGATCATATTTGAATAGGTTAACATAGGTTAATATCTAATGAAGAAAAAAAATTAAAATCAATTTTGATTGATCCCCATTCTAAGTGGTTCAACACATCATTGTGCACTACAACAAGTATCAAAGTATTTTTCCTCTATCAAGATGCAATAAGGGTTGAGGGTGTATAACCTGAATTCTATAAATAGTAGGGGTATTCCAACATTCAATGGAATGAACGATCATACATGGAAGAATGAGATGTTTCACTATCAATTGTCTATCTTCCAAGAAGTTTAATATATAGACAAGTATGTTTTCCAGTAAATTTTGTAGAAGGTCCTATGAATTTTGATGATAAGAGACATATGGATGTTGGTGGAAAACCTCAAAATTCAATTTTTTTCCTCTTTCATGAAAATGTTACATAGGGGATATGAGACTCAAAAAATCCAAAATAAATGTTGGAGAAATTGGAAAAAAGTTATGAATGCTATGTGGAAGTCAAAGATAAAAAAATTTCAAATTTGAAGACGTAAATTTTATTATATTATTATTCTTGATGAGGAATCCATTGATGAATAATTCACAAGAGTAAATGAAATTTATTCTAATAATCATGGCATAAGAGAATAGATAGACGATTAAACTATTTTTTTTAAATGTAGAGTGATTTTCATAACAAATTTGATCTTAAAGAGTTATCTTTAGATGATAGAGAAGATATCGCCCTGTATGAATAACATTACATTATCACTACTTATAAAATGGGAACAATAATATAATTAAATACTAAGATAAAAAAAGTGATGATTTTAAAGTTACAAGAAAACTCAAAATTAGGTAAGATGACATTTTAGAATCATAATAATCTGATGTTTATGATGAAGATGATAATTATAATATAATCATTTCCCTTCTATGAAATAGATTCAATAAGGTAATGTTTAAGGGTAAAAGTAAATTACCACTATGTTTTTACAATTTTAATGACATTGGACACTTTTATGTTATGTATCCTAAGAATAAGTCTTCTGAACCTGAGATATATAATTAGAGACCCCCAAAATGAAATTGGGTAAAATTTTGAAAGGATAAAACAAATTTAATGGATTCAAGAGGAAGTTTTTTTTATTTTAAGAGGATAATATTTATGTGAAAAATAGAAGAATCATAATCCATATTCAAAATATTTTACGAATTTGATACAATTTTCATGGATCTTGTGAAAAAAATGGGTTCAATTATATGTTAGGGAAGATTATGAAAGTGAACGACTAGATCAGGAGAAAATGATGAATAATGAATTATAATTTTATCTTGATAAAACAACATATAATAATAAATAAAGAAGGTATTTATTCAATTAAAATGAAAAATACAACTTAGGTGAAAGAATAATAGAGAAATAAATTGGTTCTTTAGGTTAAATAATTATATAGATACAAACTAAAACATGATGAGATAGAGAGGATGTAAAAATACCTTAAAGAAAAAATTTCTCAAAAAGAAAATTAATAATCCAAGAATAATTTACCATGTCTTGAAGTACATAATATATTGAAATGGAATAGGAATTATTTCATGATGTAATTTGAGGAAAAGATAGAATCGTTATAAGATAGTAAAAATAGGGGTTCAAAGAATCCAGTAATTCAAATCTGTATGAATTATAGAAATAGTTTTTAATTTCATAAAATGATGATACAAAATTAAATTCTATACTAGTGTGGAGAATCAAATTTTTTGAGAAATAATATTATAATTTACGGTAATAAAGTGGTAATCTAATAATTTATTTTAACCTAGATAAAAGAAAATCATAGTATATGGAAAGAAAATAATAAAAATTTATAGGATTATGATATTATCACGATGGTAGATCAAGTATCACATGATAATACAACTACTGTTGAGTTTTTGGGGATAAATTATACTCATGTTGGTATAACTTTTCAGTTCCATATATGATTCAAGAATCAAGGGGTAGTGATTCAAATAAAAGTAGAAAACAAATAAGAGAAAGAAGGTTGTTATCATAGATTCATCTTATCTATGATCATAAATAAAATATGACAGTTTAGAAGAAATCGATGGAAAATGTGACCATCAAGGTTCTATTATGGAAACGTTCATGAGTATGATTCTTGAAAAACTACACAAGGTTCAGAAATTAATGGCAATTCAAAAAATGGAGAATAATACCATTTCTATACATTTTCATTAAAATCATGTAGAAGAACCAATTCATGTATAATTATTATTGGATTTTCATCACACATGACTGGTGGGAATTTTGTTTTGAGAAACATTGAGAATTATGATAAAGGACAACTGATGTATTGTAATTGTTGTTCAATGAGAAATAAAAGAGTTGGCTCCATAGAGATTGAATCCAAAAAACTAAAGACTAATATGTAATCCTTATTGAAGGGATAATGAAATTTTTTTAGTGCCTTCCAACATTATGATGATAAAAATGAGTTTTTATTGTGAAGGGATTCATGTACCATAAAAATCACCAATTATGGAAGGATCATCACTCAGGGGAAACGAACCAGAGAAAATCTATTTCCGCTTGGTCACACTACTGATTCATGTTACATGAGATCCAAAGATGAATATTACATATGGTATATAAGTCTGATACATATTGTTAATGAAATTCTGATTACATGGTTTAAGCTTAATATTTTCATTAATATACACATGATAAGGAGAGGAAATGATTAAATCTAGGAAACTATTGAAATATGAGATATGGATTATGGTTCACATAAAGTAGTTAATATTCTATCATATGGACTACATGACCATATACATACTAACATATGAGGTCCAATGAGAACAAATACTGCTCTATATGATCATTATTTCATTAAATTCAATAATGATTATACATAGTTGACTAATTTCAGGTTTATCAAACTCATGAAATGGAAAATTTAAATGTTTAAAATTTAATAGGAAAAACGAAAAGTTGTTTGAAATCTATTTTAATAAACAATGATCAAAAATAGAACATAGTTTATATATGATAATTATGAAATATATATTTCAAAAAATATAATCAAACTAACATTTAGAACAATATATACTCAATAAAAATATTATATAGGTGAAAAAGAAGAAAAAATTATAGTTGAGATGGGCCATACTATGTTAGATGAACAAAACATGTCAATGTATTAAATGATAGAATCTGTATTTAATTCCATACATATGAAAATGTTTCTTTTTAGATTATAGAGACAAATCATGCCATATAAAATATGTTATAATAAAATTGGAACATTAAAATAGCATACATTTATTTTATGACCTTTCATTATAAATGAAAAGAACAATAATCAAGTAAAATTTGAAGAAAAATAAGTGAAATGAATTTTCATGGAGTATATTTTTACGAAAGTGGATATAGGTATCAGAATAGATTTTCTGTATAAGCTAGTTTTTAATTGTAATTCCAAAATTATTCAAATAAGAAAAAATATGTTATCTCACATTAATCATATTAAAAAAATTCAATTTAAAAAAGTTTGAGAATTTTATAATGTAATAATGATCATGTTATTGATAATGATCCTGTCGTTGTTGATATTACTTATAAAAAAACAAGTGATGAAGATGAAGCTGATGGAAAAAAGAGAAAACCTTACAAAAAGATGAAGTAACATGTTGAAATAGAAAATATCCTTATAAATTAGTATGATCTAGTTCAGAAAAGAATTACGTTAATATTTGAATATCAAATTGTACTTATTATGTAGATTAAACCTCATATGGTTGAAGAAACTTTTAAGCATGTTGAATGAAAATAGTCTATGAGAGAGAAACATGATCTTATTTTAAAGAACTACACTTGAGATATTCTTATAAGATAAAAAATTAATACAATTACAGGGACCACGTGTGTCATATGAAATAAGAAAAATGAGAATGTTTAGGTGTCAATGGACAATGCTAAACTTGTGTTCATAAAATATTATCCAATAAAAGGAATTGAATTTGAATAAAAGTTTTCACTAGTATAATACTAGTAATTATTACATAGTTCTTAGTAGTGGGAAGAAAAATATATTATAAATTTTATCAAATCAATGTGAAAAATGATTTTCCAAATGTTGATCTTGTGGAAGAACTCTATATTGAACTACCTAATGGGTTTTTCTTAAGCATTGATGGAAAAAAGATATGTAGACTGAATAATGGTTTTATGTGGTTTGAAATAGGCACCATGAGCCTGTTATTCTAAATTGGATGGTTCTTTCAAGGGATATGAAGTTTATGAATGTTAATATTTACAATGACCATTATTTCGGATAGAAGCCCAAAATCACTCTAAAAATAACTTTTTATATAGATGAAATCATATTTTCCAGAAACAAAGAGTTCATATTTGAATAGTTCGATGAGAAGGTAAAATGGACATTAAGGATTTAATTAAATTGAAAAGGACATTTCAACTCCAACTTTAATTTTAGCTGGAACCAAATTGTGCTTGGATGAAGTTAGAGGTTTTGATATAACTTAAGTATTGACTCTATGTGTAATATTTCAGATTGAACCTATAGTGCCCCTCCTGATGGATGCTAAGATAATTCTAATATGCCTGAAAGGAAATATGATCTATGGCTTACAATATAATTATAGTTCATATATTAAATCATTGTGCTTTATAGATTTCGATTAGGAAGGTGATTTTATATGCAAAAGATCAACATTGGCCAGAACATTCCTTTTAAGAGAGGTCTATGCTAGTTGATATAGAAAGAAGAAAAAATCATTTACATTGAGCATGGATGTTGAAGAATATGTTGCATCTACACATTCTTGTACTCATAAGATTTAGATACATGTATTGTTAGTAAATTTTAATATTGATAATGAACGAGAGTAAAAAAAGTTATTTTGATAATAAAAGTGCTACTGGGTTATCAAAAAACACAATTCAATATTAAAGATAAAAAAATATTAATAACAGATATGATTTTATCAAATATATAGTTGAATATGGAGATATAAATGTTGAATGTATTTCTATGAAAAATCATATTGTAGATATCTTCTCCAAATATATGCCAAAAGAGATGGTTTCATAACTATGAATGAAGATTCATTTTCATCCCTCTCTTATCACATAAATAATTACAATAGGTCTACCCTTATTCCCAATAATTGTATTGTGTTTTGATATAGCATGAAGAGAATTTAAGAATAAATATTGTTCATAATTAATCTTATTATATTTTAGGATGATGAAAGTGAGTTAGGTCATATTCTGGATAGAAGGGAGTAATGGAAGCAATGAAAACTAGAGAGCCCCGTATGGAATTCCATTTTCGAGCCATGTAAAAATTAATTTTTTTTAAAAAAAATTAGTATGAATATATAATTTTCAATAAAACAGGATAAAATGACAATTTGAGGTATGAAAAGCACACTCTAATACACTATTTTTAATTATATTTGATATAGTAATTTTTGGGTATTTTTGGTTATCAAATCATGAGAAAAAGTGGAAGATAAATGAATTGTATATAATATATTTTGATGGTTTTATTAGGCGCATACATGATATATATATTTTTTAATAAATATATATTTATACGAAACATATTTCATATTTTATAATAATGATTTAAAATAAACGGTTGTTTATGTACAACATGGAAAAATATTTTTGTATCAATCTTCTTCACTATTTTTTCCACAAAGTTTTAGTAGTGGATTAACTAAATGTTATTTCATAAGATAACCATGTGACATCACCCCACTCTCAAAATTATCCTATAAAAACAATTTAAGTGAGAATAATTGTTTTTGTAGAGAAATATTAGACAATAATACCCCACATATCATTTTCTTTTGAATGTCAAAATGGTGGAGAAAATTTGGAACACACATATTTACTTTTTTAATGTCATGTTATAATGAATAGAAAATTCCAAGGGGGAATTTTTTGAACCTCACTATCGCATTTTATTCAATGTTGTTTCAATATATGTTTGATGAGTTTTGATTAAGTGGTTATTCTTGGATAATTGTTATTGATTCCCTTGATCACGTTTGATCTCAGGCATGAGATATTCTTCTTTGTAAATGCGAGGATTGTCTAAACAAATCATTAATTCCAAATTATCTTGGTAATAATACTGGGAGTCTATAACATTGTTTATTAAAATGAATAATATGTTAGGAATACGTTGATGAGTTATTTTGAATGTATATTCTAAAAAGAGGTGGAAGTGGAAATGAAGAATACTATGAATTGTTTTTAAGGACACTATTTTCTATATTATTATTGAATGAGAGATTTCTGAAATGATTACCTGAGATTTTGGTTATGTGTTTAATTTAGATAAATTACCAACCAATACAACATGGAAAAAATGATTGAAAAATCATTGTGGGGGTATTACTCAACATTTCATGGGAACGGTCCAACCAAGCTAGAAAGAAGAAATTTATGTGATTTCACAACTGTATTGGCTCCAGAGATTTGACACTAGAATTTTATCATGGGTTTGTGATAGGGTTTCAATAGGACAGTGTGGGATAGCATGACCCATGAGATGATTGTGTCTATTAAGGGTGTCGATCCCCCTGCCAACTTGAACTGACAGTTGCCCGAGTCAATTAATATTGGAGTGATAGAATGAAACATGGATCAATGTGTGAAAAGATAGACCTATGATTTGTTCGTAATTTTAATTAGATATAGAAAAAATGATTTTGGATTGATCTATTTAATCTTTTCTATGTTATTGACATTACATTCTAACCATACATTCATCGGTTTTGTAGTGTGGAGTAATATATCATTTATCATACAAAGAAGATCCAACATAAGACATCCCCTATATTTAATAGTTACTAAAAACATTAAGAGAACACGGTGATCCTAAAGCTTGAATTTTCACATGATATTCATACACTAACATGAATGATCATAATAACCCGAGTGTGTTATTTCTAGATGTAGCTATGAATTTAGATAGTGTTAAATTTGGATTTCTTACACAGGTGTGATATAAATATAAAATTCATGTAGATAAAGATATATTCATTAAACTAAATTTAATTGAAAAAGTGTTAAATGATTTTATTGATGTAATAATGGATTAATATTATTAAAAATGAGTTTTATGTATCCATTTTAGAAGTGCACCACATAACTGATTCATTACAGGTAGCCATTTTTAGTAAAGGGAGATGTATCCATTTATAGAACAAAATGACATACATGATTAATTCATATATGTGTGTATACTATGTATCAGTTTCAAGATGAATTTAATGTAATTTACTTCTAAACAGAGGTTTGAGATTCAATCATGTAGTTGAATGAAATATATAATGATTCATGTTGTAGTTTAAAATTTGATGTCTGTTGTTTGTTGAAGTATGAAGTGAGGATCAATAAGTGGTCATAATTATTTAATATAACCTAAATAAATGTAAAAATATCTAAGTATTTCAATAAAATATTAAGATATTAAAATAAAACATTATCATATAATGGGTTAGATACATAACACTGAGATTAAGGGAAATGGGAAATAAAAATAAAATATTTATATTTTAGTGAATAGTAAAAAATTATGATTTTGTTAAACATTCATTTATTTTTAAAAAAATAAGTAAATAAATGGATTTTTTATTTTAATATAATTTAAAGGTAAAATAATTATAATATTCATATATTTAATAAAATTTATTCTTTTGAATCATCTTTATACTCTATGTTTTATAATATTTTATTAGTCTTAAAAATGATTACTTTTTCTCAAAATAATTTTAATGTGCATAATGTTTCTCCATTTTAATTATTTAAAATAAAACCTAAGGATGAATTATTTAAATAAAATTTATAAATTATACATTAATTATATTATTTTAAAATTATATAGGAAAGATTTCTAGACATATAATTTATTTAATATTTTATTTTCCTTGAAAAAATCTATTTTTAAAAAACTTCTTTTTCGTTATGCTTATTTGATTTTTTTTGTAATTTAAATTCATAAAATTATATGAATTTAATTTAATAAAATAGTTTAAATAGTTATAATTCAAATACTTTATGTTATATAATATATTATGCATTTTTTGTGATAATGAATAGAAAATCGAGTAAAAAAATATTTACTGTGTAAAAAAATTGAAATGGTACACGTGAGTAAACTTATAGGTAAATTAAATAACATGTTTAATGAATGTTTGTTTTAGTTATAGTGGTGTTTATCTGCTTTATAACACCTTGAATGATTTATCATAAAAAAATTTAGGCAGTTGGCTTGAGATTTATTTTCTATTATTGAATAGTTTTGGGTATTAACGAAAATGACTCTCCACCAAAATTATAAAAGAGAAGCAATAACGTAACTTATTCACTAATATCAAGCCATTTCCACAAGAAAATTCAACAAAAATCATTACCCAACAATTTTATTCACATTATAGTGCTTTGTTTCTGAAAAATACCAACATTAGTGTCCTAATGAGAGATCCAATGATGTTCTTCTACGAGAAGGTAATCATGTTCCTCAAGATACTTCTTTTTACTTATTTAATTTCAATAGTCATTTCTATATTAACATATCTAATTTAATTGAACCAGTATGTACAATATAATTATATGTTATTATATTGAATTTATAATATTTATCTGTCTACTCTTCCTTAATTTGGTAAATGAAACAAGCGTTCATGTGTACAAATGGCTATAGCCTTGTGAACCAATGTAATTTGATTTCCATCAATGTCTCTCATTGTAAATAATGATTATTGATTTATCCATTATATATTATATTCATGAAATATTAATCATTATGGAATTAAAAATATCATATACCTTCTTACCTTACCATCTATTATAAAATGATAACATTGTTCGTGTGAATGGTGGGCAAATTCTTTACTAAGCACTATCATTTATTTTTTTAACGCATCATAGTGATGGTATAGATAAGTTTATTTAATGAAATAAAAGGATATTTAAAATAAAATTATCATTATGTTATGATTAAATAACACATAACTTTATTCCATTATGATCATTGTAAAATAGAAATGTAACAAATTCTTATATAAAACTTACCATCTCCATGATTATAACGTTCTTCATTTTTGTTTAACCATATTTCATGGTTAGTTTTAAAATTATAATTGATAAGTCATAATTATAATTATTTCCTGATTATTATCCATGATATGATGGAACAATGACCCCATTGACCATACTGAACACAAAAATTCCTTTTCGAAATTATGAACCAGGGATCCTCAAAACATTTGATGTGGCCATAACCGAATATGTAATTAAATAACTCATTAAAATAAATAATGTTAATGATTTATGTTTAAGGGATTAAACATATATAATTTTATTGTGAAAAAAATATTTTATATAAATTTAAAATATTAGAGATAAAATACATACATTACAATATAAGGGTATTGTCCCAAAACAACCTTCATTGATATACATATTCTTCTAAGAATGAAATTTATTTTAAACGGTTTATATAATGACCCTTTACATATTATATCATGAATAATTCGTAATTATTGATATTTTCAGTTAACATTCATTTACATAATTCATGTTAATTATGGTTTAAAAGTTACATAACTAGTAAGAGTTTATATTTCAAACTCAATTTAATAAATAATGTTTATGCGTGAATTTACATTATAGAAAATTATTTGATAATTTACTAATAAGTCTATTTAAATTTTTTTTCTCATCCGGTTATTAAGGAAATTTTAATTCAATAGTAAATTTTTTATTTTTTTAGAAAAGAAACTAGGAACACTTTATATAACAAAAAGGAATCAAATGTTAATATATTTGGTACAAAAAAATATTGAGAAGATATTTTTTGGAGAAATTATTATTTCATTTATAACTTTGATTAAAAATTATTGGTTTTTCATATACATTTTATTAAAAAAAATCTAGAATGTTTTTAAAATTCTAAAAATGAATTATTAAAAAATATTATATCAATTTTTGAATATTAATGAAATGGATTAGACTAAATATTATTATTGTTTTATAAATACTGTTCTTTTTATGCTTTTTAAAATAGTGTGAGGTGAATTCTTTTTAAGTTATATGATATGTACAGAATTACATGCCACCCAGGAGACATAATTGCTTGAATATTCATTTATTAGTTTTCATGGTTTTTTAAAAGATTATTTCTTCCAAAAATAATTTGTAAATTTTTCAATTTTGAAGAAGTGATTTAAAATTTATATAGGAATCTTACCCCACAAATATTATATGTAATATTTTAGAGATATTTTCACCAATGATGTAAATATTCGTTGTATAGATTTTCTCTAAATTATGAATATATTTCTCTAATATATATACCTATCTTATAATTACTTACTATGATGGGGTAATACATTATATATATTTATTTTTAAAATTGCTTCATTATTAACTTTATTTTTATTGTGATATGAGACAAGATTATGAAACCCATTTTATTTCCATAGTATATTTTTATATTATGACTTCTGATTTATTGACATTATGTGGAACACAAAATCATGAACCTGTTATGATGGTTGATTTAATATATAATTATAATACATTGGCTAAAGCGTTATTATGATTAGGTTCCTTGAATAGGAATAGGGAGTAAAACTAATCCATTATAAGAAATTTTCCACAACATTTTATTTTCTAGGAAGATATGCTTGACTCATTTTTATATGTGTTATATGATCAGACCCCAATTTCCTATGATTGTGTCATCTTATTATACCATGTTTTTAATATTATTATCTCTTGTGTTTACCCTTTAACATTACCTTTCATGATATGATATTATAACTTTCACTCACACATTATGTTTTGTTATCATGTTTATTAAGATAATGGGATTTCTAGATCACTCATGTTTTTTGTAAATTCCCTAACTTATCTGTTGAGTATTTAAGATCTTGAAGATATATAGGATATAATTAAGGAGAATAAAGTAAATTAGTTTTAATTTAGTCTCACTTTAATGTATTATGATCCTAATCTTTTGAAGACACCAGGAATCATGATCATTGGAGTATAATTAAGTAACTTTTTTGTTAAAAATCATGTAATAATTTGTGTAAAAGGATTGGGAAACTATGTTTTGTATAAGGGTAATGCCTAAGATTTTTTCAGAATAAGAATAGAAAACTTTTGTGATAACCCTATGTGTATGGATAAGGAAAATAAAAAGTTTAACAAAATATCATAGAATTATGGTGAATTTTATAGTGGGAGATTTCTATGAAATTATTCCCTACGTGGATATTATAATGGAATGTGCCTATGGAAATATTTTAAATAGGGGTAATAAATTTGAAATGGGAGCATTGATATGGACTCAATCATCACCTAGTACATCAGAATGGGCCTTATATCAAAAATTACTTGAATCTCTTAATGGATATGTTTTGGAGGTTCAATAACAATTTACAAAACGATATGAATGACTTGAAAAAATTTCTAGGTTATAAAACATATTAAGATATGTAACCGTAAATAACCTATATTGAATCCTTGAGACTTTTAAGTCAGGATATACTTATCATTAATAAGTTATTCCTTCTATATTTATAAGTCTTCTTTTTTTATGTTAATGCATTCACATATTATTTCCTCTATTATTGTATGTTAATGGATAGAAATTATAGAGTTATAAAAAGATCCAATTTTATGGGAAATTTAACTATTTAAATACTGAGATTCATAACGAAATGGGATTGATAGTTTGGCACCTTATGGTCAATCAAAATTAACTATATTTTCTTATGATTTAATATAGTAATATAGTTGTATTTCCAAAAACAAATATGAATTGAAGGATGACATCTTGTGGAAGATAAAGTATTAATGATGATATATAAAATAAATTTCAATTTTCTAAATATTAATAATTTGGGAAAAGACACAATGGAACGTGACTTAAATCAGCTAGAAGATGATTTAGGTGTGTAAAATTAATTGCTAAATTGGATAATTTATAGCGAAAAATGAATAGTCTAGTTAACAACACACATGGAATTAAATTTCGAACATCGTTACAACTAATAGTTCAATGTTGTAGAAGTGAAAACATTTGTCATTCTCCATGACGATTCGATAATCTATGTATCAATTCCCGTGGGACTGTGTAATGAAAATCATTCAGTTTAAATAATTGATGTTTTTAGGTGTTGGAATTTTATAATCATGTTGTCAAATATTTTTTATAATTGTGTTGGGGTTATAACAATAATTAGCTTCTATGTATCATTATTCAGAAGTTTTGTTTAAGGATATTAAGAAATATTTTTACAACCGATCATATTAAAAATGGCTACATGTCTTTAAATCACTACAAAAGGGAGATAATGGTGCTTCCCCTATGACTGGAATACATGATGTACTAGTTTTTATCACATTAATTTTACTAATATAATATGGTGTATAAATATATATTATATTTTACGAAACATATAATGAGACCAATATTATTTATTTTTTAGAATTTTTAGGCTATTAGTGATATTTTGGGAAACTTTTTATTAGATTCAGATATATATAACATTTAGTTTTAATGTAAATAAATATAATAAAAAATTATATTAATTTTTATAGATACTTTATGAGGGTTATGACATAATATTTGAGGGTAAAAACTTCAATCTAGTTGATGTTATTAAGGTTATTTATGATATATTAATTTTTATTTAATTAACGATTGATGATTATCCTTTTTATTGAGATTAATATATTCAAATTATTTTTGGGTATTATATTAAATTGTTCTATCCATCTTTATTTTAATCATGATCAGAGGAAAATATTGTTACTCTTTTGTATATATTATAATTTATTAAAATTTAATTTTGTGATTCTAAAAAAATTCATATTATATATTTAGTCATAAGAGTAATATGTGAAGTGTAAAGAGATTGAAGCACAACCAAATGATAAAATTACCTTTATGAAATAAAAAATTAAAAAAATTATATTTTCTATTGTTCCCTATATTAAATGTATAATAATTTATTATCTCTAGGAAAATTATCTAGAATGAAAATTTTATCCTTTTACCATCATATCTGATGAATAAATGTTCTTTCAACTCATCATATGTGTATGGTTTTATTTCCATTTACTTTCACTTGATCATTCACTTTATGAAGATTAATTATCTCTATCGCTCTCTAAAATAATTTATGATATTATTCCATTTCCATATTTTCACATCCCACTAATTTATTTCCACATGGAAACCATGTTATGTGTTATTCTAAATAACCTTCGTATTCCCCTTTCATTATTTTAAGATAAGTTTTATTTACCCATTTTACAATGTGGATTTTGGAAAACATTATTTTTAAGTTTGTAACCCTTGACTATTAGGAAAAAGTTCAAATTTAAGAGATATAATATAATTTATAGGGGTAGAATATAACATTGTTCTATTTAAAATAACACTATGTTTTATATTGTACTCAAGATTCCAAAATATGTTTATACTAACAACGATATAGTATTAAAATATTATAACATTATTGTGGATGGTTGAACCTATCCATTTAATTAGAGGGTATGAAATTTATTAAATTATTTATGAAATAAAAATACAATTCCTACATAAATATATGCATAAATTATTAACTGGCACTCAAATTTTAAAAAAAAATATTTTATTCTACAAAATTATGTTGCCTTCAAAACTTAATTTTAATTCTTATTGTGGGAAAATATTATTTTAAATTTATAAACCTTTGAAAAAATTATTTTATTAAATTTTCATAATTTTTGAAATCAGAGTCTTAAAATTTTATTAGGGTTAAATTTTGGGAGACGTCATAAAATATTTCACTTTTAATTACTACTGAAAAATACTGATTTTTGGAAAAATATTTATATATTTTAAAAAAATAACTAATTGGAAAGTCTCAATATTATAATAATTTGTTATTAAAATTTATTTGAGTATTATTTATTGAAATTTAATACAATTAATTAAATTTGAATAATCTTTATATCAGGTTTCACTATGTGTTTAATCATTGTCTTATAGACACTTTTTTACTTAGAAATCTTTAAAATCCGCTAATATTTTTCCATTTTAATTAATTAAAATAAACCCTAATGAAGATTTATTTAATTGAAATATATATATTATATATTAACCATTATTTATATATATTTATATAATTAATATTATAATTCATATAGTTAATTTGAAATTAGATTTTCCTTTAAAAATACATTGTTCGGAAGACCATTTGTTTCATCACTATTATGGGTTTAATGTTAAATTAAAGCCCACAAATTTTTAAGCTGAATTTGAAATAATAGATTCTATATTTCGAGTCGTTATAATTTATATCATATAATATGGCCCACTCGATTAATATCATAATGAACATTGAAAAGATTAAAAAAATTACCATAGTAAAAAATATAATTTGTTAAAGTGACTAACAATAGGGGAAAAATAGATAAAAATTTAATACATGTTTTTATTGTGGGACATGTGAGTTAGCCTTATAAAAAATAATGTAATTTAATTTTATATTTTTGAGGTACATGTCTTGTGATTGACTTCCCCCAATTGATTAATTTTGGGTATTTAATAAAATTACACTCCTCCCCAAATATAAATGTTCACCCCTACAATCACATTTACCAAAAATAAACGAATTTGGATTGACCATAAACTACCAAACTGTGTCCAAAAAATCCTCATAAAAATTATATTTCCTGAATTATTCCAATAAATTCCACCGTTTAGGTATAAAATAAGATATTAGAGAATATTCTCCAAAAACAATATAATCACCTTCACCAAGATCATTCTTTTTTACTTAGTATTTCTACAACATCAACCAAGTCATAATAATTCCAATTATGTAAAACAAATATATAATATTTAAATTTATCTTATTTTGTTTATGGAATAATATTTACCCATATCCTCTTCCCTCAAATGGGATATGAATCTATCATTTGTGTGTATAATTGACTAACACCTCACCATCCAATATAATTATTTTTCCATCATTGCCTCTAACAGATGTTCATGATGATGGATTTAATGGTTATATATTATATTAATGAAATATTAATAATTTTTTCAATTTAACTAATCTATACCTTCTTACGTCACCATCCATTTAAAAATGATAACATCATTTGTGTGTATGGAAGACTACCACCTCATGAATCGATGTGATTTATTTCTTATTTTAGCATCACGTGGATGGTATATGTAATGTATTTAAATAAATGGTATGATATTTGTAATATAATTATCATTATATGAAAAAATAGTAATTAACATATTTTGATTATGATGGTTGGGAATTATATGTATTACACATGCATACATATGACCTTCAATCTCTATGATTTAAAAATTGCTAGTTTTTTATAACCACATATCACTATTTTTTAAAAGTATAATTGATCTAAAAAAATGGTAACTATTTCATGATTATTATACTAGATATGACAGAATAGTTACCCCTTTATGATGGGGAACACACCGATACCATTTCTAAATTATGAACGAGTTTACTCAAAACACCTGATGTATACATAACTTTATATGTAATTAAATAAATTATATACATAAATGAATATAACTGTTTATTAATAAGAGACTAAACATGGAAAAGTTTATGATAATAATGAATATTTTATATAATTTTATTATTCATGATATAAATTACATACCATACAAATCCTTGACTCTAGGTAATGTATCATATCAAAACATACTTTATAGAGACAAATGTTATTTTATGCACCTAATTTATGTTAAATAGGGTATATAATTCCCATTTAATTATAATATAATTATTCCTTCATAATTCATGATATGTTTTGTTATAATTTATTTACTACATTCATGGAATTTATGGATCAAACGTTACCAAAGTGGTAAGGGTTTATGTTTCAATATCAGTTTAATCAAGATTTTATTATTCTTGAATTTACATTAAGGTAATTTATTTGAATTTTGTATAACAAAACCCATTATCTTTATTATCCTATGTTTATTTTTCAAATTTGTAATAAAGAGTACCCGTTTACTCTTTTTGGTACAAAAAATAAATGCGAAAATGTTTTTAAGAAAATATGATTTCATTTCCCGCAATATCAAAATATAATTTTTCATTGATATCGAGTATTTTTAAAATATTCTCAATATTGTTTTAAACATTCACCAAATTATTTATTAAATAAGGTTTTACCAATTTATTATTTTTTTAAAAAAATTATTAGACAGAATCTTCTTTTCATTTTTGGGACATGTTACTTGTTAAACTTTTTATGATAGTGTGAAAGGAATTATTTTTAAATTATATTTTATGTATAGAATAAACAATGGTCATAAAAAAACCCCTAAATAATTTCACCACCTGGGCCAAAAATGAGAGATGGTAGATGATGACTATCTAAGTCCCACCTCTAGTAGGCCCCAAGTTGGTGACTATCATCGAGGGTATTATACGTATACAATGGGGTGAAGTACCCACTAAAGGACCATGTAAAAAAGAGAGATAAGAAATATACCCCAATCAACACTATCAAAAATATATATATTAATAAAAAAATATCTTCATTAATGTAAAGTAATAACGTTATAAAACAACTGAATGTGAAACCATAATTACAAAACAGATAAATATATTAGGGATCACATAGACAAAACAACTCCTCTAAAACCATGATATATTACTCTCAAGAAGGATCCCTAAACATCTTCCAATGACCTCAAAAGTGTTTATAAATTCATGGGTTGAGGTTAATAGTTTTCTTGGTTGGATCCTCCTTGAATACTATCATTAGACATTTAAACAAAACATATTAAAACATTGTGAACAGTAATAAATGTATTTCTTCATCTAAATAGGTATACAAGGTTTCTACACTCACCTTGTATATATATCACCAAATATCTCAAATAAGTCATAATATATTTTATTAATGAAGAACCAAGGGAAACTATTTATCACTTCAACAATGGTTTTTCATTCTTCCCTAACAGCAAACTTCCTTAGCCATATATCTCCAAAATAATCCAGTCTGAAGAGACCTAGGCTATGTATCACAATATGGACCTCATAAAAAAATCATCAAGTCATCCCATATCTCAAAATTATATATTGAGAAGGTATTTTTTTGGATCAACTATAGTTATTATGTTGTGTATCATCACCAGCCATGATACCTCATGCTGTCACAACCCACACACTGAGAATGTTATCTCAAACATCACACCCTTTACACATCATACCTATAATAAAACCATTGGTATAATATCTAGAGATAAATGTGTGTCAAATTACCATAATCTATCACATATCTCTACACTGATATATGGGAAAACAAACTTGTATTTCCATGCATAATACTACCATGAGACGAGAGAGGGGATTGAGGGGTAGTTATCCATCTATCCTCCCACCATTATGTTGGGGAAAACACTATCCTTAAGTTCACATGGTGTGAGTAAACCAAACTGACGTGGTAAGGTAGAATATTAAATCCTAGACTGTAAAAGATATATTATATCTCACAACCACACTATCGGAATGACGTAGTCTTATTCTGAAATGTAGATAACATCATTTGAACATCTGATTATCACTAATGCTCCTAGATATATTATAATTATACATGCATTTAATAAGATTCATTTATTAATTATTTCATTTTTATCATTTTTTCATTATTTAATTAATTATCCATTAACTACCAGTCAACATTAATCAACATTAAACATTATTATCCATCAAATCAATGTCCTTGCTCTCTATGAAGAATCCAAAAAAGAGTCCAACATTTCTCAAGAGAAACATCTCATTTACGTTTCAACACCAACACAATTATATATGTCATTTATTAATCATTTTCAACATTATTTCATAATTATAATCACTTGTGGAAAACATACATTTCTATTATTAATAAATACAACCAATATCATCCTGATTCCTCATGAATTTCGTAAATATATATAGATAAACAAGAAACCTAGACATCGACCATTATATAGATTCATTTTTAACAAAACATAAATTTTTTTCAAATCAATGAGTAATTCATACATCAACCAATTAATGCATCTTATAGGAAATGTCTGACACCCACATTCCAATCCAAATGAATCATCCCATCATAGGAATCAATTGCTTCTACGTCATCAAATCCTCTCCACCCCATGTTACATTATCCAACATAGAACCGACCATCACATTCTTATATCACATCACATATCATTGATCTTATCCAGAGATAATGATAAAGCATCAAGAAAACAAGAGCAACCAATAGTGTAATCTAGTCCAAGAAAATAAGGCATTTATCAATTATTTACAAATGAGTTCCCACAACTCCCAACATTAGGCATTCATCTGTTATAAGAAAACTATCACTCATTCCCCAAAAGATTTATCATTAAAAAACAACCAGTATTTATTCTATATTTAATTAACAGATACGTTATTTATAGGTTCCAACTATGTTCAACCTAATAGATCCATCTATTCAACCTATCAAAATATTAACATGCTATTAGCTATAATTATAGTTTGAAAAATCCTTTACAAATACCATTATTCTTTATATTCCTTCACATTTTATTATAAATAAGAATTAACATGATTCAAATTATCATAAATTCTATTGTCATAGAACATTATATTTTGAAAATTAAACATGCATGATTTCATTAATTTTTTTACTTTCTAATTATAAGAAACATCATATTCATTTAAACATGCATCAACTCTCTCAAGTCATCCATATGTTGTTAAAAATATCTTTCTAGGAATAACTAGGATAAAAGAAATGTTATATAACAATCCACACTTAATAGGTTGAATTTTTTCCCAATCCGTTATGATCATGATCGAGACTTAGTGGAGTCTCAATAACTCCTACAGATAATATCTTGACAAAACAAATACTGATATCACCTACCTAATTACTCAAAATTGGGATGATTTCTTCATATGATCCAACTATCTCCCATATAGAATAAAATACAATCAAATATATAGGTTAAACCATATCAAAGATTCAATATGTCATCCTTCATAGATAGAAAATATCTAATGACTGAAGGAAACCACTAGGAACATAGTGCTTGACCATCATCTTTTAGAAGAACAGACATAGAGGTAGAAACTCTGAATGTGTATGGTTCTACCCAGGCTACAAAAACTGACCACTCGAAGCATGGTAAAACATTTTCATGCCATGACATAGCACCATGATTGAGATGTGGAACATAAAAATAACCCTCTCATGCATCATTTAATTGATCAAAATCCTCCTCTGGAACAATTCTCGGTGTGGTTCATCCTCAGAACACACATCATGGACATTGCTAATGACAACTCGATCACTCTATAAATCCACCCCAAAATGACATATATGGGTATCCTCAACCAGTTTAACTATATATGACTACACTATAATATATAAAATAAAAACTGTGACATTAACCTCTCAAATATCTATATTCACCCTAACATATTTTCCATCGCTCTCTTGGAAGCCAAATATTCAAAAAAAAACACCACGCGACTTCCTGCTCTTCATGTCATTAACATTTTTTTTATTAATTCATCGGAAATAATAAATTCATAATCCTGAAAAAATTCCATATAACTTTTCTTCTATAATTTCATGTCATAATCATATATGAGAAACCACATGTTCTTAGTATTTCTAAAAACTAAAAATATTCATTCATAAGGTAATCTATTCACAACATTAATGAAAATTAATCTATCAAAAACTCAAGATCAAAGGTGGAATATTTTCCCCCATGGGGAAATAGCTGTTATGTCCCATAAGAAACAATGGATCTAAAATGTATTTGGAAAAATCCAAAAAATATGTGAAGCATCACATAAAACATCAAATAGAACTGCTTCTATAGGAAAAAAAATTTACTTGAGCACTAACCAACATATACATTAGGTATTAAAAAGCACTCTAACACTATTTTTTCTAATAGAACACCCAATAAATTAAAGTAATGGTTGTTATAGGAGTTATAAATTTATAAAAATTAGCAATGAATGTACTATAGTATCTCGAAATACAAACGAAAGGTCTCACAAATTCTACTATCCAGGGGGATTCCCATGAAACAACTATATTTATGTCTGATGGATCCATAGCTATAACATGATAGGATATGGAATTAATCATGAAATTTACTTCAAAGTCTACATAATAATAATTCTATAACTTCAAAAATAACTATAAAAGATGAAGAATTCCCAAAATGATAGATATATTCTTTTTATGCTCCTCCTCGGATACTGAGTACAATAGGAAGTCATTTATGAAAAATAGCACAAATTTATACAAGAATAATCTGATCAATTAATACATCCAAACCATGAATATTATTGGATTTCCATCATAATAAATGTAATCACAAAAAACTCATAACTATAATGTAATCAATAAAAGTCAATATCTTGAATATTCTTATCCTTCAACAACCTCTAATGATATCCTCTCCCTATATCAATTTTTAGAACAAAATTTCTCTTTTCATCTGATTGAATAATTTTTCAATCCATGGAAGAGGATATAGGTTCTTTACATTCACCTGTTTAAAGATATGATAATCGATAAAAAAATTTCAATCTACAATTATTCATGTTTATGAACAAAACTGGTGCTCCCCAAAGTCACACACTATACTGAACAAAACCTGGTTTTAATTGATCCTCAAGGCTTAATCACATCTCTGAATACCCAAAAGTATTCGTACCATATGAACACATCAAGATTAGAGTGGCACTTGGTTGTGGCTCTATCCCAATGGAAATATATTATCATTAGGGTAACAGTACAACATCCTTGATAAATAAACTATTTTACCCTTCTATAACCCTGGGATGAATCGACAATTGAACCTCTTAAGAACTTATCATCATCTAGGCCATCATGGATGATAGGGGAGAGACAAACATTACTCCCATCCAAGTTTCTAGATCTACAACAAAGATTATTAGTTCTCCATTAGTATCATAAAACGCAAACTTTATCCTAATAAAATCCACAATTCCCTAAACCTAATACATCCAATCCATTCTATGGATGATCTCATATATTTGTTTCCACAAACATAGAAAGTATCCCCATGATCGTCCCCACACTTATACTATCTCAATGTCAAAACATATTTTTTACAAGTCATCCCAACCTACAATGAGTGTAGTAAACTCCAATGGCACTAGAATCCATTATAACCCCAGTTCCAAATAATGGAATAGTGATGTTTTTATGATGAAGTGAATCTATTCTAAATCACTAATAGAATATTCCAAAACATATGATATGAGAAGGATTCCTGTAATTATTTCTATATCAGAAATAGTTAGAAACTATGGAAAATAAATCTAACCAAAAAATGTTCCGTGGCCTCTCTTACCCTGTTGGTGACCGAACTCATGGCCATACTCTACTATTTGAGTACGAGGCATATCTTCATGATTTGTTATACCCTTAACATTGAATCTATAGTTATCCCAAATAAAAACACATTACATTAGATGAATTGGTTGAAACTACCTCAATGGAAGAACATGAAGAGGAACACCTGACATAGATTGATTGTTAATTAATGTGGGGACCTCTTACATATTATACACTTATCCTGCATATAAAAAACATGTTTTTGATCATTTGAAACATGTAAGAGATCTTCCACTCCTAAAAAATAGATGATGAGTGCTAGGTCCCACCACAAGATGTTGAAAACTCTTTTGTCTAAGATACTAGGTAACCCAAATCATAACATTTCTTTTTCAGTAATCCTAAATACTATATTCTCATGAATATTTATTTCTAGAAAGTATCCTATCAATGAACTATTCTATTTATTGTAAATGATGAAACATATTCAAAATTAACATGGTTACATGGTGATGGATCTGTAGATGAAAATTCTATTCAAAATACCTCAATCAATTCACCTCGCATGGAAATAGTTATTTATCATATCACAAAAGGGTTCTGAAATAGAACCCAAACTTCTATACGCTGTAGCTACTCAATAAAAGGGTAAGCTCCTCTGGGCCACAAATCACCTTTCCATACAATGAAATAAACTCTCCTAAAAAATTATCTCAAAACAACTACCAAGAGACATATTACTCTTCCTGAACATAGAGGAACAACAACCACCACTTCCACACTACCTCACGCAGTATCATCACCGCCAATGAATCCCCGTGCTACTTGCAAGGAATGATTTTATTATAAGATATCTCAACCAAATCTGATTGTAATTCAATGAATAAATCCAAAATGGATACATAATATTTCTAAAGAATATGGTGTTGAATCTATTAGAGTTTCATAGACCATGTTTGATTGCCTTCAACCTATAATCTATGATTATCTACTAAAACATTTTGATGAGCATCTCAGGTGTGAACATTATGTTTCAATAAAGCTATAGACATTCCCATAGGAAGATAAAATACATAGAATCCTAAAACAAAAATAATCAACACATTGAATTAATTAATTAATTAACTAGTCTTATTATTTTATGGTTTATCCTATTCCATGGTCTAACCAATTCAAACACATGTGAATGGAATTATAATTCATGATCCTTTACAAGGTCTCAACTATAAAACTACAATTAATTAATTTAGTAGACATTGTAAACTTAGTGGTATCTGAATCATATCACAGGGTACCCTAAAACCCCATGTATTATATTGTATCCCATGGTGACATCACTTAATAAGCATAACATGCATTGTTTTCAATTGAAATCCTGTAACATCACATGTTCCTAACTCCAAAGTATATCCTTTCACTCAAATTTACTCTTTTTTACTACTATTTAACAAACCCATCCCCCAAATAGTAACCCACATAGGTTGAAAATGAGGTAATGGAGATGGTGACTTCCTGAGTCCAACCTCCAGTAGGCCTTAGGTGTGTGACTAACCTTGGGGGTATAATAAGGATACAATGGGTGGTATTTCCCTATAATAGAACATTAATAATGGAGTAAAATCAAAAAATACACAAATAATAAATATTCTTAGACATATTTATGAAATAAATTCCAATGTCATACATGTAATTTGATACAAAACTATAATAACTAAAATGAAAACTAAAAGTACCCAAAATTTGAAGATAACAAAAACCAAGAAGCACCAACAACTCTTGAAAAACCATGATATGGTGTTATCCAGACCAATCTCCAAGATAATGATGTTGACTTGAAAATAGTTTATATATGGGTGGTGAGAATAATTTTATACTCAATTATATACTCCCTAGATCTACACATGAAAAAGATAATGGAATAATTCTACAGAAAGGTTAAGAATAGTGAAACTAACTCATCACCTAAATCAGTATACTATGCTCCTAGCCTCACTAAGATTACCTCTCTCAAAATACACCCTACAGGGAGTCATATATTATATTAATGAATCCTATGGTCACCCCACTACTTATTCACCACTAGTTTTTTATTATTCCCCAACATCACACTTCTGGAGCCATGTCTCTCCAAAATAATCCATTTGTGAAACACCTAGGATATGTATCAAAACATGCACCTCATGATTCACATAATAATATCATCATATATCACATCATCATGAATTGATGTAGTAGTTATTGGGATCACCATAGACCATATGATCTATATCATACATAGGGTATTATACAACATGCCATCACAACCCATACATTGAGTAAGGTACCTCAAGCCATTACATCCTAAACACATCATACCATTAATAATCCTTTGGGTAATATATCTATAAATACATGTGTATGAAATAACCACGAGCCTTCAAAAACCTCTATTCACATATATTGGAAAAACTAACCACCTTAAATACATGTACACAATACTACCAATAGAATAGAGTAAGGCCAAAGGGGGGTATTGAGTCATTTATCCTCCCATCGAGATATTAGGGAAAACACCCTCCTAGAGTCCACTAGGTATTAGTCACTCTCACTAATAGGGATGGGTAGCAAGGAAATAACAAAATACATGTTATATAATATATCACATTACTAAACTATGAGAAAAATCTAATCTCAGAATCAAGTGCAGAAAATGTCACTCCGACTCCAAATAGATTATACCAGGACTAGATATACTATAAACACACTTGAATTGATCGTGATAAATTATTTTTTTCCAATTTTTATAATTTCTATAAATAAGTAACTAATTATCCATTAATTAATTATCAAAATTATTACAATTTAAATATTATTATCCCTCAATGAAAAGTCCATTCCCTAAAGCGTAATCCAAGTTGAGTCCATGGTTTCTTAAGAGTAACATCTCATTTTCATTCCAACAACACCATCCCTGTGTGTAAAGAACTTTATTAAACATTAATATCATTATTTATTAAATATAGTTACTCCAAGAAAACATATTAATATATAATTAATAAATGTAACAAATAACATCAATCTATATCAAGTAATGGGGAAGGAAATATAGTCATACATGAAATATGGAAATTGAACATTAAATAATTTAATTTAAACAAAGCATAAAAATTTATCAAATTAACATTTAATCATAGAATTAAGATGTTCAATTATATTCAGTTACATCCTTGACACTAATATGTATATCTCGAGGCATATTTTCATCATAAGTGTCAATTTCTACTACAACATCCTGGCATGCCCAACCTATATCACATCAACCATCTTATGATCATATTACATCCCAGAAAAATGATCACATCTAGAGAACATAAAAAGGTATAAATAAAATATTTGAAAATAATTGGGAAATGATGTATATAAAAAAATTCATTTATCCTTTATATACAAATTATCTCTCATAGCTCCCAATACATGAAATTTAGCCTTTATAAGAAAATTTGAAATTTTGGGGCCCTAGATTTTTCATTTGAAAAGACCCATTTTTAATCCACATTTAATTACTAATTCATTATTTATAGGTTATAAATATTATAAATTGAAGGAATAAATCTATAAAAGGTATCAAAACATTAAAATTCTCTTTCTATTAATTTTAGTTTCAAGAAACCTAGAGAAATAACATTCTTATATACATGACTTTCCATTTTATCATAAAAAAACATATCATTCTTCACATCCTTATAAAATCCAATTAATATAGAGGTGAATAATTTAAAAATTAAACAATCAGGCTTGCAATAATTAAATTACTAAAAAAATTTAAGAAACAACAGATTCATTTAACTTGGAATATTCTACAACTTTTTTAGTTAATTACTTAAGAATTATTGAATTTAAATTCATCAATTTCACCTTGCTAAATAGTGCATAATAACATTCTTCTAAAGAATAGTATTTATAAAAAATATCCATGCAATTAATAGGAAATATGTATTTATGGTCAAAAGAAAGAAAATGAAATAGCTAACCATAATCCACTTTCATTAATTAATGAGTTTCAATATTTTTTTCATTAATTTCACTACTATCCAAATAGATAAATCATGATAAATTTATAATTGAACACAAAATAAAATATAAGTAATGAATCATCTACCACACTGGAGTCACTATTATTCATACAATAACAAGACCATATCAGAGATCTCCATACACCTATCCCTTTATGCAATATAATGACTCATTTATTCCATTCACCTAGAAAAACCAAAAACATCACATACAACTCATTAGAACAATGGATATCTAATACTATAGCATGGAAATAATATTCTCTAGGAGAAAATAAATTGAAATATTTATAGACAAGTAGTATTAGACATGATGGTTCCCTTGGAATCAATATTTGGAATCTGAGATCAATATTTGTTGAAAGGGGTGTAAATGGGATTCCCAATACATTTTTTACCACATGGTGTTTGGGTGTTAGGGATGTATTTTTATGAAACATGAAAATTAGAAGTCTATGATGCCACCCCTTGGATCATGCCACAACAATGTCTAACATAGAGAAAATATGGTATAAAATGAGGGACCACACTGAAACCACCCTAGATTAATGGTGATTATAAGAAACTAGTCCATATATTATAAATATTGATCATGGGTTTATGTTTTATTTATAAAGAACATGTTACAGAAAACCATATGTTATGAATATGAACATGATGTATCGTACAGTCTATAGAGTAGCTACCCACCCCACAATTTGAATGTAACCTCATTTCTCATCCTAGGATCCTATATGATACAATATGGATAAACTATGATGAGGCCACCATTATTATGGTCTATTATATACCCTTATTCCTCATCTATTCCATTTTTTGTATTGCTTCCCCCAAAACCCCTCAAACACCCTCCATCACACCTACAACTTACTTTGGGTGCCTTAAATAGTTAGAAATATCAAAGGAAATATTTTTTTTGACCTGGGAACTTATAACTAATATCATGAACACAATTTTTTTTTTAA
Source organism: Viscum album (assembly GCA_963277665.1). Lineage (NCBI taxonomy): Eukaryota > Viridiplantae > Streptophyta > Magnoliopsida > Santalales > Viscaceae > Viscum > Viscum album. Next base: position 166,843,683 of record OY728140.1, read on the forward strand.
TATTCCTCTATTAGTTTCCATGGTTTTGTTTATATAAAAAATGTTCTATAAAATTTGGGAAATTTTTAGATTTCGCAGAAGTAAGTTCTAAGTGAAAAAAGAATTTTCCTCAGTAAATATTACATTTCATCATTTAGATTAATTTTTATCAAACACTTCAATATTTTGGGTTATAGATTTATTTTACCTTATGTAGAAATTCCTCTCACATATATACCAAAATTATTCTTCATTTGATTGGGTAATACATGACTTATGTTCATTTATCGAAATCACTCATTTTAATATTTTGTTTGATTATGATATGATAATAGATTTTGAAATATTTTATTTTCACTTGGTAAGTTATTTTTTTATTTCTAAGAATTGATTTACATTATTTCTAATTCATAAATAATGAACATATTATTTTGGATACAACCAGATAACACTATAATGTATTTGATAAATACTGATTATAATGAGCAATTATGTATGGGATTAGAGAATAAAACTATTCCATTATAGGTCTTTAGACACCATGCGATATTTTCTATTTAGTTATCCTTGAATCATGTTTATGACATATTATATATCATTTCCACATTTCCAATTATTCTGTGATCTTTTGTTAACTTGTTTTTTATATTGCGTTACCATGTGATTACCCATGAGCCTTATATGTTATTATATCATGTTATACACTTGACTCACATGTTATATTTCATTTTCATTTTTATTCCCTTATTGTGTTATTTAGCTTACAAAGTTTTTATATATTTCATTGGTTATCCAATACAACTTTAGGTGCTCAATAGTCTACTGGGGATCATAATTGAGAATAAAATAAGGATGTTTTATTTTAGTCTAACATTTAGGTACTATATACCTAGTCTTTCAAATACACTAGACCTCACAATTTTTAAGTCATAAATAATAGATGTTTATGATCAAAATTATATTTTAATATGTGTAATTATATTGGTTTCCTACAATTTCACATATTTTAAATAACCCAGAATTTTGTGTTTTTTAAATACTACATGAGGTGAAAAGAGATAACAAAAATATATCATACAGAGTGATAATGTGATTTTATAAACAACTCCAGTGTGTATAAAGACCAAGCGTTTCAAAATACAATGTGATCTGAAGATATTTGGGAATCCTTTACTAAATTTTAAAATTGGTGGAGATGATAAGATAAACTAAAGATATAAAATGAATGATTGTTTTGTCAATTTTTTTCATATAAATTAAAAAAAATGAGATAGGCGATCTCAATGTAAAATAAAAGAGTATTTTAGTGGTAAATTATAAAAATAATGAGACAACATGTTTGAAAAAACATCACATAGAAAAGAGAGAACCAGGGATACTCGTTGTTCACACGAGGTATGAGGATGTTTGAATGTGACATACATTCCATTCACAAACAAGACAAAATTACCCATCACTTATCATGATGAAGTGATCATATACTATTATAATTATCTTAATGGATTAAAAGAATGATAATAATTAATTTTTTATGAGAAGAAAATACATATAAGTGGCCTTTATGGTGTTTCAAGTAATTTTTTTGTTTTATACAGTGTGAAATTATTATTTCTGCGGGACATTAGAAATTATAGTGTGACTCTATGCTATTGAAGAATCTGTATCTATATCCTCCTGTTATTAAAGTGGATAATTTATTATAGGTGAATAAAAAATAACAACAAGGAGTTTAATCACATTGATATTGAACATTCTAAAAATATTTTGTTCTGATGATATTTATTTTTACTATGTTCATTAATGGTTGATTAACCATAAGAGTGGATAAGATCCTAATAGGCCAATATCGATTAATTTATGAATAATGTAGAAAATTGTAAAAAAAATGGGTTTAACCCCTCATTATCAATGGAGAAAACATCCTTGTGAATTACATTAACAGAAATGGAAATGGTTAGGCACTATGTAGGGTTAGTAAAAACTCATGTAAGGTTACATCAAATGATAGGTGATGGTAATTGAAAATGAGAACATGTTACATAAGGGTAAAAAAAATACTAATAAAAAAGTATTTTTATATGATACAAAAATATTATTATTATTATTATTATGAGAGTAAACTATTAATTATAATAAATTATAAAAAAATATTAAATACAAAAATTCAAACTTTATTTCAAAAAAATATAAAAGATTATTATATTATTAAAAATATTCATATTTAAAAAACAATAAATGTAAATATAATCAAGACATAAAAAATAAATTATTTTCATTAAATATTTTTAAATGAAGTAAAATTCTATTAAAAACAACAAAACAAATACAATATCATAACACCAATCTCTAACATTTGAGGATCACTGAGGTGTGGTGAGAGGACCCTTTTATATGTTGTGATAATTAAATTGTTCTAATTATAACCACTTAATATAAAAGGATCAATTGTTAAATAAGTAAAGTGGATGAAAAAGTATTAAATAATGGAATTGTGTATGATATAAGTATAATAATCCCTCAGAAATTCATTTTTAGCTATGTTTTAGACATGGTTTTATGCACCATACTCTTATTTGTTTTTCCTTTATTATTTTCTATTTTACCATGGTATTAAGTTTTTACTTAATTAAATCATTTTTATGCCAAAAATCAAATGTACCTTATTAAAAAAATTAAATACTAATTATAAATATAAAATCCATTTTAATAGATAAATATTTTTTGAATAAGAAAACAAATTATCATTAGAGCATGTAATGTATACAATATAATTTTTTGTAAAAAGTGTACTTTTATGATTTAACTTTATGTATAAGAAAAAATTATTCTTTTATTATATTTTCATGATAAAAATAGGTTAATTAATTAAAAATAAAATATATGTGGCTATAAAAAGAATCCAAAAAGAATTTTTACCATAATATAATTTAATTAAAATATTAGACCAAAAATATATTTTTTGGAAAATAATACATAAAATTCTAAAATATTATACATAGGTTTTATATATTTTTCTTGGTAGTAAAAAGGTAGAGTTTAATCAATAAATATATATTTGATTAATTAAAATGATTATAAACTTATATGACTTTATAATATAATTAAAAAGTTATTTTTGGGGGTAAAAATAGTATTTTCACAACTCACATAAATTTAAAATGATTTTATTTTATAAAATTTTGAATTATTAATTTTAAGAATTTAACTTATAAATAAACACAAAAAGTATAATTAGAATTGTTTTTATATGAAAATAAAACTTTTATAATATGAACTATTCATACTTATATTTCTTATAAATTAAATTATTTGTACATATAATATATTTTGTCTATAATTTAATGGGTTTTATTTTGATAAGGAACGTAATAATTACTTTTTATAAATGTTTCATTTTAAAGTATAGTCTAATATGGTTATTTATTTGACTACAAAAATTTAATTTTTATCAATACCTAATAATTCATTATAAAATTTATTTTTATTCATACTTATATTTCATAATTCAATTTGCCCTATTTATATAAACTATTTCTTTGTCTACATTTTAATTCCTTTATAATATTTCAAAGATCATTTTCGTTTGATGTTACTTGTGAAGAAAGTTATTAAACATGTTATTTTTTAAAGTAGAACACATAATTCACAATTTTGGGTTGTTATAATTATCCAATTATAATTTTATGAATGTGATTATTTATTAATTAGAAAATTTGATTTCATATAAACATTCCATCATCTATGAAATGGATAGATATGTTTTGGAGGTGAAGCCAAATGTGATTTATAATTGGTTTTATAGTTTTATGATGATCCCAAATGAAAGAATTGTTCAATTAGTTTAGCATCATATTTATGTTACAAGTGAAATCCGTGGCCTCAAGGACAAAACCAAAGATATAAAAACTAGAACAATTCAATATAGGTTTCCACCTTCTCTTAATATAATGGTTTCAACTCTGAATGAGAGTGTTGTAATGAAGTTATCACTTCATTATCTTCATAAAAAGAAAATTTATTATGAGATATGGGTAAAGACACAAACCCCATAATTTAACCCATAAAAGAATATTTAATTTAAATACATGGATATTGATGAAATTTTAGATACTATAAACCTAGATTATGATATAATCGATGACTTTACATCACTTATTATAAGGAAATTCAATCATTAAAGAAGTAGATTCAAAGGAAATAAAAAAAATCTTCTACAATGGAATGATAGACACTTTACATGAAGGTTCTTAACAAAAAATGTTAGAGGATTTGTTTTATAATTTCACTCAAATGTAGTTAAGAAACATTACTTCAATTATATACATTAAATCATAAATCTCATTCCAAAAAATATTTTATTGGAAAACACAATGTGTATTATAGAAGATAAAGAATATGATTGTTTTAAAGAAGATATGATGTAATTTTTTTTATATATGGATGATGTAATTATGGAAATGACTAATAAGGATAAATTTAAATATATATAATATGCATAATTAAAAGTATATTCTGACTTGAAGGATGATCTTGAATGATCCATAAAGGTGTTATATGACAAATACAAGAAGAACAAAAATATTAGTGTGTTCCTAATGGAATCATCTGACTATCATGAAAAATAGAAGATAAAATTTCCAATATTGGGAATTATTTAGAAGAACATAATTCCACTCATTCAAAATAAAAATGAGTAGTTTAATTCAATGTTACAATTGGTAAAAAAATATTTGTTGACAAAATTAATTTACGATTTTATTATCAATCAAATTGAAATGTTTGAATCTCTCAAAGAATTTGTTAAGTCCTTGTGATAAAAAATTATACTTAGGTAATGAAGAGTTTGGAAAAAAATAAAATAAAATTGGTAATATTCATTAAAGAAAAATTTACGGATACATAGTAACATTGGAGAAATTTTTTAAAAAAACTTTGGAATAAAAAAAGATAAATAACATTGGTATTTTTTTGTTGGTTTTGATGGTGAAATGAAAAAAATAATAGGGGATACTACAAGGGATAATAAAAAACATTATTTTTAAAGAGTATAAAAAAATGAGCAGTTACTCGAAGGATGGAAATAAGTGGAGATATGGTCAAAATATATTACCTTTTATAAAGTGTAAATTTTATACCTATTTCGGTCACAGAATGACGTAATAAAAGGAGTTGGAATGATAATTTATAAAGGTAATACCCATGAGTAACAAATAATGATTACATAATATCCTATACATCAAGGAATTAAAATATTTTATTAAAAAAAATCCATATTTTTTTCATTATAATTATTTTTTTGTAATTCAATTATTTTAATAAGAGGAGTGTTAAGCTGATGTGAGAAGTGTTTTTCAGAAATGAAATTATTTCTTATTGAAGGATTATTTCTATGGGATATACTTTTGAAATATATATATATATATATAGGCTTAACAATGATGAATTTTTATGTGAAATATATAGAAATTTGACGCAATTTTATGACTACATTATTCTGATGATCATGTATAGAAAAGAAAAACTGACTTTTATAGGATTAACTATGATGGATATATAAAAATAGATTGGTATTTTGAAAAATATATAAAATAAAAATAAATGGGCTATGTAATAATAACTGAAATTTTTCATTGGGTTTTTTAATTTTTAGGTAGTATATAAAATAGTTTTTGTTACAAGATTGATCGATTAGTTCATAGATTCAAAATAATGTGAATCATCATTAGAGATAGAATAGAGGCGGAACCATATTCTCTAATCTGTTAATTATATATATTAGACATATGGGATAAATTATTATCTATAAAATATCAAAAATGATGTGATTCTCACTGAATAGTAATAAAGATATATAGTGTTTCTCTTATGGAATATGATTATGTTCCAAACCATGTAAACCAACTCTGTTGTTTCATGTGGTGTGTGAGTGGATTGATTATTATGAATTTTTAGAAATGAAAAAGTTTTTTTGGGGATCAAGGTATTTTAACCTGAGATACTGAATCCTAGTACCATTATCTATATTTTAAAATCAGTTTTTTTAATCTAAAACTATCCAACTGTTTTCCGAAATGGCGTTTTGGAAGGAAATTTGAAATTCAGGTTCTTGGAACAATAATTTGTATCAGATATGTGTTACATAATTTGGGAGGTTCTTACCATAACATTTATCATTTCAGTGGGAGTATATAAATTCATAAAAATTGTCATATCTATAATTAAAGGTACGAATTTTTGAATTTTCATAGCTTATATTTTTAATTCTATTCAATTTATACATATGATTTTATACATAAAAAATAACTCAAACCTTAGTTGAATGACACCAAACTAGATTCAGAGTGAAAATAAAAAGTGAAAAAATCAATTATAAAATTACTAAATATGGTTCAGATGATGTTGTCTTGGAATGTGATATTTAATAACCTAGTTTTGAATAGAACTACAAAATATATGGAATATTTTACAAAGATATCTAAATAATCTTTCACAAATAATAAATTCTTAAAAACACAATATCTTTTATACATTAGGATAGTTTATTAAATGTCAACTACTAATAATGACTAAAACATTAACATTATTAAGATCCAATATAACATAATACAGTTCTAGTTCTAGAAATTTATTGGATCGTTATACTTTAATAATAACTTCTAGAATTTTGGGATGTGATGATTACTTCTGCTAAAAACTCCAAAAACATGTAAAACATGGTATTTGATGAGATCTATGATATTATCTAGAATTATGATATAAATTATAATAAATTCATTATTTTTTCCAAAATATATTGTTATTAAGAATATATATAATGGTCTAGTTATTGAAGAAATGTTTAAATGAATATTAAAGAAAAGAATTATAAGATATGGGGGATGTCAGCTAGTGTCAGACCCACATGCTGACATTATAAAAAAATAAGAACTTGGAGAAACATTGCAGGCAAGAGATTCCGAATTATGTAAGGTTTTATTTAAAATTTTCTTCTAAAAATACCATTTATAAGGCTGATTGGAATTAATTTCCATATATCAAAAATCTATTGGAGTCATGTATAATTGATTTTAGGGATTCACTTTCCTCAAATTTTTATAGAGGGAGCTATAAGAATTAGGTTTATAGATGATTTTGGAAATTACAGACATATATATATAAATAAACTATATTGATTTTGAATGAAATGATATTTTAATTCCTAAAAATAGTGTATACTTGATGGAGTTATAATGGATTTGGGGATGTATAATGACAAGCAGATGTTTAATTTTGGATAGTTAGCTAGTTAATGATGAGTTTTCTATGTGAATGGTGCATGAAATATATCTTGAGGTCCCATGATTGAGGAAAATTTGTTAAAGGATAGAACATTGTGTTTTAATATGAGTATGGAAGAATCAATACTTTTAAGAATAAAAAAATTCAGAATGTAAAATTTGGGGGATAATTTTCATTGAAACATTGTTGAGAAAGGGATGATGAACCTAGATGCAAATGGAATTCTAAAACTCAACTTTTTAGAGTATGATACATAGGGAGAGTAGATAAATTGTATGTAATGGATTGTAAATTTTAATTAATAATGAATAACTTTCAATAAAATTTTGTTATAGGCATTTCATACTAATGCATTAGAGCCAACACAAGATTAATCTTATCGAAGGTCATTACATTATCTTACCTTCATTGAAAACATGACTTAAAATGTTTGGATATTATTTATTATTAATAAGTTTGAGGTTTTCATAACATGTTTTAATATATATACATAGATAAAAAGAAGATAGTTTAAATTTTAATTTTTTGATATTTGATAATGAACTGGTGATTGGTAGTAGAGTGTTCTACCAGTTTTTAGGAATAATTTATTTTTATGGGATATTGAAAAAAAATGTAGAATAGATTGCAATGGATGAATGGATGAACAATATGATTTGTTATTGTGAAACAATCATGGGGATTAAATGTCATATTCTAATGGGTTTTTAGTATAATATGTGAATTATAGAGTTTACATATGTAAAAGGAGAAATTATACTATACTAGGTAAAATATCTCAGAAGAATTGTGGACTCGAAGAAAGATCAGTGTATCCCACCTTAATTAATTTGGGTATATTTATTATTTTCATGTTCATTCAAATGAGGCATAAAAACTAGAAGAAAATTGCCAATAGTGTTTCATTATATGGTTTCTCCATAAAGAATTTGTGTTCTTGATTTGGGATAGTAATATCTGGAAGGTTATTTGAATCTTGAATGGCCACAATAATGAAGTAATACTATATAAGTATCGCACATGAGCATCAACCCAGTTTGTGAGGTATCCTTAAGTTAATCCATGAGACCTAGGTTCAAAACCAGACAGAGGCATATTTTCTAGTACTGTAGAAATACTGTAGTAAGTACTATAGCAGGTATTGTTCAGTACTGTGGTAGCTTGACCTATTTAACATGGGCGATCGGTTTGGGATTGAAGTCCTTAAGGCATTTAGACCACCCATTCTCTTAATTCAGAAGAGATTTCAGACCACCTCTAAGGCCTTCGGGAAACCTTAAGGCCTTCAGGCCACATGTAGTTGTCCCAGACAGACTCTAAAAAAAAGGAGCTTCCCAAGAATGAGATTTAGAGTAGGTGAACTCACCAGAGTATAGCCAAATGGATTGTCAGAATAAGAGGGTATGGATTTGCCATTGGGACCAGGCTATGCTAGCACGAGAAGCCTAGAGAAATGGCCATGTGAAGGTGGGGAACTACTATCACGATGTAGATGCTGGGGAGGTGTAGTTCCTTGTATATAGTGTAGTTGAATTCCCTAATATATTCAGGTCATGTAATCTCTTAAGCCTACGATCCTGGTAATCTTTGAACCTATGGGCCTTATAAGGGTTCCCCCTTATCCCTTGAAAGGGGGGTTACCCTAAATAAATAAAAACGATGGTTTTTGGTTCATTCAGGTCAATATAAGTATCAACATAAATTAGAAGATGTAAATGTGATAAAAGAATCATAAAATGATAAGGTTTATATAAATGGATTTACAAAAGTTTAAGTTATATCATAAAAAACTCTTGTTGTTGGAGGACCTGACGGGTTGAAAGGTGTATTTATAAGTAGATTTTATATTTTAGTTGTTCAGTTAAGGCCATGATTTTGTGAATTATGAGTCACAAATAAACCCAAGGTCTCATTTTGTGAAAAGATATACCGGAAGGGGGAAAACATTAAGAGTTGAGGTGGTTTAGAATATTTGAAAGACTTGTAAATATGTTTCAGTCAAACAGAATATTTTTTATATCATATAAATTGTGAAGATAATTAAAGGTCAAATGAGGAATGAAGTCTTAAAGATGAAAAATATTCAGATTCATTGATAAAGGAATAGATAGCCTAACTATAAGATTCTAGAACCACAAAAATTTTGAAAGATAAATTTGAATTTAAGAAACTATGGAACAAGTCGATTTACATATCGAATAATGAATTTAATGGATGGAAATGATACAAGAATAGTTTTTAGATGTTTTTCAATAGAAAGAGGGAGTGTAATTTTATAAAATATTCTCTCCAGTTATCAAACAGAAAATGATCTACAATGTTCATTGAATATGTATTCTATAATCCTTTTATCTTGCATAGTTATATGTAAAAACAGAAGTTATATATAAATATTTACATGCATATATATAAATTTAGAAATGAAAGGGATTCAAAGAACCTAGAGGTTACATTGTGTGAGAAATTAACTAAATACTCAATGTAATGAAGAAATTACCCAAATAGGAGAACTATAAGTTTAATGCCTTTATGGTAGATCATAACATCAGTTAGAGTAATGTGGACTGTTTCTACTATAAAATGGTCTATTATAATGGGAGATTAATCATTATTCTCATATAAATAGAAGAGATGGTCTTCTAATGTTCAAACTTTAAGAAAATTCAATATTTAATGGATATCAAGAATGTTAGAGATAAAGGATCTAAAGGAATAAAAATAGATATTACGGATGACGATCAAAAGGGACTATAAATATAAAAAATAAATTTATAATAGTTATAATAAATTTGGAAGATAATAAAGTGGATTGAAATTCATATAGCCAAAAATTCCTCTACCCTATAAGAAAAAATATAAAATTATATAATTAAAAGTCCTAAAAAATGTATGATGAGGCTCAATACATTGAAAAAGTTCGTTATTTATCAATGGTTTGATGTTTTATATAAAATATAATATGTATAAGGCCTACTATTTCTCATGTTTTGAGAGTGGATAGTATAGTCATGTAAAATATGAGAAATGATCTATAAGAAGATGTTCATAATCACTTATTATTTTTTTGAAATATAGAGAATAAAATTCCAATGTGATCCAAGGACATGGTGGTGAAGTTGAGAAAAACAATATCAAGTGGTAGATAATTCATTTTTTTAGAAATATTTTTTAGGAATGACATTATATCCTTATGAAGTCTCATTTATGAGGGATACATTCTAGAACCAGATGAAGACATGGGTCATTGAACTGGGAATTTTGGATGCATAGGGTGGTAATAGTATCTATGAAATCTAGAATATTGGATCTAAATGTTGAAGTGTAGTTGGAGAAATCAACACTCATAGGATGAACTGTAATATTTCTGGAAGTGTAGCATGGTGGTTTGAAAATGGATATTTAAGAAACATCATAGGGTATTATAAGAATATGTAAAATTGTTATAATATAGTGGATTTAATTATATAAAGGGATTCCCACATAGATCAGAAGATGGTGAGAATAATCCACATAGATATGATGGTGGTGATTTCATATCTTAGAGTCGGGATAACTTATAAATTGAAAAAATGGGATCAATTTTTTGTATCATTATTTAATTTTTAATAATTCTCACTTGTTAGTGATAAATTGGAATAACATTCATACCATAGAAGATGTTTTTTTGAATTACTTAAATAAATTTTTCTATTTTTTGTTGTGTGCTAGTGATTTTATTAATATAATTTTGTCTGTTCCATAACATCTAATGGTGATCATATTAGTTTAGATTGATAAATTAGATCCATTATCCTTTACAAATAAATTTCAACTAGGTGATACAAATATAAATGACATTATAAAATGTTTTGTAAGTTAGGATTAAAATCGAATTCCTGAATTATTACTTCAAAAAAAGATAGTTTAAATTACTCATAGAGAAATAATGATGATACATATAAATTATATATTATTAACATGAGAAATATATTTTGTCTATTGAATGATGTACTAGAATACAAGACTACACTTGAATAAATAAATGGGAAGATCCTTCCCATAAATAAACTCAAAAAAGTTTCTCTATGAAAGAAAAAAAAGAATGATAAGCTTATATTGATAGAAATGTTTCTTGAATCCATGAAGAATAATACAATTTGAATCATTGATCATGGGTTCTCATCAAACATGACATAAAACATGAAAATTTTGAAGAATTTGAATTAATGTATTTAATTAATGATTAATTTTGGTTATGATGGAGAACTATAAAATGTAAAAAGATTAGACTAGATGGATATGAGTTCAAAAATGTAATTCCTTGTTGTCGCTCACTCTAAATAGTAATTGGGTCAAACTACCATGTCACCTCAAGATTGCATCCCTATACAGTAAAGGAAATTGACTAGTAGTGAGGGACTATGGAGGTATCATGTGTAGACTATACCCATTATATCTATATAAGAAACAACATAGAAAATAAGAAATAATCATACATATCAGATTATACATTAAGAATAATATGCATAACATACCATAACTAAATGTAATGTGTTAGACAAGTTGAATAGTGATGAAAAAAATATAAATACAGAAACATCATCCAATAACCCAATCACTATTGTAAATATAATTTAAATTTCAAATGAATTGGGATCTACCGAAACTCTGATACATACAAAATCCCAAGCTCTATATCTCATCTGAGATTCCCAACTCAATCCTAACTATAGTGCATTCTCAATAATTTCTCACAATAATAACTTGACAGTCTCTTATGTACCCATATATAGTTGTTGTTCATGAAGTGTGTGAACAAAAAAATAGAACTACAAATTTTTTATCATATGAAACATAATAATCAATTATATATCCTTGTGACATTATCTACCTAAATATATAAATATATAAATACAAATATAATAATAAATAAATAAATAAACCACCATAAATATTTAATTCTTATATATGTTGAAATATATATGAGTATTTCATAATGAAAACTCTAACACAATATAACCCCTTCCCAAAGGGCGTAATCATAAACCAAGGGACAAGCCTAATGATTTTTGTTGAAAAAAATGTTCATGGCACTACCAAAATTTCTTCAGCCTGGGTATCATTGTCTTTGAGAATGAGAATCAACTTAAGGCAACCTCTTTCATCTTATTAAGGATCAGTTGGGGTCACCACCACCGATGATTATTGGATCATGGGGAGTTACCCAAAAATCCTCATCCTTAATCCCTCATGCTAAACACCTTGGATGTAAAATGAAAATTCAATGTAGAGATGACATCTAATTCATAAGAGGGTGCAACCCCATGAAAACCTTTATATCTAGTCATGACATATTCCTTGGTGACCTAAGTAATAAAAGTTTATACCCTCCCTAAATACCATTTTCCATTTTCTAGGAATTCAATTTCCCTCATATCGTCTTTATAACCATTAATTTGCATGGACCCAATATTTAAAAATTTCATAGGAATCGATCATGAAGATCTATCCATCACACTTAGGATATCAAACATCCTTGACACAGTCTATATATAAACCTAACATCTCATACCTCCATCAAAGACTAGAGAAGAACATGATTCACTAATAGTCTATTAGTATCATCATTTCAATATCGATAGTAACACATTTAAAATTGTATCACTATATCAAAGAAACACCAACCATCCATCAAATTATTTTACAAGAATAATAATATATCTTTGAGGTAGGAAGATTTGTACAACCAATATAAATCCACTCATATATCATCCATATCAACGGATGTTATCCATGCTAGAAATTTACCTCAAATATACTATGAGACTATATCGAAAACATATTGGGTATCCCAAGGTCTTATCCATCTCATCCAATTATACCCCAGCATCCCAGGTAATCACATATATGCAAACCCCAATGTTAAATTCCTTGGTAGCAATGTAAATTACCAACAAATATTCAAAACCATAAAAATTAAATATATAACTATGTTTAACAATATTTGTACCCTATACATTTTTAAATCATCAATATTGGTCTTCTATATTAGTTAGGGTTCTAAGTAGACACACAAAATCAAATATACCCAAAGTTATATGGATCCACTTAGCTCCAATATATTAAAGGGGAATCCACTCAGGTCCCCTTAATAATTTCACATCATAGGAACCCTCACACAGGTCCTATATCACAACCATGGTCTTGGGTCAACACCATAATCTCTTAGGACATCAGTTCCCATGAATTCATTAATAGGGTAACATGGCCTCACCAGATTATGGGTTTTATCCCATAGGCAATAGTCATATATCTATATAATGACCCATATCAACCCCAAGTTCACAATAGGTCTGTATAGTAAACCAATCCACCATACATAGCCTATTTTTAATCTACCTAAGCTAATAAATTTTTAAAAAAAGGCCTCATCCATTAGTGATCGATTAAAAACATTCAGTTACAGAGTTTATTATATCCTTGGAACATTGCGCCATTTAATTGCGGAATCATATTTATATTAAAATAATTATAGTAGAACATATGAACCCTAATATGTGTGACCAAAATACCCATTCAACATAATGAAATAATAAATTTCATAGGGATTGTATGTTGACCACCTAAAGCATTTATGAATTTCCCAAATATTTCAATTGGTTAGTAGTAGCTTCCAAGGCCTATTAAAGCCTGTAAATCCTCATCCATGTTCACCCAAGCTCAACATAATAACTATAATTCATAACTAATGAAACAAATTAGTAACTATATTATGATAACATTTAAAATTATTTAATTAAGTCACTTTATACTGAAAATAGTTAGCGAAAAAAACCCTATATAATTATGAATCACTACAACCATGGTAAAAAACTACCCAAAGTAACATGATTCACCCCTTCCTCATTTCGGATAAAATTATTAAAATTATAAAACAAAACCTTTCGGAATTTCATTTAAATTAAGATCCTAAAATTTGAAAAAAAATAACCATGGAAACATACCTCAGTGAATATGCTTATGGAAATTTGTAGATGATATCTCGAGACATCCTTATTCTAGACTGCATAAAATCCCCATGAGAATCAGGAAATTTCACTATTATTTAGTGAAATAAATAATTTCAATCTCAACCAGACATAAATGAACATGAGAATTGTTGAAACTATCATACCAAGCTCCAGGTGCCTTTTTTTAAATAATAACGATCTCTTTTTAGTTTCAAAAAATTATTTGGAAAATAAGGATTTGAACATAAATGGGGTTGTTCAATAAGGACATAACGAATAATATAACCATTAATGAAAGAACTCTATACATCAATTTGATATAATTTTTAATTTTTATGTGATGCATAAGTTTGAATTATGTTAATAGATTCAGGTATTGAAATAGTAGAAGATGGTTCTTCATATTCAATTTCTTCTTAGAGACAATATCATTGATATAAAAATCTTCACTTATTTATAATAATATTTATAGATTCATCATACTTGTTTAGAAACACTCATTTAGTGACAATTTTTAAACTGTCTTTTGGTCTCTCAAATAGTTCCCATACTCTATTTCATTCATGTGTATTGAATTATTATTTCACATCCATTATTCGATTCCTATCACTAATTTATTCATTACTATTTTCGGGATCATGATATGAAAATAATTATTGATGTTCAATATGTTTTCTATGTGATTCTAGAGTTTTAGATCTTCTAATTATATCTAAAACTAGAAAATATAAATTATGGTCTCTGTGGGTTCTTATTGTTCAAGATATTTTTTATTCCACTATGTTATCCTCGTGTTATGGTTCCTAAAAGTGGTATTTTTTGGGATATTTTTCAAATAAATCACTATCAATTTTGTTTAATTTATGAGGTTTTATTAAGATCCAGATTTTATAGAAAATTCTCTATGTTTTATAAGGAAATTCTTGGTTAATGTGGATCAAACTCCACAAATTTAACATGAACAGACTCTTTTAAGGTTTTTATATTCTATCATAGACCTTATAATAATTACTGGATGAAGAATATCCATGAAATGTTCCCTCATCTCTCAATGATCAAAAATATCAATATTATCATTTGTATTTAGAAAAAAAAATTCCATACGAAAACATAAAAAAAATTTACTTATGATTTCTTCTATTCTATAATTCATGTGGATTATTCTTTAAAATAGATATTATTAAGGCTATATTAACTATTTAGAAAGATATATTTACATATTTAACCAAACAATGGGGTGTTATGTCATATTCACATTGTATTATAAGAGTTAACTGTTGAAGAGTTATATTTATTCTTTGACCGTCCCTATTCCATTAAGGTGTTCAAGGAGCTTGGAAATTATGATTATATACATGATTTGATCACAAATATTCTAAATAATGATTTCCAAACACAATACCATGAATTTTATTCATTGTATTAATGGAAACATCATAATGATTTTCTATATATTATTTTTTTTTCATACATATACAAGATTATATTTTTGTGAGTAAAAAAATATAACTATGTAAACCATGAATAGTCATAAACAATTATAAAAGAATAATATTTTCCAACAAACTAAAAAACATTATATTGTGCAAATAATTCCATGTGGACCAATTCTAGTGGTTGAGAGGTCAAAACCTCATCATTTTATATGGGAAAAAAATTTGGTTATTCGCCATTTTGTCAAGGATTTCACACTTTTTCAATAGGAAATTATAGATTAGGTTGATCCATGACTATACCATTTTATTACCATTTAAATGTGATTATATGTTATAGTGGGATAATATTTGATTCCATATCTTGGATTCATGATGTATTTCAATTAAATAAGAACATATGTAAGAAAGTAATGAATTTAAATCTACTACATAAATATTATCATTTCTTATAGAAGTGAATAATTGGTTATAAATATATTCATAAATCATACAAGAATTATATTCAAACATGAAATCAAACCCATAGTCACACATGTGAGAAATGATAATAACATAATACATTAAACCATCAATAATAAATATTTATAAATGATATAGAGTTCATAGTTACATAATTGAAAAAGGAAAATAATTTTATGCTTTACATTACCATAAAAAATTTACTTTTCCAACATTCAATCTAGTCAAATTTTGAATTCATGAGAATTACTCAGTCATATGTCTATATCACAAACTAGCATGATCAATAGATTTGAACAATATCTTTTCAAACTTATTAGTCATATTCACTTTAATGTACACTATTTTTGGATCGCATTTCTATTTGGGTCTAGATAGGTTTACAATTAATAATTTTGAAATCCATATATAAATTTAAAATGGATTTCTTGATTTTAGAATAGATTTAAAATAATTGGAGAAATAATCCTTATTAGGTATTAATTGGATTTATTTGGATATAAACATTCTATTTATATCATTTAATACTGGTTTACTATATGAACATGGAATTAAATATATTTTAAAAAGATTATTTTCTGGTCCATATTAAAAAAAACATATCTTTGATTAGTTACATCATGAAATCCAATAATGTTTTTAGTTTTGTGGTTCTAGAATAAAAAAATTAGTAGTCCTTTTTAATTTCTCATTTATTAGTTTTAAGTCATTGTTTTCATTAACAAGAAATTGATTCTTTTATTCAATAGTAAGGCCAGATTTAATATGACCAGATAAAGAATGACCATTCATTAAATTTTGTATTATCTTTTAGATCATTATATGTTTCATATGTATAATTAAAGTATTCAAATAAATCTTCAATTGTTATATTTTTTCATTTTTTTCATATAAGTTATATCCAAAATTTGAGTAGAATAATCCAGAATACTATTTTCTACCTTAGATGTGTTTTCCACAAAACACTTATTTTTCATTTTTTTATTATAATATTTTCCAAAATATTATTCACTAGTAATTTTATTAAATGCACTCCAAGATTATTTCATTGATTTTTTTCCAAATTAGTCCTTCTTTATTTATACCATTACTTATATTTTATGTTTTGATAATAATACATGATATCTTATTTTCCCTCACACACATAGAAGTTAACTTCAATGTTTCCGTATTTATTCTAGGGAACGTTTTTATCATAGTTTCATTTAATGTTTAAATTTTTGATGATCTTTTTATTCCTGTATATTTTTTTAGTCTTTTGGATTGATGACCAATATCATCACAACAATAAGTGTCACCATCACATCCATTGTGCTTTACTCCCAGAAAATATCAATGGAATTTTATTTCGATTCTTTGAATAAAATTGAATTTTTTCATTAAAAATAATTATCATTAACCTCAATATCTTCTGCATATATCATTATTTTTCCCATTAAATTTTTTATTAGTATAATTTTTATATCACATGACTCCTATATAGATATAACAGTGACTATCAATCTATCATGAAATAACCTTATAATTATTATTACTTAACACATGTCATATATGTTCATTCCTAATACATACATCATATTGGTAATATGATTAAAATTGTGATAAATTTGTGATATTGATTCAACTAGATTCATATAAAATGAATCATATTTAATATTATAAGTATTTAATATCATTTATTTGAAATTTTTTCACTTATTGAGACAAAATTAATGTTTCCAAAATATTTAATGTTGTAGCATATGAATATATTATATTGAATTCATCATCTTTTAAATCACAATATAAAAAATTCCTTGAATTACAATTATAGTCATAATATTCCAAAGTAAAATCACACCAATCATATTTAGAAGCAATTGGTTTTTCATATTGATCTCCAATTAAAATCTATCTATATAAAAACATTATAGATGTATATTCATCTTATTTTATCCACTAAGAATAATTATTCCCATTATAATTAAGAGTCGTGTTTATAGAAATCTCTTCATAACTATTAGTATCCATAATAATGGATATTTAGAATAAATATTAATTCAAATATTTATTGGTGAAAACAATATCATAATAAAAAAAATAGATGAATGAAATCCCCCAATTCCAAATGTTTGTTGTAGTGGAAAAAAATAGTGTGGGTGAATTGAATTTTCAATGAAAATTTATATTAAACTAAATTTATAAAATAAAACCCAATTAATTGAAAATGACTATGTTAACTTATACATTAGTTAAATCATATTCATTAATTTTGAATATCCTATTTGAAGTTTTATCAAAAAATAATTTTGTTAATAATAGGATCAATTTAAACTTTTGAGATTACTTTACTTGAATAAACTACTTTTGTATCACATATTAGAGGTAACTACGAATGAAACATTTTGGTAAACCCTTTTTAAAAAGTTGTCTAAAAAAATAAAGATTTTTTTAAACAAAATAGATATAAGAATGTGAAAATAGGTTCAGTTTTAAGATGAAACATAATCCTATCCACTTTCCAATCACCCGCTCACATACCTATTTTTTAAGGAAAATTAAATGATCCACAATCTAGATTGGGATCCATGTTAGATGGCTAAACATAAGTATTATAGGTTTCAAAATACCTATTTATAATTATCAAATGGATAGCAGTAACAAAAAACTAGATTAGAGAGTTTAAATTTTCTCTCCATAAAACTGAAAAAGATTGTGCTCAAGGAATAAAAAAATTACATCAAGAAGAACTCAAAAATGAAATCAAAATAGAGTAGGAGAAGAATAATATTTTTATGTAAAAAAATTATTTTATTACCTTATTTTTATATGCTTCATCTCCTACAATTTCTTATTTTATTTTAAATATGATGTAATAAGGATAGATGGTGTTCTATGTTGTGTCAATAAATTTTAGGAGGGAAATGATGGTCATAGATGTAGAAAATATCGTACATGTTTATGTTTTTATACTTGTGTAAAATTAAATTTTAGTATGTACTATATATCTCATATATGTATTGTATGTATACTTTATCTATATTCAGTCTCATAGAAAATGAATAATTATTTCTAAAAGAGCTGTTGAATACTTATCATTGGAAATCATTGTACTCAACATGAAATATAGGATCATTAAACTCTTAAATAAAAAATATTTATATATTCATATAAAAGTTGTTGGAATATTTAATTTTATAATATATTACTTTCATTTAGATATAGATTATTTAGTTATGGTATATTAGTATCCATGATAGCTTCAACACTACATGATAATTATATTTGGATTGTTAATCTACATGATCAATTAGTTGAACATATAGTTGATTAGTTAACATTTGTTCAATATAGTACTATGTCAAATTCATACCTCTTTCCAGGGTCACATCTACCAGACAAATGATCTCTTCATTACTACAAATTTGTTTTTCCAAATTACCACCTTCTTTCAATGTGTGGATTTCTAAACACTTATAGAATATTTGTTAAATATTCAAAACCCACATAAATGTATTTCCACTATGATATTGTTTAAATGGTTAATGGAAAATCATCATGTGGTCGATTAATATCATTTTTAAATTTTATATAGGTGTGAGGTGACAACCTTTTGTATTTTTTTTATAATTTTTGGAACTACTATTGAAATATGAATTTATAAGAAAAAATACAATGGTTTATATAATTTTATTGTGGTCGATCTACTACTCATTTGGTTATTCCCTGCCTTTCTAAATAATCAGATTTATATTTTCTCTTAGAATAAAATGTGTCATCACAAATTTTAACAATCAGTTTCATGATTCCTGCACCACTTTGTAAAGTCATGTTCGATATTCTATCTTTTTATGATTTATAATCACTTCATAAAATATGAAAATTACCATTATGTTCAAAGAATGTACCTTTTCTAAAACACCAAAATTATTATGAATAAAAAAAGATTTGTGGTTATTAAAATGTTGAATTTATGGAGTTATAATATATAATTGAAATTATAAATCTAATATGTAATAGATGGAAGACCTATATTTTTTATATTACTACGAATATTATGGGAAATACATACCAATCAACGAAAATTAGGTTATAAACCATCTGGGACATAATCCACACTAATATGAGTTGTCTTACAAAGGCTCTCAGAACATGCAGTGAAAAATACCTAATATTATTTATTTATTATTATACTAGAAATAATTTTAACATATTTATGAAAAAAAATTTAACTAATTTGTAACATCAAGAACATTTAGAGAATTGAGGAAAATAAACCTAGTAAAACAATCTAAATTTTATGATTAGAAAATGGAATAGTGTATATATTTATTGGGGTGACAGTTTATCTAGAGACACATATTTTTACCCATTACATTTCATTAGTGAGAACCCATAAATAATAATATTTTACATCAATATATAACTAGATGGTAAAAAACATGAAAAAACACATGTTTATAGAGAGTGTAATGTCATATAACTACTAAAATGATGTTATTCAATTCGTAGTATATTCAAAAAATCAAGAATTATTGACTCGTAGAGGAATGAAGGCTTGGTAAAAAATTTGGAATACAATAAAGTTAACACTAAATAACTTGAACATGTTTTGAAGTAAGTTTAATATTAAGAAAAATATGGAAATAAAAAAAATTATTGAGACAGAGGTGATGGAGTAATATTTTAAGGCTAATCATTCAAGAATAATTATAAACAATTATACCATAGAAGAACATAGTGAGTGTTTAATTTATTGAGTTGATATAAATTATAAGGAATATAATTATGAAGTTCCAAAAAGATAAGTATAATTTGTTATGAAGATACATTCTTGAAATTCACCTTACAAATAAAAATATAAAATTAACAATTTGTTTTCTTATATAATAATATATTTACTATATGTAAACCCCTAGAAATCCATCCCAAAACACATCCTAATATCATATGGCTATAAAACACAAGAAATAGTTCAGAATAGTTTCATAGTAAGGTTATTAATATAGTGTGATATATCAGTAATAAATTAATTATAATCTATTATGAAAGGTACGTACCTAAAACACATTTAATTTAATCAATATCTTGAGCCAGGATAATAATATGGGGGGAATAACTAATTATAAAAATAAATACATATAAATAATCACCTAAGATTGAAACATATCCATGAATATTATAATTTATCAAATAAACCTGTAAAACATCAACCAATGAGCTCCTAATTTAAAAATTCATAATTTCTATCATCATAAACATACTTTCCTGACATTTCACTGGATAATTTAAATTTATTTGTAAAAATACATTTATAATACCTATTTGATTTGTATCATGTGACCCACCAGTACATTGAGTGTCGATGTAATTTTGGGTTCCACCCATTAAATAATAAGTCTAAGTCATTCCACATATGAATGTGGAAACACATAATAAACTTAAACAGTCAAATTGAATAAAACATATGATGTGTTAATACATACCCCAATCAATAAACCAAATCATAACATTTCTTTATTAAAATGGTGAAAGGGAAAAAATTGTACAACACCTACCAAATTAATCATAAGTAATATAAATAAATAATTAATATGTTGTCAATACAACCTATCCACAATCTTACATAATTACAATAAATGTTTTATCACATCGATAAATAGAAATACATTAAAAATATCGTTAATTTGTTTTGAGGAAAAAAAACCTTTTCACATTGATTATAAGTTTAATACAAAATGTTCAGAAAATATATTGAAAATAAATTTCATTGAAAATATAATTGAAACATATATTGGAATATTTTAATCATTGAGTTGTCATAATGGTGGAAATTTCATTCATGCTTTAAATCTTCAAATCAAGATCCCTTTAACATTTTCTTTAAAATCCTAACAAGCCTGGTTTCAAAAATAAATGGATATTCTTTTAAAAATATTTTCAAATTGTCAAATAAGTTTAAATTTTATCTAATACATTATTTTTAAATGGTTAAACACGTTTTTTAATATTTTATGAGAAAACACGTATTTTCAGGAAAATGGATTTTTGATCAAAGAGAGAAATAATGTGGGATTTTAATAAAATAATTCTAATTCATTTTAAGTAAAAAAATAGATAAAAAATAAAAATATGAAGTGAAATATTTCATGAATAACCATAGTTAAAAGCCATATATTTCATTTATGATATAAATATCAAAAAATTCACCCAAGGAGGGCTTAAACAAAATTAATACTATATAATGTGGAGCTTTTGAAATAATCCCTTTCCAATTTAGAAAATTTTGAATAAATATAAACATAAAATAAATTACATAAAATGAGACTTGAAATTACATGAATAGAAATATATTCATAATATTACATATAATAAGTGTTATCATATACACTATACAATGAAATAAGGGTTGAATATGGAATAAGTTGCATGGAAGTAAAAGTGAGATAAGAGACTCTTACCTTAGGTTCTACAACCATTATTGGTATATGAACCTCCAATATATTAAATTTTTTTCATTATATGTAAATTATAGTTTCATAACATATATTATTTTATTATAGTTTTTTGTGACATGTTTATTAAGAAATAATTGATACAATCACTATTGTATGTGATAATATCTTTATTTTTAATATATGTTTTGGTTAGGTAATTTAAGTACAATTATATTGATCATGGTTACATCATATATATAATGTTAACCATGATATAAATATATTATATATTAATTAAATATGTATCTATAGTAACCTAAAATAGTTATAGATGGAATATGGATTACATTGTTTGTAGAGATGGTAAATAGTACAAATGCTTGAACACTATTTTCATTTTTCTTATATAACTGAACGAAAAGAAAATTAATGATACTTTAACTTTATATAATATATATTATGTTATTTATAAAATTTATAATAATAAAATTAATACTTATTATTTTTATAAAAAATAAAATGAAATATCTTTCACATCGCCATGCGGAGGCGGTAGTCCATATGTACGCACTATCAACTTTATTATCTTCCAAAAAATTAGAAGGTAAGAAGTTATAAGTGATATTTTTTTCTATAATTATTTTAAGGTTAATAATATGTCATATATTAATTAAATTTATCTATACTACAATCCATGTAAAGTATAAATGAAAAATGAATCGCATTGCTTCATGAGGAGATAATCCACCAAACACACGAGTGATATTATCTTACAAACCACAAATAATTGTATTTAAGATGGAATATTTGATATAAAAATTAAGAAATTATAATAATTTTTTTAATATAATATAAATATTTTGAATATATCATTATATCTCTGCATTAAAAGTGGGTATGGAAAAAAGAATTAATCAGTTGGCGAAGTGGTACTCTATCGTACACATGATCAATGGTTTTGCTTCCCATTTTATGGAAGTGGTGGTAGAAATAGTTTATCAAATAAAAATAATAACATCTAAATATATATTATATACTTGAGTTATTAACTATTCATATATGGATAATATTATAAAGATTGAGAAGAAGTAAAATGAAAATGTATAGTTAAAAACATTACCTCTTCTTCGGGTAATATTATTTGGTTGAAACTAAAGCCTTTATAGGTTGGATATATGAAATAACCAAGGAATATAGGATATAGTATGAATTTAAAGAAGTGATATAGTTAGATCACGGCCAAAGAAAATGTCCTTTTATGTGTGAATGGTGGAGGTGAGGGGGTTTCATTTTATAATGTGGGAGATGACATAGTTGATTTTTTTGGAAAAGAAAAAGGGATGATCATGTTCTTATCTTTCAAAAAGCCACCAAAATGGGTAATAATAGAACCATATATTTTATAAAGATTATTTATTTCGATAAAATTGATTTTTGATAATTTCTTGGGCATCGTTATCCCTTATCTACTTAGTCGCTCGCCAAGAAACCCATTTTAACCTAATTTGAAATAATTAATTTTTACATTTTTCAATATTAACTATGATAAAATATTAGGTTTACATTATTATATTATATCAATTATTAAGATTCCAAATGTGAAATCAATTTTCCTAAAATAATTTTTTTGAAGTTATATAATTGAAATTAAAATAAAACCCAAACATGCGTTAGAAAACTAGTTTCCCAAAAAGATTCAAAATGGATATAACATTTTAAAATAATAATAAGTTATAAAATTGCGTAAAATGACAAATACTAGTTATATATTTATATAAATAATCTAAAATTTTATTAAAATCATATTTAAAAATTATTTATGCTTGTAAAAAATTTAAATGATTGGGGAGTTTTAATAAAAGTAAGTATTTATTAGTATTCATAAAAAATAATATTTTTATAAAATTCCAAACAATTCAACCAAATATAGTTTTGAATTTTTTATTTAAAAATGAATTTTTAACATTAAAATATATATTTAAAAAATTCATAAATATTTATTTTTAATTATGTGTGAAAAGAGTGACTAAACAACATTTTAGAAAAATATTATTTTTTAGAAGCATTTATTTTTTCCTATGTTTCTTGTTTCATTTCTAATCAAAAGACAAATGTTGAATTTATTTTATACAAGTTTAAACCATATTTTTTCATAATTTAGTCATTCTTATCCATACCCACAAACATAATTAAATTATTATAATGGTCATGTTTGTATAATTATATTTTTATGGAGTATTATGATCGGTTTAAACCTGGATTCTCATGATATTTAGGTTATCAATGACATCAAAATTATTTAAAAAAGAAGGTATTTTAAAATTGTAGCATGTTAAATTATATTCTAATCATTTCTTTGTGTTTTATATAAGATATCTAAGATTATTAAATTATTTTAAAACATTTTTGGGTTACATTATACACCTTTCAAAAAACTAAGACATCACAATTTAATCATCATTTCAAAAATTAAGTGCTTGAATTTTGAAATTAAATTTGTTGGAAACCCTAAACATAAAATGTATTAACTAAACATAATTTGGATTAAATAGATATGAAAATATTAAGTCCTCTAGAATAACATATAAACTGGTTTCCATGTATGAAATAATAGGTGGAAATTGAAGATATGTACATGGGAGAAAATCATAAATAATTATGGAAACTAATAGAGATCATTAATTACAAAAAAATGGGATATATAGAAATGACTAAAAAATAAAAAAATATAATTCTATAAATGTTGAAAATATGATTAGTTCATTATAAATGAATATATTAGGATAATTATTTTTATTTGAGTATCATTTTCCTAGTCTTAAGGAATTATTTTACTATCTAAGGATATAATGAAATATACTTAGTTAATATCATTATATTTTATAAGAACAATTTCAGCCTTTGGTTGGTATTTAATAAATTTCTAATTCATCTCTTATGATAATAAATTAAGATCCAAAAATAATTTTTTTATACCTAAAGCACTAAGAATATCTTTTAAATGAACATAACATTCATAAAACTGTGAAAACACATCTATATGTCTCAAAAAAATCATAAAAACCGAAATGGTTAGAATTATTCATACCATAAAACCGAAATATTAACATAAACCATTCCATAAACAGTTAACATTAATATTCTTCCAATATATATCTGAAAAAAAGTAAAAGTCCAAAATTTTCGATTGATGGTCACTAAATAAATATTATATTCCCCATACAATATAAATTACCTCTTAATGACACATTACTAATATTATAATATTTTTATCATAGTGAAAACATAATAAAAAAATAAATGCTCTAAAAAATAAAATATCATGTCATTAAATATTTTACATAAAACAAAACATGCATTAAACTCTAATAAATATAATATAAACCATGAATAAAGTAACCAATTTCATGATGACTAATATTGTCTAACAATATTATCATTATCATTATCAAAAAAACTTATATAACATGTTAATGGTTATATTACCTCATTAATGTGTTTTAAAATAAGTTTATTTTTACACTAAATCACTTTTTTTTAATGGTACCATTCAACATATGATCTCAAATCCTTGCAGAGAAATTACTATAGTAAAATCCCTATACATTTTACGGTTATAATAACCATAAATCAATGATGAAAACTATTATTACCAAATAATTTAATCCAACACCAATAGAATTAATCAGTCCACTTTGTCTATAAAAATAATATAAGATTTAACTTTCTGATATACCTTCATTTGAGGTATATTATAGTAATTCTTGGGGAGTAAATTTTCATAGTACCCTATCCCATTACAGTACATGTATTGAATATAAAAGTTTTATTTTTTACACATTAATTCATTAACCTCAAGCCCCTTCAATCCAATAATTAATAAAACCCTCATTCACTTCCTTTAAGTACTCGGGTGTTTCTTCAAAAAATTATCTCATGTGGTAAAAAACATCATTCCCTTCATCTCCTTGTTAATTGTTTTCTTCCATCCTCTTCTTAGATTAATTTTTTTCAAATCCATATAAATTATATATTTATTTATCTTTCTTTATAGAAGATGATACTATGTCCTCATATGGTGAGAATGTTTTGTACAATAGTTCCATTTTCAACATTTTCTTAAACCCACCCAGGAAACAATCATTATTACTATTTAGATTAAGTGAATCGATATGATTCACATTCCTTCAACTAGATTCCATTTTTAAAAACTTTCATACACTATATCAGATACTTACTTAATGTATCATAACATGTAATTCCAAAACTGTTTAATCACATAGGATTGCATGATTATATGGTGAAGGGATAATAAGATAATCATCAAAATGGTGTATTTGATAATGGGTCGAAATCATAAAAGATTATTCAAATTCTTAATAATTTTTTTTAAATAAAATGAAAATTAAACCAAACATATCCCTAAGAAGGGTCAAAAAAGGTTAATATTAGACACCATTTTCATGTACTAAGTAATTATGGAGTGAATCCCTGTTCATCTTTTTAGAGTTGCTACCCCTATGTACATATATACGAGAACCAAATCCACTGTTCATATCAAGAAAAATATTAATTTATGGTAAAATCCTCATAATCTAAATCTTAATAAAAAAATACAATGTTCGTCTATACATATAATATATTTATAGCATATGGTTATGTTACATAATATATGTTTTTCTAAATCTAGTTTCCAAGAATTGTACTAAATATTCTTTGATTCAAAATATAAATACTCTAACCCTAGTAGCCTAGTTTTAGTAGTTATATTTTTCATTGCCATATGAAACAAGTAATACCATCCCAAAATACAGAATTTTTTAGTAATATTAATAAACTATATATGTACATGAACTATAAATTGCAATTGAAAATATCAAATAGAAATTGTTTTTCCAGTGTTAATTCCTAATTTTACCTTATCATATAACGATATATGAATCAAAAAAATCCTAGTATACTAGAAAAATAAAATATAAGAAAGGAGAAACCTCAGAAGATTATTTAGGGTATATGTATAATGGATGATATAATCAATAAAAGAAGAATAACTAATAAAGAAAGGTGAATTATGTGTGATTTTGATAATGTGAGGGTCCCCCTATAAATAAAAAAATTGTATGTTGATAATATTTAAAAATTAATTTCGAGGAATAATAATATGGAAGGAATAACTGGTGATTAAAATAATTCTATAAAAATAATCACATAATCTTGAAAATTATCCAAAAAGATTCTAACTAATTGGATAACACATGGGACATTAATAAATGATCTCATAATGAAGTAATAAATTATAATTAACATCATATATATATAATTTCGTAACCTTTCTTAGGATAAATTAAATATAGGGGTAAAAATTTATTTATTATTGAAAACTGATTTGTCTCAAGATACCTACTAATATATCGATTTTTAATGTATTTATAAGCTCAAAAAATAACATAATAATTCTAATTTATCCCTCATATGAAATGGGTTAAACATAATAAACATAAATATTCGTATTTAAAAACAAACATACAAAATATTAATATGTACCCAAATAAATAAACATTATCATAAACCAACCAGAGTAAAATATTGAATGTTGATAAACATATACATCCCCAAAAAATTGATAATAAACTATCTAGAAAGGAAATAATTTTTTATAAATATATAATTTCACTCTTGAATCATATGTTTAATATAAAATTATTGTTACTATTGAATATAAATAAAATATATATGGTATTAAATACATTTTTGTGGAAGATAACCTCTTCACATCGAAAATATTTTTAAAACATAAATGACTGCAATTTTTTTGAAAATAATTTTCATTAAAAATAAATATTTAAAATTATATATTATTCTTTATAATTTTGAGGTTTCCTGATGAATGGATATTCTATTCATGGCTTATAAATATAAAAAATATTTTTACTTCACATTTTCAATAAAATCGAAGAAGGGCACATTTTGAAAATGAAATGATGATTCCTCTCAATTTAAGTATAAGTAAAAAAATTTGAAAATGCATATAAAAAATTATTTTTTAATGGTTACAAGAATTTTTTAAAATAGTTTTACAAAACCTGGAATTTAATGGAAAATTATTTTCAATTGATGAGAAAAATAAGGATGAATTTACTTAAAAAATATCAATAATTTTAAGTACCAAGGACAAAAAAATGGTAAAATTATATTAAAGTGTTCATTAATTACCATATTAAAATAAAATTTAGTGAGTTTAAGTTATAAAAATCAAATATTTCCCCCAAGGGATACTTAAACCAAACCAATCCAAAAATAATGATGATATTGTAAAATAAACCCTTACCGCTTTGGTAACTCTTGAGTCATAAGCCTTATATAATAAATAACATAAAATGAATCATTATGTATTATAAATATAAATATATTCATGATATAAAATATAAAAATGGGTATTATATACCCCACACATTCTAGTAAGTGTTGAATACTGTGTATGTCTCATGGAAATAAAAAATGAGATGAGAAACCCTTACGTCATGATTGAATTCCTTCGTATGTGTCCTAAACATCTAAATAAAAAATATTTGTTAATTATATATATATATATATATATATATATTTATAAGTAAAAATAATATATATCATACCATATATTAGTTACTTATAGCCTTGTTGTGACCAATTTATTGCCAACTTGTTTTTTAAATCATTAGTTCCCGTGATAACTTCTCCACTTTTCATGTATGTTTTGGTTAATTAATTTCAATCCTTTTATATTGATCATGTTTTCATCATCTCTATAAATTAATCTAAATTATAAATAAATTATATATTCATTATATATATGTATTTATAGTAATATGTAAAAATTATAGATTTAAAATGGATTACACCATTCCAAGAAATAGTTTGTCAAATGTAAGGATGAACATTGTATACATTTTTCATGATTGACGGAATGAAAGAAAAGTAGTTTGAAAATTATATTTTAAGAATTATTATTATCTTATACATAGATTTTATGTAAATAATGTCCTTCCATATTACAATACATGTGAAAATAAAATGAAAAAATTTCACATCACTACATCGATGCGGAAGTCCACTCACACACACACATGAGAGATGTTATTATTTTTGAACAGGTTGAACGGTAAAAAGGTATATGTGATAATAAATTTAGATAAATATTTTTAGGCCATAAATATTATATTTATAAATTAATTATTTCCTTATTACTGTAATGTTTAAGTAAAAAAATGACATTATTTCGTGAGGTAGTGGGCCGTAGTACACATGAGCGAAATTATTGTATCCTCCCCACAGAATGGTAAATATGAAGATGTGTGTGATATAATAATTCTAGAAGTGAATAAATTTTCATAAATGTAATATAAATATGATACATATAAAATTACATTAATACAAGAATGATGGTGATGGAAAATGAATTACATTGGTTTGCAAGCTGGTAGTCCACAATACACAAGATCAAAGATTTTATTTTTCATTTGATCGAACTATAGGTGGATATAAGATATAACATTAACATAATATTATATAAAAATATATTAGATACTTGTTTAATAATTTTTTCATTGTTGGAGCTTATTGGAAGGGGTTAAAATAATAAATAAAATGAGAATGTACTGTTTAAATATTTATCTCTTCTTCGAAAAACCATTATAGGTTTAACCTAAATCCTTTATAAAACGAATTTATGAAATAAAAACGGAATATAAGTTATTTGAAGGGCTTAAAGGATTGTATTATAATTGTAAATGATTCATGAAATGTTTTTTTGGATGTTTGAATATGGGAGAGAGGCGATACCCTTTTATAAGTGTGGAAAGGGACATACTTGTATTATTGAAACGAAAAAGTGATGCCCTCATTATTTTCATGAATGAAGCCACCAAAATTGTTAATAATTGAAAATTATAAGATATAATATTTTAATATGGGGATACAATTTTTTTTAATTGTTTTAGATTATTTTTAGTCCATATATTATTAATTTAATTCCCCAAGTAAAACAATTTTTACCTTAACCGTGAAAAATAATTTGGAATGTTTCAATATTCATTATGGTAATAAAATTAAGTTTAAATTATTAAATAATATAAATAATTTAGATTCGAAAAATGTAATCAATTTTATAAAATTCAGTTCATATTATTGGAAGTAATATATTTAAAATTATACCCCTAGAAGCGTCGAAAAATATTTTTTCAAAAAAAAACTATCAAATATTTATAATGTTTTTATCTTATTATTAAAAACCAAATTGATTATAATGGCCTAAATAATAAAAATTGAAATATAATTTAACTAATTATAAAATAAAAATAATTGAAATAGAATTAATCCTTGTAAATAATATTAATGAAAGGATAGTTTCCAATAAATTTAATATTGTTCGCTATTAATAAAAAATTAATATTTTCAGAAAAATGAAAAAGATTTCATGATATTTCTATAATATATTATAAAAAATGAATTTAAATTTAAAAAATAATGCTGCTAATTTTTTAAAAAAAACACTAAATTATTTTCTCAAATCACGACTGCACCACATTTAAAAAAAATTATTTTTTCCGAAAACATTCCTTTTTTTAAAATTTTTTCTATTTTATTTCTAATAAATATATGATCATTGAATTTATTTTATTCAAGTGTAAAGAATATAATATTCAAAACTTTTTTATTCTTATATTAACTATCAATCTTAATGGATAGTTTATAATGGTCTGATCTATATAATAGTATTTTAACAAAGTATAATTTAATGATTAAACTCAATTATTCATGTTACAACAACAATCTATTAAATTGAATTAATTTAAAATATATATTTTTTCAAATATTTTTTTAAAATTATAATATAATATATTTTTTAAAGTCATATATTTTATATAAATTAATTTTAGCATTTTAAAGTCTAGGGATGATACATTCTACCACATTAAATAAATTTGGGTCTCACAATTTAATCTTGATATCTGAAATTAAGGATTTGAAATTTGAAAATACCATTACTAGAAACAAACAAATTATAATTGATTAATAAAATGATCTAATTTAATAAAAATATTGTAAATATGAATGTCATCTAGAATAAAACATAACTAGGTTGTGACTAAAAGAACATTTGGAAATGGAAGAAAAGTTTAAAAATTATAGAAAGTAAGAGAGATATTTTACCAATATAAAGTCGATTAGACAAATAAGGTTTACTAACACCAAGACATACGTATTTAATAGTTAAAAATATAATAATTTCATCATAAATGAATATATTAGGATAACATTTTTGTATCAATATCCTTTTCCTAGTGTTGAGGAATTGTTTTATTATTTAAGAATATTAGGAAATATATTTTTTGGACGTCATTCAATATAATAAGAAAATTTTCCTTCATTGGGTTTTCCTTGTTCAATTTCAACTTCATCTTGTATTCCAATAAATTATTATCCAAAAATCCATTTTTTATGCATGATGAACCAAAATTGACTTTTAAAAGATTAAAATTTCAATAAAACAGTGAAAATCCCTTTTATTTGTCGCTAAATATCTTTCAAGACCAAAAAGCTAAGTAATAGTTATCTAATAAAACCCAAATTTCAACTTAAACAATTTGAATAATTTGGGGAGATTATTATTCCTCAAAAATAGGTCTAACAAAATTGAAGGAAAAATAATTGAGAAGAAAGGTCAGCAAGTCAACATTATATTCCCCAGAAAAAATAATGTAGATCATACTGTAGTAATATGAATATGTGAATACCTTGAAATACAAAAAAACTGATTTAAATCCTAAATTCACCACAAAATAAAATCTGAGGAAGTCAAATATACTATATAGATTCCAATATTATGTAAACATAATAAATATAATAGAAACCATCAGAACAGAAACCAATGTCAAGGTCACCAATACTATCAAACAAAAATCTAATTATAATTATTATATCAACATATAGAACATATTAATTATTTTCTTATCTCAGTAATGTGTTTTACTAGAATTTAAACATCACAATGAATCACTTTTCCTAGTAACTGGTGAGATTCAATATTATCTCTCAAAACATTAAATATAAAGTACTATAGTATTATAATTAAATGTGATGTGATTATTATAACCAGAAAATCTTTTATAAAGTAATTTTATGACATAATTTTTAAATACAAAAACAAAAAATTAATCACTGCACTGATCAAATAGTAATTTCATAAACATGACCATTCTTTTTTACCTTTTTGAGTAATATACCATGATTCTTGAAGAATTTGTTTGGATAGTGCCGCATGACCCTAATGTTTAATAATTTAATATATAAAGATTCTTTTTTACCCTTTTACTAATGATCCAGATGAAATTTTTATTCAAACGTGAATCAAAATCTAATTATCTTCATGACGGTAAAAGGGTGTTTATTTTCATAGTAATAACATTTGGGAAAACCCTTATTTCCCTTCATCCCCTTGTAGTTTTTTTAGTCATCCATCCACTAATTCACTTCCTTCCTTTAAAATCCATAAAACACAGAGAATTATTCATATATCTTGATAGAAAACATTATTATATCCTCGTATTATCTGAATTTTTCATAGACAAGTTCCCTTTGAAAGACTTGATTAATCCCGTAAAGTAAATAATCATTATTACTCTTCGGATTACATGCATCAATAAAAGTCATCTTACTTCTACTAGTTTCCATTTATAAAGAATTTCAAACAGTAGACTAGTTCATAAAATTGGGAATCATAATTTATAATCTATAAACACATGAAACACCTAGAATAAATTGATAAATTTATTCATGATTAATATTATAATAAAAAATATTTTGTCTTTGAGAACTTTTTCAAATCATTAAAATATTTTTAAAGCATTCATAATTGTACGTAAATAAAATTTTAATTAAATAAATAATACCCTCAATATTGTCAAACCTAGTTCATAGTAATGCCAATTTTTATAAACAAATAAATTCTTGAGTTAAGATCAATTTTCAATTTTCATATTTATTACCCTTATGTAATGTTTTCTAGAACCATAAACACTAGTAGCATCATAAAAGTGATGTTTTCCTAGAAAAATCCCCATAATATCTTCTATAAGAAATCATTATGATGTTCTTATATATTTATCATAAATATTCATAATTGGGTTATTTTCCATAATATATGTTTCTCTAAATATAGTTCCCTTGTTTTCTACTAAACTCATTATGATAATGAATGTTAGGACCACAAATCTTGTAA
This sequence comes from Viscum album, assembly GCA_963277665.1. NCBI lineage: Eukaryota > Viridiplantae > Streptophyta > Magnoliopsida > Santalales > Viscaceae > Viscum > Viscum album. Next base: position 166,877,497 of record OY728140.1, read on the forward strand.
CATATTTTCAGTGTTTAGTTTTGTACATTTCTAATGATACAAGATATCACATCCTGAATGAAAAAATATTTTAATATTCTTGGTAAACTAGATCCATAAATGAAATTATAAATATTATTAAATTTATAAAATACATAATATATTATCTTTTTCATTTATATATTTCCCTTCAGGTTATCCCTACTTAAAAATAACATAAGACTTCTTGGAATCCAAGAGAAATAAAACATATGAAAGGGTTGATCTCAAATTCCTATCAAGGGTATGCATACAATGGAAGCTATCATGAATAAATGAAGCATAATCAATATTTATTGATAAATAATAGAAAACAAATTCCATTTAATCAGTAACATGAACATGAAGAATAATTTGGAAGGATTAACTGATGGTGAAAATAATGCTGCATAAATAATCACAAACACCTAAAACATAACAAAATATACTATAACTAATAAAATAATCACATGTAAAATAATTTAATAATATCAAAATGGGAGAAATTTATAATTATAGAAAACATAATTATACTCTCAAGTCCTTTCATATGACTATTTAATGGTATAGGTAAAAACCCATTTAATATTGCCAACTAATTTGTATCCTGAGACCTACCGATGAATCAAGAATCTTTGTAATTATAAGCCCTATAACTAACATAATATGTAAAATGGATTATGTAAAGGCCCGTAAAATTCAAGGGAAATTGATCTTAATTTGTTTTGGGATTTTACAAGAACGCGGTTTCTAACGGCACCTGATTCTGAGACCCAGTGTGCCCGGAATCTTGTTCCGAAGTTTAGCTCAAGTACATTCAGTGAACGAACGAGCGGGTTTTCCTAACGTTTGAACCAGTGCTCAGAATTGAAATCTGAGAGCACCAATGAAACCAAAGTGCTAGTAATTTCTTAGGAGCACCCTTTCTGAAGCTACGTTTTCTCGGGAGGAGTTGTTAAAATTGTGGTTTTAGTGAGGAATAAATAAAATTATTATAATTTTATTTATTCTATTCTTGGTTGTTATATCCTAAGTAAGGGAGTTGGGGGTGGGACCCACATGTTTTTAACCAACCATGAGAGGATAACGGTGGGGTGGGGCCCACATGAGCCCAACCCCTCACATTCCAAACCCCTCAAACCCCCTATTTATTACTTCCAACTTATCACCTCATTTAATATTGACAAGTTAAGTTTAATTAAATGAGTGAACTTAATTTTTAATGTTCAAATTTTAAAAATTATTGGAAAAGGAAATAAAATAAGACTAAAGATTTATTTTATTTAGGTGACTTCGTTGTGTTGAGGGAGGGAACGTTCTTCACATTTTGGAAGAACTTCATCTTCCTGGCGAAGAACTTTTCTACCTCGACGAAGAACGCCATCATGCCCTTTTCCGAAGAACAACGACGCACCATCCTTCGTTCTTCTTCCCACGTCAAAGGAAGGGAGACATCATTCCACCTCGGACAATATCCATCAACGTGTACGAAGCCGCACCCCGCGATGCTGATTTCTGTGACGCTCTTCGAACATCAACTCTTTATCAAGGTAGGGGTTTGATTTTAGTTCACGAATATTCTTGACCATCCAAAATTAATTTCTTAAGCTGCTTGATATCGGATTAATGGGAGGATGTCAGACCGCACGAACACAACTGACCCTCCTCCCCCTTTGATGATGTGTTTTTCGAGGCATGAACAATGGTAGCACGGTGCAACGACGCCGTGCAGAATTAAAGAAGAACGGGCGAAGATGAGGGGAGACATCGCGCCGCTCCATTGAGGCCGAATGAAGTTGTGGCACCATTGCACCGATCCGGAGAACCTTGAAGAGGCCAAGGCCAGAGTGGGGCCGCAGCGGAGGGGCGCATTGCCGTCGCGCCGTGCCGGTCGGACGAGGCCGCAGCTCAAAGCCACGACTGTGCAAGGCGGGGTGGCTGGAACCGCCGGCCGCCGGCACCTCGGAGGGGCAAGACCTCGGCAGTCCCGCGACAGTAGCACCAGCCGCCCGATGTCTGAGAAACCGGGGGTCGTAACCCCCGGCTAGCAAGAGGAGCGGCCCCCACGTGGGGGGCCGCGGTTCAGTCAAGGGGGGCAGCCCCCCCCCCCCTTCTGCAACGGTACGGCCAGCACCGAGCTGGCTGTGCGGGGTGCGCTTGTGCCGGGTCAACTAGCCACCCTGGCCGGGCCGAGCGGCGCCATAATGGGCCGGTCGTAGAACTGGGTCGGGCTGACCCAGGGGGTCTCGGGCCGGGTCGGTCCGGGCCCAAAACCCCCTAAAACAGGACATGTTCGTTCTTTTGCCTGTATCTTGTGTTACAGACCTCCAATCGACTTACCTTCAGTTGCGATGAGATCCTTGGACCGATATGGTAGTTTCGATACATTACACTTAAGGGTTCAGAAAACTTTGGGTACGGCTGGGTTGGTTCGAACACGAAACCAACCGGGCCCACGGAGCGGAAACACTTACAACTTGAGCTCCGGACGTCCGATTGACGAGTCATCGACTATGTTGGATTACTCTTAGTGAGATGGACCTTTTGGCTTACTCCGATCGAGGTTTGGACGCAGTTCGAGTGTGGTCAGGTTGGTTTTGATTTAAAAACCAACCGGGACCCTAGAATGAAAAAAGCCAATAACTCTCAGACCGGGCGTCTGATTGACGCTCCGTCTGTCACGTTGAGTTCCTCATATCTAGATGGAACATTGAGATACATAAACTCCGGACTATGTGTCAGTTGATGTATTGACCCCTTGGCTCGTGGAGTGGACCCTCCTAGAATCGAGCATTCTTTGTGCGGGAACACTAGATCTGGCTGCGACTACGACAACGATGAAGACTGCCCTGAAATCCTCCGTGGGTTCGGCAGCGATGAAGACTGTACTGAAATCCTCCATGGGTTCGGCAGCGATGAAGACCGTACTGAAATCCTCCATGGGATAGACGGTGATGAAGACTGCCCTGAAATCCTCCGTGGGTTTGGCAGCGATGAGGACTGTACTGAAATCCTCTGTGGGTTCGACAGCGATGAAGACTGCCCTGAAATCCTCCATGGGTTCGGCAGTGATGAAGACCGCACTGAAATCCTCCATGGGTTCGACGATGATGATTACTGTTCTCGTCTCCTACGTGGGTCTGGCAGTGTTTGACTCTATTCTTTCTATCCTACGTGGGTCTGGATGATTAGCTGGTCTGTATGCTATGTGGGTCCGACAGCTTAGCTCATTTAGTATCCTATGTGGGTCCCAGCTTAGATGAATCAGTGGCTACATCTGATCATCTCTATCACCTTACGAAGAGGTATACCTATGTGAGATGATCCTTGACTTTCAATCAATATCTTCTATATGATTGACTTGCATTCCTATGTGGATTGGGTTGTGTTCTCCAGTGTGGATTGGGTTGTACTCCTATGTGGATGTGATCGAACTTGGGCTCGGATGTTAGAGCCGATCGAGAATTGATGACTTTGGTATATGTATGGTCATATACCTAAGTAGTGTTGGTTGTTACTCTGTGATTGTATCTTTACTTTGTGTATTATCCTTTGTGGATTCTGGGAGACCTTCGGGGGTCTCGAGGTCCCTACTAAGTAGCGTATAATCACCCCTTCACGGGCAATGCCCGCTCTACTTTGTGTTGGATGAAGATGATGGACAGTGTTGATCGTGGTTGAGGCTGGTGGAGAAAGTTGGTATCTGGAGGTGGACCATTGGGCAGGATGTACACGGAGTGGACGGCTGGACCGAAGAGCTGAGGAGGCTATATGTTCCCACCCTTCAGGTGGGACTTCCAGTGGACAGCTCGACGTTGCTACTTTACTTTTAGTTGTGGTACTTTCTTTCCTATTGTACTTTACTTTCAGTTTGAGTTTGTATTCTAGCCCCCTTACTTTTCCGCACTACTTTTGTACCCAGTTTTACATAGTGTTTAGTTCTGGTTTCTAACTCAGTGGTGTTTGTTTACTTTATAAAGGAAATGCCTTTCCATTTTTTGGGATTTATGCTTTTGTTCCAGTCGCCAGCCCCTGGCCTATGGGAGGCGGGTTTGGGGTTGTAACACCCCAAGAATTCATACTGTGTTATTTCTTCAAAATAATTCAATAACTTGCACTACACGCAACACCGAGTTCAATTACACCATGACTTACCAAACAAGCCGTTCAAAAGAGGTTATGAATATTATTAACTAAATTTTAAACTTTATATAATTCTTATAATTTTAGAATCCATATTATGAGTTTCTTAGACATAATGCAAGAACAGATTCATTTTCAGTATTGCACTTTTACCAACTTTTAATAGTGAACCCTTTTTAAATACAATATTTTAAACTTTTTTACTAAATGGGAACATCGAAAAAAAATTAAAATGAAACATCCCAAGCTTCCACGGTACGCTTTCCTTTGAATAATACAGTAGCGTGTGTTGTACGCAACTTCGAGTTCTAACACACACCACAACCAATCAAACTAGCCGTTATGAATAGTAATACCTAATTTTTGAAATTATATATATTTTATATTTCAAAATGGACTTAATTTTTGGATTCGGAATATTGAATTTAGCATAAGGTGAAATTTTGGTACTTTTCGGATAACTTTCATATTTTGATGAATAGTGAAAATTACTAAATTTTAATTAAAAACAACTTTTTTAATCAGAATAATTAATAGTGATAAATTATGAATTTGAGTGGTTTTAAAGTATATTTATAATATATATTTACAATTTAATATAATTTTGTTCATTGGACATAATTTTACAATTAAACCGAACATAAACAAGTGTCAATCTTTTGATAGTTATTATCTCTTAAAAACACGCTTTTTGTTTTGACAGCGGGAATTAATTTTAAATTAATTTCTTCCACTTATGTGTTTTGAATTTAGAAAAATGGATTCCATATTTTTAATCAGGATTTTCAAATTTTGTAAATAGGTAACTTTTATTTTTAGACATTTTGAATAATTACTGCGGTAAATATTTTATTTACCATGGTTAAGGGTAAATCCGGTAAATAAGGGTTAAAAATAATAATATAATAATACTAAATTACCCTAAAACGTGTCCTAGCCTTATGTTTTGATATATGTTCGACCATAGGCATCTTTGGGTCGATTTTGGGACCACATGGTGCCACTTGTAGGTGATAGAGACCCTTTTTATTAATTATGTTAAAATGAATACAAAAATGACACAAGCATATATCTTTTAGAAAAACAATTTTTACATAGGGTTATATATGTTTGATTTTAGATAATAAATATTCATTATAAAGATACAAATATTTCCTACATAATGATATTTTATTTATAATTTTTATACATTAAATAAGTTAATTTATTTATGACACAATGATGATGACTTAATTACTATAATAGTAAACAATTAAAATAAGTGATATTATAAATACCCAAATAAATATAATATGAAACTTTTAATGAATTAAACTAATTTTATAGGATAATATAATATATTAGGATTTATTTAATTGACTTTTTCGAAGTAATAAATCTGTTATGAGTTTCACAAATATCAACTATTGAATAGTGTCAAAATTGACATAAAAGAGTTCTTAAAACAAATATTATATTATTAATTGATATTAAATTCCTAAAAATATAAGGTTCGGACAAGAGACTTATATCATGATAGGTTCATCATTAATGGACCACTTAGGGGTCTTTTGGATATATATAGTAAGTTTATTAACCATATTATATAAAAATAAAAAGAGACATTGTAAAAGTGAAACTAATTAACTTAGAGTTAATACTTAAAGATAATGTTAATATAAGTACTCAAACCTATCTAAATTCTATTGGTTGAGTTGTTTTAGACCCATCCCCACCTTAACTTTTTAATAATAAACTTTTTAGCCATTGGAAACCAAATATGAATTTATTATAAACTAATATCTCTAGCTTTTCCAAAGGTGCCCCTCACCCCTCTTATAAAAGGGCACTCCTCCTTCTCATTTCTTCACACCTTCAAAGCCTTTTGGTTCGGCCAAACTCTGCCCAAATACACTCCCAACTTCCCTCACTACAACCTAGAGGCCTTAGTTTGATCAGAAAGCCAACCTAATGAGCCCTTTTGATCAAATCAAAAGGAAGAACCCGAAGAAGAGGTAACGATTTCACCACCCTTTTCCAAGTTCCTTTCTTCTTCCACTTCTTCTTACTTTGTTGTTACCATTATAAAATAATAACTACAGTATCATATATATACTGTGATGTTATTATAAATATGGTACAACCATATTCAGTATTCTATCCACCCTTTGAATAACATGTCACCATACGTGCGTACGTAGGGCTTACCGTCTCCACGTCGTGGTGTAATTGTTATTCAATATATTATTATTTGTATGGGTATAATAATGATATGTAACTCATGTAAATAATAAATATAACATGTTAATGATTCTGTATATATTATATAACAACCATTTATATATTATTTTAATTTCAATAGAATGATATTGTCGCTCGTGCGTACGTACGGACTACCGTCTCCACGAACGCGATGAGTTTCATTCTCCATCGTATCCATTCAAGTATAATTATCATTTTATGATTTAAAAAAGATGTTTAAGGACTTGATATCATTCTGGATATGAATAATATACAACCTATCCATTACAAACATGGCTTACGTAACAAAACATATAAAAGAAAACAAGTAAATTAACACCCGAAACAACGATAATACTAAGATATTATTATCAAATCAATATTAAAAGATAATATATGATATCATATTAATGTATATGATTCTTTTATAATTTAATAACAATTATATCACCATTATACAGGAGTTTAACCTACCCCAACCAAGGAAAAGTACAAGGTAATGGGTTTTCATCTCACTCCTTATTCCCGTGAGATTCATGCCATATTGCCACCATCACCTTTTGTGTGGTGTATATACTGCCCATAATTATATTCTTTGTGTAATACACTCTAATTTAAGTGTATTTACATATTAATTGTATGATACCTCTTTCATGGGTTTTATGTTTCATAAGTTACCAAATTGGTAAGGGTTATTTCACAATCTCTTCATTATCCGAGGTTGTTTATACGTAATAATCTACTGGGATCTCTTTATCATCCACATCCATGTTTCTAAATAATTTATTTCAAAACATTTTTAATATTTACAAGAATATGGTTTAAAGTCATTTATACCCTTATGTGTTTCGAAAGGAATCTTTCTGTCGTTTTCCAAACAAGGGACTTTTAACCTTTTCGACAAATTAAATGTAAGAATGTTTTTTTAACTTATACAGCGGGTGCAGCTATTTACCGCTGTTATAAAATCGTCAAAGCTTCCCTTACAAGCTTATAAAAATATTTTCAAATTGAATGTATTATTTTATAATTATGTTACTTTTAAAATGATTTAAAAAAAGACATATTTCTCTAAAATAGTTTTGATTTCATCCATGTCAACATCCTTTGATGGATTTTAAGCTTATTTGAAGTTGATTTATTATGATACAGAAAATCTCTCTTTTATTGAAGGTTTTGTGATATTTTTGACTGTGGATAAGTTATTCTTATGTCACTCATGGTTTTTGTTTAAAGTATTTAAATTTTATAAGTATTTTTAATCCGAATGTTTATGTTATATTTCAACCTTTCATTCAGATGAATGTGTTAGACAAGTATGTTCCGGGTTGGGGACCGGTAAAAGTAAGCCCTCCGGTTTGGTCTCCGGTTATTAGAGGAACTCCGGTTTGGTCTCTGGTTATTAGAGGAACTCTGGGTTGGTGTCCAGTTATTAGAGGCACTCCGGGTTGGTGTCCGGTTATTAGAGGCACTCCGGTTTGGGTTCCGGTTACAGTTAGCCCCTAGGTCTTGGGACAAGGCCATGACAAAGAAATTAAAATTCAGCATTATGCATTCCGACATTATGAAAGTGGTTATTGATATTGCATGTGATTATTGGATTAGTAGAATATCCATGTGAATAAGTAAATGGCATTATTTCATTTTACTTTTTCCATACTATGTTGAAGTTCAAGTTTAAAAGGCTTTTGTTTGATTAATGCATTGCCTTAAATGTTTATACTTATTTTTGAATGTTCCGCTATATTGTTATCCTTACTGGGAATTTGAGCTCAGCCCATTTCTATGTTTTATTTTTCCCAGGATGTGAAGAAGTAAGTTATGAATGACCTACAGGGATATTATGAGGGGATAATAGTGTGGACTATGGAGACATTATGTTGTCGTAGTAGTTTTTCCCATTATGATGTAATGTAAAACTTATGAATATATCTAGTGATTCCAAGGATACTAAACCAATCTGTCTTTCGAGATTTGATCTTTCTTGTGATCATGCCAATGTTATGTAATAATGCACCGACTCTGGGTAACTAGGGTCGGGGCGTTACAGTTGGTATTAGAGGAAGTTTAGTACAAACCTTGGAAGCTATATTTAGATAAACTCTGATTAGATCACATAGACCTAAGATGAACTTTGAGGATTAGTATAGAAGAACTTCCTATAATTTTGGTATTGTAGAGATTTTGTGAGTTTTCCGAGCAATACATCCCTGTCTGGATACGAGAAGGTAGAGGCGGCTCTGGAACAGATGTACCTAGGGGTAAAACCCGAAAACACCGCTTTGAGCTAGACTCGAACGGGGACTGGTGCACGACAACGGGCCTTGCTGCACTCTTGGTTACGACACTCCTGGGGGATATTCTTAGGATAACTCTCATTTTCTTTACAAATCATTATGAAGGGTTTATGAGTATATACTTCTTCAAAGGAGACATTTTTATGATTATGGATTATATCCATAAACTATTTAATTTATGTTATGTGTTTTACAAGTTTGGGATTAGGTATTGTTATTCATAAACTAATATAATGTATGCCATTGCTTAGAAATGGCTCCCAGTAGAAGGAATGAGAACTCTGGAAATTCACATGATACAAAGAGAAAGAAGGATCATATATTTCATGGTCTTAAGCCAGAATTTACAAGAGAAATAGTCTCGCATGTATTATCATCATATGAAGAAATAATATCATGTGTTGATAAGATAAGTAAAGAGTTTACTGAGTCCTATGGCTTTGAAGGGAAGCAAGAGAAGAAAAGGATGGAAGAGAGAAAGACTGATAATGGGAAGAGGGAAAAGAAAAATTTTCCCATATGTGATAACTGTGGAAAGAAACACCCTGGAACTTGCCTGAAAGGAATGTGAGTTTGTTATAAGTGTGGAGGAAAAGGGCACAAAGTACGTGACTGCAAGGGTAAGAAAATAGTTTCAAATGTACAGTGCTTCATTTGCAAAGAGTTTGGACACTACGTGAACCTATGTCCCAGTCATCAGACTATGCCGCAAATGATGCTATTGGATAATAATCAAGTTATGATACTACCACAGATGAAGAGGAATGATTAGAGTTCTTATGTGGATTAAGTGTTGTATCAATAATGTACTTGTTATAATAATTATGGCGTATATAAGGATTGTACTGCAGTACTATTTAATTAAGGACTAGAGATTGTGTGGAACAAAGAAAAGTGACTCAATAGCAGGATAAATTTTTGGAAAATATATGGTTGAGAGAATGATAACCCATAATATAGTTCTCATACCGAGGTAGTGATTTTGGAATAATACATGATTGTTTTGGATAAATTATATTGGATATTCTTGTCTAACTTTGAACTGATTAACGATTTGTATATTCCATCATTTTTGGGGTTTAAAACATTTTTGGATTGATGAAGTATATCTATCATTCTATATGGAATAAGGGAGCATGAATGTAATCAATAAGGAATATGGTCATTCCGGATGTTTCTGTGTGTTAAAAGAATACATGATGAAGGTGTTCATATGCTATTACGGGGTAAAAAGGATCTGCATTATGTTTACCTCCCTTATAAATATTGGACTGTGAGTTTGGACAGAAGTATTTTGGATAGTTCTAGTTTGGATTATTTTGGATTTCCATAAAAGGACAACCCGGAGGTCGGGCGACAACCCGTCGCGTCCGGCAAGGCTGCGAGACTTGAACCCGCAACCGAAGGGCGACAAGGGTGTATCACCTACCACTGGCCCATGAGATGTCCTTGATTAAATATTGTAGTTTTTTTAAAAAAATATCAGGTAGATTAATTAAAAATTCGTTTATTTTGGAACCCTGTACGAATAGTATAAATAGAATTTTTTTTACGAGTGAATGATGAGTTTGTGGTAGAAATTTATTAATGGATAAAACTCTAATTATAAAGTAAGTATATCTCCTTATGATCTTAGCCAATCTCATAAATAAATTCCTCAACATTAATAAAAGGAACTGAGAACAAAAATGTTTTCCTAGATGGTCCCTTAAATCATCACTAATTTATGGCTTTGGGATTGTTGGCTTTTTCATACCCCATGTTCTCTACCACTCTCCATCAGATAATTGATGGTTATATTTCTCTTCCATATCCATATTTTCCTACATGGAACCCTAGTATGTGTTATTTTCTGTAATCTTCATACTTTCCACTCTTTATTTTAAATAGAGGCCTCATTAATTCATTTTTCGATGTGGGATTTCAACTAAGATATTTTGAAACGTCAAAAATGTGTTATCCCAATACCCTATGTTTTGTTGAACCGATGGTATTTCAAATTATCATAGATTGATGAGTTTAAGGACCTAAATTTTACACTTTTTTGTGATTGATGACCTCAATCACTACCTATAAATATTTACATTTTTCCTCCAATTATATGTCTCTAATTGCCACCAATGTTCTCCTAATCGAGATCATAATTTGGTGGTGACCCTTTGATTTCTCTTTTCCTCATATTAAGACTAAATTTTAGTAACCCAATTTCCGATGTGGGTTTTCCCACAAATATATTTTCTATTTTCAACCTTTTATTTTCGAAAAACAATTTTAAATTGCGAGGACGCAATTTATTGAAGGTGGGGAGAATGTAACACCCCAAGAATTCATAGTGTGTTATTTCTTCAAAATATTTCAATAACTTGCACTACACGTAACACCGAGTTCAATTACACAATGACTTACCAAACAATACATTCAAAAGAGGTTATGAATATTATTAACTAAATTTTAAACTTTATATAATCCTTATAATTTTAGAATTCATATTATGAGTTTCTTAAACATAATGCAAGAACAGATTCATTTTCAGTATTGCACTTTAACCAACTTTTAATAGTGAACCCTTTTTAAATACAATATTTTAAACTTTTTCACAAAATGGGAACATCGAAAAAAAATTAAAATGAAACATCCCAAGCTTCCACGGTACGCTTTCCTTTGAATAATACAGTAGCGTGTGTTGTACGCAACTTCGAGTTCTAACACACACCACAACCAATCAAAATAGCCGTTATGAATAGTAATACCTACTTTTTGAAATTATATATATTTTATATTTCAAAATGGACTTAATTTTTGGATTCGGAATATCGAATTTAGCCTAAGGTGAAATTTTGGTACTTTTCGGATATCTTTCATATTTTGATGAATAGTGAAAATTACTAAATTTTAATTAAAAACAACTTTTTTAATCAAAATACTTAATAGTGATAAATTATTAATTTCAGTGGTTTTAAAGTATATTTATAATATATTTTTACCATTTAATATAATTTTGGTCATTGGACATAATTATACAATTAAACCGAACATAAACAAGTGTCAATCTTTTGATAGTTATTATCTCTTAAAAACACGCTTTTTGTTTTGACAGTGGGAATTAATTTTAAATTAATTTCTGCCACTTATGTGTTTTGAATTTAGAAAAATGGATTCCATATTTGTAATCAGGATTTTAAAATTGTGTAAATAGGTAACTTTTATTTTTATACATTTTGAATAATTACTGCGGTAAATATTTTATTTACCATGGTTAAGGGTAAATCCGGTAAATAAGGGTTAAAAAATAATATTATAATAATACTAAATTACCCTAAAACGTGTCCTAGCCTTATTGGTTGATACATGTTCGACCATAGGAATCTTTGGGTCGATTTTAGGACCCCATGGTGCCACTTGTAGGTGATAGGGACACTTTTTTTTAATTAAGTTAAAATGAATACAAAAATGACACAAGCATATATCTTTTAGAAAAACAATTTTTACATAGGGTTATATATGTTGGATTTTAGATTATAAATATTAATTAGGAAGATATAAAAATTTACTACATAATGATATTTTATTTATAATTTTTATACATTATATAATTTAATTTATTTATGACACAATGATGATGAATTAATTACTATAGTAGTAAAAAATGAAAATAAGTGATATTATAAATACCCAAATAAATATAATATGAAACTTTTAATGAATTAAACTAATTTTATAGGATAATATAATATATTAGGATTTATTTAATTGACTTTTTTTGAAGTAATAAATCTGTTATGAGTATCACAAAAATCATCTATTGAATAGTGTCAAAATTGACATAAAAGAGTTCTTAAAACAAATGTTATATTATTAATTGATATTAAATTCCTAAAAATCTAAGGCTCGGACAAGAGACTTATATAATGATAGTTTCATCATTAATGGACCACTTGGGGGTCTCTTGGATGTATATAGTAAGTTTATTAACCATATTATATAAAAATTCAAAGAGACATTGTAGAAGTGAAACTAATTAACTTAGAGTTAGTACTTAAAGATAAGGTTAATATAAGTTCCCAAACATGTCTAAATTCTATTGGTTGAGTTGTTTTCGACCCATCCCCACCTTAACCTTTGAATAATAAACTTTTGAGCCATTGGAAACCGAATATGAATTTATTATAAACTAATATCTCTAGCTTTTCCAAAGGGGCCCCTCACCCCTCTTATAAAAGGGCACTCCTCCTTCTCATTTCTTCACACCTTAAAAGCATTTTGGATCGGCCAAACTCTGCACAAATACACTCCCAACTTCCTTAACTACAACCTAGAGGCCTTATTTTGATCAGAAATCCAACCTAAGGAGCCCTTTTGATCAAATCAATAGGAAGAACCCGAAGAAGAGGTTATGATTTCACCACCCTTTTCCAAGTTCCTTTCTTCTTCCACTTCTTCTTACTTTGTTGTTACCATTATAAAAAAATAACTACAGTATCATATATATACTGTGATGTTATTATAAACACGGTACAACCATATTCAGTATTCTATCCACCCTTTGAATAACATGTCACCATACGTGCGTACGTACGGCTTACCGTCTCCACGTCGTGGTGTAATTGTTATTCAATATATTATTATTTGGATGGGTATAATAATGATATGTGACTCATGTAAATAATAAATATAAAATTTAATGATTATGTATATATGATTTGACAACCATTTATATATTATTTTAATATCAAAAGAATGATATTGTCGCTCGTGCGTACGTACGGACTATCGTCTCCACGAACGCGATGAGATTCATTCTCCATCGTATCCATTCAAGTATAATTATCATTTGATGATTTAAAAAAGATTTTTAGGGACTTGATATCATTCTGGATATGAATACTATACAACCTATTTATTACAAACATGGCTTTCGTAACAAAACATATAAAAGAAAACAAGTAAGTTAACACCCGAAACAAAGATAATACTAAGATATTATTATCAAACCAATATTAAAAGATAATATATGATATCATATTAATGTATATGATTCTTGTATAATTTAATAACAATTATTTCACCATTATACAGGAGGTTAACCTACCCCAACCAAGGAAAAGTACAAGGTAAGGGGTTTTCATCTCACTCCTTATTCCCGTGAGATTCAGGCCATATTTCCACCATCACCTTTTGTGTGGTGTATGTACTGCCCATAATTATATTCTTTGTGTAATACACTCTAATTTATGTGTATTTACATATTCATTGTATGATACCTCTTTCATGGTTTGTATCTTTCATAATTTACCAAATTGGTAAGGGTTATTTCACAATCTCTTCATTATCCGAGGTTGTTTATACGTAATAATCTACTGGGATCCCTTTATCATTCACATCCATGTTTCTTAATAATGTATTTGAAAACATTTTTACTATTTACAAGAATATGGGTTAAAGTCATTTATACCCTTATTTGTTTCGAATGGAATCTTTCCGTCCTTTTCCAAACAAGGCACTTTTAACCTTTTCGACAAATTTAAGGTAAGAATGTTTTTTTAACTTATACGGAGGGTGCGGCTATTTACCGCCGTTATAAAATCTTCAAAGCTTCCCTTACAAGCTTATAAAAATATTTTCAAATTGAATGTATTATTTTATAATTATGTTACTTTTAAAATGATTTAAAAAAAGTGATATTTCTCTTAAATAGTTTTGATTTCATCTATGTCAACATCCTTTGATGGATTTTAATCTTATTTGAAGTTGATTTATTATGATACAATACATCGCTATTTTATTGAAGGTTTTGTGATATTATTGACTGTGGATAAGTTATTATTATTTCACTCATGGTTTTTGTTTAAAGTTTTGAAATTTTATAAGTTATTTTTAATCCGAATGTTTATGTTATATTTCAACATTTCATTCAGATGAATGTGTTAGACAAGTATGTTCCGGGTTGGGGACCGGTAAAAGTAATCCCTCCGGTTTGGTCTCCGGTTATTAGAGGAACTCCGGTTTGGTCTCCGGTTATTAGAGGAACTCCGGGTTGGTGTCCGGTTATTAGAGGCACTCCGGGTTGGTGTCCGGTTATTAGAGGCACTCTGGGATGGGTTCCGGTTACAGTTTTCCCCTAGGTCTTGGGACAAGGCTTTGACAAAGAAATTAAAGTTCAGCATTATGCATTCCGACATTATGAAAGTGGTTATTGATATTGCATGTGATTATTCGATTAGTAGAACATCCATGTGAATAAGTAAATGGCATTATTTCATTTTAATTTTTCCATACTATGTTGAAGTTCAAGTTTAAAAGGCTTTTGTTTTAGTAATGCATTGCCTTAAATGTTTATGCTTATTTTTGAATGTTCCGCTATATTGTTATCCTTACTGGGCATTTGAGCTCACCCCTTTTCTATTTTTTATTTTTCCCATGATGTGAAGAAGTAAGTTATGATTGACCTGCCGGGATATTATGAGGGGATAATAGTGTGGACTATGGAGACATTATGTTGTCGTAGTAGTTTTTCACTTTATGATGTAATGTAAAACTTATGAATATATCTAGTGTTTCCAAGGCTACTAAACCAATCGGCCTTTCGAGATTTGAACTTTCTTGTGATCATGCCAATGTTATGTAATAATGCACCGACTCTGGGTAACTAGGGTCGGGGCGTTACAGGGGTAGTCACAGAACGGGTTCCGAGGACGGGTCGTGACAAATTTGTATCAGAGGAGTTCGGTTATACTGAATAACTTAAGACTCTGATCTTTCTTCTATGTGATGCAATAGTGTTAAGGGTATTGAGTGTGGTTATCAGTCTAGGGATTCCAGTGTTGGTGCGGCGACTGACGTATCTGTACACCAGGACCTTGACTTCTGATTTCCGACTCATGGAATGAAAACATTGATTGCAGGTGTGTTTCAAAAGTTTTCTTTGTGATTACTTTGTGTCAGCTCACCAGGTATACTATTTGACCATGGCGCACCTGTTTCTTTCCAGGATGGCCCCACGATGGCATCCAGATAGGGTTCCGAGAATTTTGTGAGACGACAGCCCACCGAGCGACGAGGCCTCGGTGTAGGGCCCTCTTTCAGTGGAGGCACCGACGGTACCACTACCCACCGATCAACTGATGCTACCATCCCCAGCCGCTGATAGTGCACGTCTCCTTAGTGCACTGCAAGAGTTTCAGCATCCGATACTGCCCAGGTTCCACGGGGAGACAGATCCTCAGGCAGCCGAGGATTGGCTGGAGGTGGTTGTACAGGTTTTCAGGTCAGTGGGGACACCAGCTGACCTCATAGTGATCCTCGCAGCGAGTCTCCTGCATGCACCAGTAGGCAGATGGTGGAGCTTGATGCTCCAGGTGCATGACGAGGCATCACTCCTATGGATAGACATTGAGAGCCTCTTTCACTCGGAGTTCGTCCCAGCCACCCTCCGTGCGGTGTGTGTAGAGACCCGAAGCTTATCGTACA
This sequence comes from Viscum album, assembly GCA_963277665.1. Classification (NCBI taxonomy): domain Eukaryota; kingdom Viridiplantae; phylum Streptophyta; class Magnoliopsida; order Santalales; family Viscaceae; genus Viscum; species Viscum album. The sequence continues at coordinate 166,893,621 of OY728140.1, forward strand.
TGGACATTACATTACATTTGCGGAATACTTAGTACATAACAAAAACACACACACAAGGATCGTAATAGTTTAGTGTCTTTGGAAACTCGGAACGTAATCTTCTAATCGTGGTGAAAGTTCTTCAACATCTCCCATAAAGGTCATCCCTTTTTTTTACCTAAAACCTTTCATTACATCCTGGGGAAAAGAAAAAATAAAAGGGTGAGCTCAAATGCTCAGTAAGGGTATACAAAATAAAAATCAATCACATCATATTCATAAGAACATAACTTTTGGAAATATTAACCTGCAAAAGAGAGCATAATTTCATAACATGGGATAAATCATAGTAGTGAAATGAAATCAAAATAATCATAACTTAAAACATGAAACTTTGTGGCATACACATAATCATAGAGAATCATTTCTTGTTAGTCAAGACTCATTGCCAAGACCATCTTAGTGGACAAAGTCCCTTTCTGAATCGAGTAACCCTCGTTTCAGTCCTGTTTCACTGAACCGGTATAACCTACCGTTCCAGCCCTGTCTATCTCATGAGATATAAAATCTTTACCCAATGCATTGGAGGGAGATATAGGTCCCACCCATCTCATAATGATACCATTCTTATGTGTGCCACAAAATCATAAATCATACATCATTGTATAACCCATGTAATACAAATGGGAATCTTAAACATCATGACATCACAAAACAATTCATATAAGATAAAGGATTTCATAAAAATAATTCCATCACAACATGATCAAATCAATGTAATAATAGGGATAAAAACAGAACCCTTTATTATCTTAGATGGAAAATAATTTTGATAAAACACTTGAACTCCATTCTTGAGGAAAATATCCTTTCTTCTTCAAAAACATTTTTCCTTTCATAACATGTCATATAACTTTAAAATAAAATAAGTTGATTAAAAATAAACTTGAAAACTTGTAAAGGAAGCTTCTTGGAAATAATGTTTTCAAAATCCATTCATGCCGTATAAGTTAAAAAAACATTCTTCGTACTTTTGTCAGAAAAGTCAAAAAGTACCTCGTACGACAAAAGATTCCTTTCATACATATTACTAAAAATTCACCGAAGGGTAAAAATGGATTTAAACAATTGTAGGTGGATGGAAATAATATTACATTTTCATGAAACATGGATGTGGATGATAAAATACACCCCAGTAAATACTTATGAATAAACAATCTCGGATAAAAATGAGATTGTGATATTTCCCTTACCTTAGGTCCGACTTGCTTTGTAAGTGTCCGAACCTCCTGTATAATGATTTAAATCATGTTATTGACTTATTACAGAATCATATTCATTGTTATGATATCATATATGGTTCACTTATGACATTATATTACCCGTTCTTTTGTAAATTCCATGTTAAAGAAGCGTTTTGGGTAAAATCGTTTCATTTATCGTAGGTGTTTTGACTTGTTGTTCTTGACATCATTATTACTTATATCATGATTTACTTACTTCAAGAATATAAAATATGATTTATATATCATATATATTCAGTATATATATATATATAATAGGTAGATAAATAAAATGAAAAACACCGTTCATGGAGACTGTAGTCCGTACGTACGCATGAACGCTGTTTTCCTTTCCTTATTGTCTTGAAATGGAAGTAAGTAGATGAAATACATATGTATATATATACATAAATCCAGTAGCTTTATAATGTCATATATTTCATTATTATTTCTTATATATACTTTATAATCATTCTTAAATGGTTAACATGGAGAATGAATCTCATCGCGTCGTGGAGATGGTAGTCCGTACGTACGAACGAGCGATCATATCATTTCCATAAATATTGAATTGAATTGGAGTGGATTATACAATATATCAGAATCAATATGATGTTGTAATAACTATGTATAGTTATTCTTTACACCATTATACCCATCCATGTAAGGTGGTGGTGGAAAATATATTACACCACGGCGTGGAGACGGTATTCCGTACGTACGCACGCGCGGTGATTTCTTTTTCCGTAGGATGGATAGATGGTGAAATAGGGTTGTTTCATACTTATAATAACATATCAGTATATGAGTGATACTGATTTTATTACTTCATAATGAAACAACCTAAGAAGAAGAAGTGGAATAAGAAATAAAGATGAAAGAATTGGTAACGGTAATTACCACTTCTTTGAAGTGCCTCTTTGAGACCTCCTCTTAGGTCACTAGAATTGGTCTTTGAGGAAGACCAGAACCTCTAGGATGTTGCTAGGGAAGTGGAGAAGGGATTTTGGCAGGGGTTGGCCGAGCTTGAGTGCTCAAATTGGTGTGAGGAGGAGGGGGAGGAGGTGTCCTTTTATAGGGGAGGAGAGGGGCACCTTAGGAATATCTCAAAATATTATTTTATATTAAAGTCAAAATCGGTTTATAATGGTTCCAAATGGTCTTATTTCGAAGCTAAAGTGGGGATGGGTCGAAATCCTTTCAACCAATAATATTTAGACAAGTTTAGGGTATTATTTTAACCTTATCAATTAGATTTAACTCTAAGTTAAATAATTTTACTTTTACCGTGTCTTTTTTTTTTCTTTCACTATATGGTTAATAGACTTACTATAACATGCCAAACGAACCCCAAATTATTTATTATTAAAATATATATCCTTATCCAAGTCATTTGGCCGAACCTTAGATTTTTAGGAATACAATAACAATTAATAATATAATATTTGATTTAAAAACTATTTTGTGTCAATTTTGACACTATTTGATATATGATTTTTGTGAAAGTCATAACAGAATTATATGTTCTAACCAAGTTGATTAAATCAACACTAATATATCCTAGTAACCTAGAAAATTAGTGTAATTAATAAAAATTCTCAAATTACATTTATTTTGGTGTTTATAACATCAATTATGTCAATATTTCATTAATAAGATAATTACTGCATCATCTTTGTGTCATAAATAAATTAAATTATTTGATGTCTAAAAATTACAAATAAAATATCATTATGTAGGACATATTTTTAGATTTCTAATTAATATTTATAGTCGAATTTATCTTATGTATAACCCCATATTAAAAATGTTTTAGTAAATAAACTTTGATTTTAACTCTTTTAACTCTTCTTTGAATTAAATCATAATAAATGTCCTAATCTAATCCAAGTGGGCCTAAATGGTCATTTTTTATTCCTAAGTCTGTTTTTGGTCGAATTACACTTATCCAATAGAATTAGGACATGTGTTAGGGTAATAGTAATATCATATTTACCCTTAGTTACCCTATTTACTATTAACCACGGTAAAAAAAAGTAAAAAGTTATTATTCACCAAAAAATTATTTTCATCTCATTGAACCACATTTTAGTCCTTGATATTAACCGTGTCTCTCGGATTTTCGAAATTCCATTCACAGAAGCGGTAAAATTAAGTTTTATGCAAAATTCAGTTTTTAACCTACCACTTAGTGGTTTCACTATTCATCAAAAATTGAAAGTTTTCAGAAAAATACCAAAATTTCACCCTAGGCTAATTTCGATATTCTGAGTCCAAAAATGAAGTCCATTTTAAAAAATAAAATTTATAAAATTTCAAAAAGTGGTTATTACTATTCATAACGGCTAGTTTTAATAATATTTTAATAACATATTGTTGTTTAGTGAAACTCGGTATTGCGTACTACACACGCTATCGAGGAAGGTTGTGATTGTGTGTAATGCAAGGCAAGTCAAAGATGTGTGTTGTGCAATCTCCTTTTTGTGTTGCGTACAACACAAGACATTAGTGAAATTAAAAAGAATATTTTTCATAAAATCTTGGGCTGTTACATTCTACCCCCCTTAAAATGAATTTCGCCCTCGAAATTCGTCGGGGTTATAAATGGTTTACTATTCGAAAGTTTCTTTAATAGAATCCCACATCGTAAAAATGAATACAAAAACTTGGCTTTAAAAACTAAAGTATGAAATGTAACGATTACCTAAATAAACTAATAGCTGGGTTTCCACATAGGTAAAAATATGGATATGGAAGAGAAATCTAACCATCATGTTCTGATGGAGAGTGGTAGAGAACATGGCTATGGAAAAGCCAACAATCAAAAATCCATAAATTTGTGACGATCTAAGGTACCATCTGATTCATCAGGTATAAGATCACTAGGACAACATTTTTGGTTTTCAAGATCATTTCCCTAAAGTTGAAAATTTGAATTAGAATAAATACTTACTTTATTTTGGTACAATCTCACTGTTGTTCGTGCGTTGAACAATTTCCACATCATCTCTTAAATAAATGAAGTTGAATTTGTTATTCGTGAAGTGTTAGTAGATAATGTGATAGAATGACGGGTCATTCCATCTGTCTCAAACAAAAGGTTAGCAAAAATTATATACATAAGTCGATCTATAGTGAGATTAATCATATATGGTTCCTAAAATGGACTTATACTTCATATATCATACTGCTTAATATAATAAAACTAGTTTCTACTAAACAGGGACTTCCTGTAGGTCAGTGGTAGGCGATAAAGGCCAGTCGCACTTCGGTTGTGGGTTCGATTCCCACAGCCTTGTCCGAAGCGATGGGCTGTCGTCCGTCCTGCAGGTTGTCCTTTTTATAAAACTATATTACTATAACATTCCATAAATAATATCAAAAAAAACTTCTATCCTTAAACAATACTAACTTATGTCCAACATAATCCATTCCAATCTTTAGGCTCATAATACTGCAGTCCATTCTCATAACATAGTGAAAACGATTACCAGAGATTTAATACCATCGTTGATCCCCATATATCATAAGATATATCTTTTTGGTCACATTCCAAACATTCAAAGGCCTTAATCATGTACTCTCTTGAATACCCATTGAACCTTAGTGAAAACTTGAATGCAGTTAAAAGTTAACACTTTTCACATACCGAAATCCTCAAAATTCTATATACTCAAACCATGATATCACTTAGTCCTTATATCAATCATGAGCTCATGAATACTATCAAACATTTAATTTTCTCCTTATCCCTTCATTATGCGCATATCATCTACATTCCAAAAATATCTGAATAACCTTTCATGGATACTGGTAACATTAATCATACAGTTTTAAAACACAAGGAAAGACAACAGTGTAACAATCCATAGATGTCTCTTTATTCCAAAATTACACATGATAAACATGTAATCATTCCACTACATTCTCAAACCATTGACCGAGATTCAAAAATTCTTTCATCTCACATATCATTTGTAGTTTCTTCATCATCATCAACATAAATACTTCCCATACGACCATACTGATTCTCTTCATGAGACTTTCCCTTAGGGAATTGGTTTGCATAATGCCCGTACATTCCACATTTAAAGCATTTAACCATTGTTGATGTCGTAGCAATACCATTATCCTCATCCATGGTGTTAACTGAACCTTTTCCTTTGCACTTACTTGCTTTGTGTCCTTCTTTTCCACACCCAAAGCATCTTCCAATTCCTTTGAAACATTCTCCTTGATGCCTCTTCCCACATGAATTACATAGGGGAAATTGAACTTTCTTTCCTCTATGATCATCATGAAACTCCATCTTTCTCTTATTAGCCGAGTCAGGAAACTTACCAAATTTTACTTTATTGATCATATTATGAGATTGCTGATTCGGCATAATAATTATGCAAACACTTCCAAATCCCATTTCATTATGAAGAATATCATTCCATTGTCCATCATATCCTCCATAATCGTGAATCATCTTGTTTCCAGCCATTTTCTAAAACCCAGAAAAAATAGTGTGAGAGTCAAAAATCATAATAAAGGGGGAGTAACTTAAATATCTAACATCTTTGGTTTAATCTAATATCGTTACCATAGTTCTAGGACTATATCCTATATGTATACTTATCCTTAGGGGCATCCCTCGACATACCTTAGAAATATCTCTAGGGATCTCACTAACGTTTTCGCATCCTAGTTTCCAAAGGTTGACTAAACCTTTCCTCTGATACCAACTGTAGAGACCCGAAGCTTATCGTACATGGACATTATATTACATTTGCGGAATACTTAGTACATAACAAAAACACACACACAAGGATCGTAATAGTTTAGTGTCTTTGGAAACTCGGAACGTAATCTTCTAATCATGGTGAAAGTTTTTCAATATCTCCCATAAAGGTCATCACTTTTTTTTTTACCTAAAACCTTTCATTATATCCTGGGGAAAAGAAAAAATAAAAGGGTGAGCTCAAATGCTCAGTAAGGGTATACAAAATAAAAATCAATCACATCATATTCATAAGAACATAACTTTTGGAAATCTTAACCTGCAAAAGAGAGCATAATTTCATAACATGGGATAAATCATAGTAGTGAAATGAAATCAAAATAATCATAACTTAAAACATGAAACTTTGTGGCATACACATAATCATAGAGAATCATTTCTTGTTAGTCAAGACTCATTGCCAAGACCATCTTAGTGGACAAAGTCCCTTTCTGAATCGAGTAACCCTCGTTTCAGTCCTGTTTCACTGAACCGGTATAACCTACCGTTCCAGCCCTGTCTATCTCATGAGATATAAAATCTTTACCCAATGCATTGGAGGGAGATATAGGTCCCACCCATCTCATAATGATACCATTCTTATGTGTGCCACAAAATCATAAATCATACATCATTGCATAACCCATGTAATACAAATGGGAATCTTAAACATCATGACATCACAAAACAATTCATATAAGATAAAGGAATTCATAAAAATTATTCCATCACAACATGATCAAATCAATGTAATAATAGGGATAAAAACAGAACCCTTTATTATCTTAGATGTAAAATAATTTTGATAAAACACTTGAACTCCATTCTTGAGGAAAATATCCTTTCTTCTTCAAAAACATTTTTCCTTTCATAACATGTCATATAACTTTAAAATAAAATAAGTTGATTAAAAATAAACTTGAAAACATGTAAAGGAAGCTTCTTGGAAATAATGTTTTAAAAATCCATTCATGCCGTATAAGTTAAAAAACATTCTTCGTACTTTTGTCAGAAAAGTCAAAAAGTACCTCGTACGACAAAAGATTCCTTTCATACATATTACTAAAAATTCACCGAAGGGTAAAAATGGCTTTAAACAATTGTAGGTGGATGGAAATAATATTACATTTTCATGAAACATGGATGTGGATGATAAAATACACCCCAGTAAATACTTACGAATAAACAATCTCGGATAAAAATGAGATTGTGATATTTCCCTTACCTTAGGTACGACTTGCTTTGTAAGTGTCTGAACCTCCTGTATAATGATTTAAATCATGTTATTGACTTATTACAGAATCATATTCATTGTTATGATATCATATATGGTTCACTTATGACATTATATTACCCGTTCTTTTGTAAATTCCATGTTAAAGAAGCGTTTTGGGTAAAATCGTTTCATTTATCGTAGGTGTTTTGACTTGTTGTTCTTGACATCATTATTACTTATATCATGATTTACTTACTTCCAGAATATAAAATATGATTTATATATCATATATATTCAGTATATATATATATATAATAGGTAGATAAATAAAATGAAAAACACCGTTCATGGAGACTGTAGTCCGTACGTACGCATGAACGATGTTTTCCTTTCCTTATTGTCTTGAAATGGAAGTAAGTAGATGAAATACATATGTATATATATACATAAATCCAGTAGCTTTATAATGTCATATATTTCATTATTATTTCTTATATATACTTTATAATCATTCTTAAATGGTTAACATGGAGAATGAATCTCATCACGTCGTGGAGACGGTAGTCCGTACGTACGCACGAGCGATCATATCATTTCCATAAATATTGAATTGAATTGGAGTGGATTATACAATATATCAGAATCAATATGATGTTGTAATAACTATGTATAGTTATTCTTTACACCATTATACCCATCCATGTAAGGTGGTGGTGGAAAATAGATTACACCACGGCGTGGAGACGGTATTCCGTACGTACGCACGCGCGGTGATTTCTTTTTCCGTAGGATGGATAGATGGTGAAATAGGGTTGTTTCATACTTATAATAACATATCAGTATATGAGTGATACTGATTTTATTACTTCATAATGAAACAACCTAAGAAGAAGAAGTGGAATAAGAAATAAAGATGAAAGAATTGGTAACGGTAATTACCACTTCTATGAAGTGCCTCTTTGAGACCTCCTCTTAGGGCACTAGAATTGGTCTTTGAGGAAGACCGGAACCTCTAGGATGTTTCTAGGGAAGTGTAGAAGGGATTTGGGCAGGGTTTGGCCGAGCTTGAGTGCTCAAATTGGTGTGAGGAGGAGGGGGAGGAGGTGTCCATTTATAGGGGAGGAGAGGGGCACCTTAGGAATATCTCAAAATATTATTTTATATTAAAGTCAAAATCGGTTTATAATGGTTCCAAATGGTCTTATTTCGAAGCTAAAGTGGGGATGGGTCTAAATCCTATCAACCAATAAGATTTAGACAAGTTTAGGGTATTATTTTAACCTTATCAATTAGATTTAACTCTAAGTTAAATAATTTTACTTTTACCGTGTCTTTTTGTTTTCTTTCACTATATGGTTAATACACTTACTATAACATGCCAAACGAACCCCAAATTATTTATTATTAAAATATATATCCTTATCCAAGTCATTTGGCCGAACCTTAGATTTTTAGGAATACAATAACAATTAATAATATAATATTTGATTTAAAAACTATTTTGTGTCAATTTTGACACTATTTGATATATGATTTTTGTGAAAGTCATAACAGAATTATATGTTCGAACAAAGTTTATTAAATCAACACTAATATGTCCTAGTAACCTAGAAAATTAGTGGAATTCATAAAAATTCTCAAATTACATTTATTTTGGTGTTTATAACATCAATTATGTCAATATTTCATTAATAAGATAATTACTGCATCATCTTTGTGTCATAAATAAATTAAATTATTTTATGTCTAAAAATTACAAATAAAATATCCTTATGTAGGAAATCTTTTTAGCTTTCTAATGAATATTTATAGTCTAATTTATCGTATGTATAACCCCATATTAAAAATGTTTTAGTAAATAAACTTTGATTTTAACTCTTTTAACTCTTCTTTGAATTAAATCATAATAAATGTCCTAATCTAATCCAAGTGGGCCTAAATGGTCATTTTTTATTCCTAAGTTTGCTTTTGGTCGAATTACACTTATCCAATAGAATTAGTACATGTGTTAGGGTAATAGTAATATCATATTTACCCTTAGTTACCCTATTTACTATTAACCACGGTAAAAAAAGTAAAAAGTTACTATTCACCAAAAAATTATTTTCATCTCATTGAACCACATTTTAGTCCTTGATATTAACCGTGTCTCTCGGATTTTCGAAATTCCATTCACAGAAGCGGTAAAATTATGTTTTATGCAAAATTCAGTTTTTAACCTACCACTTAGTGGTTTCACTATTCATCAAAAATTGAAAGTTTTCAGAAAAATACCAAAATTTCACCCTAGGCTAATTTCGATATTCTGAGTCCAAAAATGAAGTCCATATTGAAAAATAAAATTTATAAAATTTCAAAAAGTGGTTATTACTATTCATAACGGCTAGTTTTAATAATATTTTAATAACATATTGTTGTTTAGTGAAACTCGGTATTGCGTACTACACACGCTATCGAGGAAGGTTGCGATTGTGTGTAATGCAAGGCAAGTCAAAGATGCGTGTTGTGCAATCTCCTTTTTGTGTTGCATACAACACAAGACATTAGTGAAATTAAAAAGAATATTTTTCATAAAATCTTGGGCTGTTACAGTGTGCATCCAGGAGCTTCTACAACTGCGGCAGGGAAGAATGAAGGTCGCCCAATACCCGGTGAGATTTACCGATCTCTTGTTCTATTCAACGAACATGGTATGAGACCCATTCTTCTGTGCCCGAACCTTATAGAAGGGACTGCGGAATGAGATCAGGGCATCGATGATCTCCCTCAGCAGTCTGACACAGGAAGGTGTACTGGAGCGAGCTCTTCTCATAGAGAGCTTTCTTTCTGAGCCTACGCAGGCAGCGAGACCTACCGAAGGGCGACACGTAGTAGAGTCGTCTACAGCTGGCAGTCTACGGATGTAACAGGGGTCCAGGCGGACCGTACCATCAGGCAGACGACCTCATGACACTATCATAGTGGTGCGGGGCACACGGCATAGATCCAGCCTTCCGAGGAGCAGGCAGTGCTACGCATGCGGCGGGCAGGGCCACATGGCTCGTGACTGCCCGACCCACCATGTAGTGGAGTAGAAGACGGTTGAGGGGCCACCCAGGCAGAGGCAGAGGGTCGACCGTGGCGATCCGCTAAGAGCATGAAGATGAGGTAGGGGAACTGGTCGAGTAGCAGGTGGTGGGCGATGCTTTGAGGCTTTACCACCACCACCACCAGGAGGTCCACCCCGACCACAGGGAGCTGGCGGGCAGAGATAGGCTCAGCTTTAGGAAGCGGAGGCCTATGACCATGGTGTGCGAGAGATGATTCTAGGTACTATCTGTGTCTACTCCACCTTTGTTGCAGTTCTTATAAACACAGGATCGAGTCATTATTTTATTTCCACTTCCCTTTTTTGGATCTCGGAGATTCTGACAGAGCCGTTGGCTCGATCCTTACGGCTAGAGACTTCTACAGGAGCAGAATCAACGATTACGCACTAGTGCCAGCAGTGTGAGCTTACTCTAGGAGGCGAGAGATTTGGCTGGGATCTTCTTGTTGCAGCATCGAGGCCTTACGACGTCATCTTGGGTATGGATTGGTTATCTACATTCCATGCTCAGATCGACTGTATTAGGCGCAAGCTGCGGTGTGTTCACACCGATGGAAGCAGGTTCACCTTCACAGGCGAGAATGGAGCCTTTGCAACACAAGATGGACTCACGCAGATGAGAGGACAACCCATTACTCATCAGTTGGCTAGCCTCATCCTAGGATCATTTGACGTGCAGAGTCCTATTTTTCATGTAATGGTGGACCAGTATGCTGATGTTTTCCCTGACGACATTCCAGGACTACCTCCTCGTAGAGAGGTATACTTTTCTATTGACCTGTACCCCGGGACCTCCCTGATATCCACTCCAGCATATCATATGGCCCCTGCTGAGCTTCGAGACCTACGGGTATAGTTGGAGGACCTTCAGGGAAAGATATTCATTTGACCCAGTGTTTCACCCATGGATTCCCCGATCTTGTTTTCCAAGAATGAGGATGGGAGTTTGCGACTGTGTGTTGATTACCGTCTCCTGAACCAGGTGACAGTGAAGAAAAAGTATCCACTTCCGAGAATTGATGACCTCTTTGATCAGCTCAAGGGAGAATGGTGGTTCTCAAAGATAGACCTTAGATCAGGCTATCATCAGCTCAGAGTTTGGGATGGGGACATGCAGAAGATGACCTTCAGATGTCGGTATGGCCACTATGAGTTCTTGGATATGCCATTCGGCATAACTAATGCTGCAGTGGTGTTCATGAGTTTCATGAACAGGATCATTCAGCCATACCTCGATTGATTTATCGTGGACTTCATCGATGACATTTTGGATATACTCGACCACAGAGGAGGAGCATGCCTAGCACTTGCAGATTTTACAAGAAACACTCCGAGAGAACCAGCTTTATGGTAAGCTCTCGAAGTGTCAGTTCTGGATACGCGAGGTCCGCTTCTTGGGACACGTCATCTCTGAGGTGGGATTTGCTTTGGATCCTGCCAAGATCGATGCAGTGCTTGCTTGGGAGCCACCCAGGAGCATGACACAGGTGCTGAGTTTCTTTGGTCAAGCTGGGTACTACCGTAGATTTGTGCAAGACATTTCCAGAGTTGCAGCACCACTCTCAACTTTGACGAAGAATGGTAAACCCTTCGTGTGGTCAGACAGATGTCATCAGAGCTTCCAGGAGCTGAGACAGAGATTTACCAGCCCACCTATCTTGAGTCTACCAGAGGAAGGAGTAGGGTACGTAGTATGCTGTGATGAAACAGGGACTGGACTCGGATGTGTCATGATATAGGATCGGGCTGTGATCTCCTATGGATCACATCAGTTGAGGGAGCATGAGCAGAACTATGCTACCCATGACCTAGAGTTATCAGTCATGGTCTTCGCTCTGAATATGTGGCGACACAATCTGATGGGCAAGCGCTTTACAGTCTACTCTGACCACCAGAGTCTCAGGTACATCTTCTCACAGAAGGACCTGAATTTGAGACATTGGTGATGTCTCAAGATCATCCAGGACTATGAATTTGAGATATTCTATACTCCTGTAAAGGGGAACGTAGTAGCCGATGCTCTCAGCAGGAGGATGGGCATCCAGCTACTCGGGGAGGTGACGGAGCAGCTAGCAGCTTTGTAGATATCCTTCATGGATAGAGATGGAGTATCCATTCTTCAGTCACTCACAATCACTCCTTCACTACTGCAGCGGGTCATAGAGGCACATCGTGGGGATGCTGAATGTGAGACGCGGCGTGCACAGATATCCTCAGGGCAGGCACCTGATGGATTCTCTGTAGGAGGAGATCATGTCGTCCTCTTCAGAGGACGTACCATGGTACCAGCTTCTTTATAGGAGGAGGTGCTAAGGGTGTTTCGCACTTCCTCTTTAGTGGTACATCCTAGAGTGGCGAAGATTTACCAGGATCTCAGATGACAGCACTGGTGTCCAGGTATGAAGAAGGTTGTGGCCGAGTTATTTTCTCGATGCCTCCCTTTCCAGCAGGTGACGGTGAAGCACCAGGTATCAGCAGGCTTGGTACAACCCTTGGAGGTCCCTGAGTGGAAGTAGGATGGGATATCGATGGATTTCGTGACTGGTCTTCCATGTACTTCCAGAGTTCACAACTCCATTTGGGTGATTGTCGAAGGACTCACCAAGTCGGCTCACTTCTTTCCCATCAGAGAGAGGGACTCAGTATAGAGCTTGAGACGTCTCTACGTTTAGGAGATTGTACGTCTTCATGGTGTGCCATCATCTATCATATCTGATGGAGATGCTCTCTTTTACTTTCAGTCATTGGAAGGGTTGCAGGAGGAATTCGGGACGCAGCTAAGTCTGAGCACTGCCTTTCACCCTCAGACGAATGGTCAGATGCAGAGGACCATTCAGACTCTTGAGGACATGCTCCGTGCATGTGTACTCGATTTTGGTAGCAGGTGGTAGGACCACCTACCCTTGGTGGATTTCGCGTACAACAAAAACTACCACTCGACCATCGGGATGACACCATACGAGGCATTGTACAGCCGACCTTGAAGATCACCTCTGTGCTGGACAGACCCTGGGGAGTCAGCACTATTGGGACCGGAGATGATTCAGGCCATGACAGAGAAGGTCCAGGTCATGCAGGAGCAGATGAGGACAGCTCAGAGCTGGCCGAAGTCTTATGCAGACAGGAGGTAGAGACCACTGGGGTTCGAGGATGGCGACCACGTCTTCTTGCGGGTCTCACCACGACGTGGATTACAAAGATTTGGCTAGGGCGGCAAGTTATCTCCATGCATCATTGGACCATTCCATGTCCCCAGCAGGATAGGTGAGGTGGCTTATCGCCTGGCTCTACCACATCAGTTGCACCGGGTGCACGACGTCTTCCACGTATGTTAGCTGAGGAGATACGTGCATGACCTGACACATATCATCGACCATGGGGAGTTGGACATTGAAGATGGGGAGACTTTTGCGGAGGTCCCGGTGGAGATCGAGGATCAACAGGAGTGGGTCCTACGTGGAGGTTTGATACCTCTAGTGCACATCATATGGAAACACGTGAACCTCGGGGAGAGCACTTGGGAGTGGGAGGCTCAGATGCGTGCTTAGTACCCTCATTTGTTCCCCTAGTTTATTATGTATCTTTACAGGGACGTAAAGCCCTGAGGTGGGCATAATGTAAAGACCTGTAAAATTAAAGGAAATTTTTTTCTTAATTTTCATTGAGATTTTACAAGAACGTAGTTTATAACGGCACTTGATTGCGAGGCCCGGTGAGCCCGGAATCGTGTTCCGAAGTCTAGCTCAGGTACATTCTGTGAATGAACGAGTGGGTTTTCCTAACATTTGAACCGGTGCTCGTAATTGAAATCTGAGGGTACCGACGAAACCTCAGAACCGTTAATTTCTTAGGAGCACCTTTTCCGAAGGTGTGTTTGCTCGGGAGGAGTTGCTAAAATTGTTGTTTTAGTGAGGAATAAATAAATTTTTTACAATTTTATTTATTTTACTCTAGGTAGTTATATCCTAAGTAAGGGAGTTGGGGGTGGGACCCACATGTTGTTAACCAACCATGAGAGGATAAAGGTGGGGTGGGGCCCACACGATCCCAACCCCTCATATTCCTTACTTCTCAAACCTCCCCCATTTAATATTCTTAACTTATCACCTCATTTATTTTTGACAAGTTAAGTTTAATTAAATGAGTGAACATAATTTTGAATGTGAAAATTTTAAAAAGTATTGGCAAAGGAAATAAAATAAGGCTAAAGCCTTATTTTATTGAGGTGACTTTGTTGTATTGAGGGAGGGAGCGTTCTTCACATTTTGGATGAACTTCATCTTCTTGGTGAATAACTTTTCTACCTCGACGAAGAACGCCGTCACACCCTTTTCCGAAGAACGACTATGTGCCATCCTTCGTTCTTCTTCGTGCGTCAAAGGAAGGGAGACGTTGCTCCACCTCAGATAATCTCCATCAACTTGTATGGAGCCTCACCCCGCGACGCTGCTTTCCGCGACGCTCTTCGAACATCGACTCATTATCATGGTAGGGGTTTGATTTTAGTTCACGAATATTCTTGACCATCCAAAATTAATTTCTTAAGCCGCATGATAACGGATTAATGGGAGGGGGTTAGAACACACGAACATGGCGGACCCCCCTCCCCCATTGATGATGAGTTTGTCATGGCACAAACAAAGGTACCAGGGTGCAATAACACCGCGTAGAAACAAAGAATAATGGGAGAAGAAGCGCGGCGCCATCGCCCCGCGCCGGAGAACCTCGAAGAGGCCGCGACCGGAGCGGGTCCGCGGCGGAGGGGAGCGGCCCCATTGCGCCATTCCGGTCGGACAAGGTTGCGGCTCCAAGCCGCGGTGGTGCAAGGCGAGGCGGCTGGAACTGGAGAACACTGACACCTTGGAGGGGCGGGACCACGGCGGTCCCACGGCAGCAACACCAGCCGGCTGGTCCGGGCCGACCGGCTTCCGAGAAACCGAGGGTTGTAACCCCCGGCTAGCAAGAGGAGTGGCGCCCATGTGGGGGGGGGGGGCCTCAGTTCAATCAAGGGGGGCAGCCCCCCCCCCCCCGCCCTTTCCGCAATGGCACGGCCAGCACCGAGCTGGTCGTGCGGGGTGCGCTCGCACCGAGTCAACCGGCCTCCTAGGATGGGCTGGGTCACGCTGACCGGGCCGGGCCGCGCCCTAATGGGCCGGACCCGGACCCGGTTCGGGTCGACCCGGTTCTGTTCGACCCAGGGTATAAGGCCCCAGCCTTAAACCTTACTTAATCTTGAGTTATTACAAGATTACACATTGAGGATCATTTCAGGTTTAGAGTTTTAGAGAATTAGATCATAAAACATGAATTACATTCGACATTTAAACAAAGTGGTTACATAAAAGATAGTATTCTTTTTTCCCATAAACGGAAACATATTTAAAATAAAACAAGGATTCTTTCTTGACACTTCCTTGACACTATTATCATATCATGTACCATTACCTTGACCTGTGAAAAACATTTCAAAAAAATGGGATGAGCATTAAAAGCTCAGTAAGGGTTATAAAAAGTATGGAACGGAAACATTAATACATATATACATAAGAATGAAATCATACATTACCAATAAAACATAAGAACTTTAACATACCTCATAAAATCATGAATAAATCATAGAAATCATAAGACATAAAGGTATCTTGAGGAATTCATAACATTCTTACGTAGGGAGTAACCCTATTGGTTATGTTTGGAATACCCATCACAATATATTCCCTAAATCTCTTCGGATAAACCTTAACGTTTAACTCCTTCTCATTACCCAATGCATTAGAGAGCTATATCGGGCTCACCCGCCCTTAGTTTATCACGGAACCACCCATCTTCATAACAATTCCCAAGAACCATAACATAATCATAGCACAAACCTTAAGCATAAATGAAAGATAATATTCCCAAATTTCAATAAAAATATAACATTTTATGATTTCGAAATAATGAATCCATTCTAAAAACCATTTTCAAAACCATTTAAAATATTTAATAAAGTGATTTTTAAATCAAAGTGTCCCATAACACATTGAAGCTTTTAACAATTTAAACCATTAATATCCATATAAATAAATCCTTAAAACCATTTTGAAAACATGGATATTAATGAGAAATATTTATATGATTAAATCATTAAATCATTGAAAACAATATTTTAGTTAAAGGGTTTTTAACAAAATGAGAGACACTTGAATACAGTAATTGAGGAATAATATTTAATCAAAACTTTATAATATCTTGAAAATAATTGTATTAATGATATAATATTCCAAAGGACATTATATACACCATATGAGAGTGAATTGGTTCATAACAACAATAAAGTCTCAATGGAAATGTAAATTGAGATGAAATCCATTATAAAGATGGTATCCTTAAATTAAGGATAAATCAATCTCAAAATTATGTGCGACAAATATAAATACACCCAATATAAGTGGATATTAAGTGTAAAATAATCAAAGGTCATTCAAACATATTTAAAGGATGACATATTCAATAAATACATGTTGAACCCAAATAAATCGAAATTGGGTTAAGAAGTTCCCTTGACAGCCTAACGACGTCACATCAAATTTTAGAAAAAGAGTTGATGAGAGAGATAAAGGGTATCTGATCTCTTGGACATAAAATTTATGGAAATAAGGATATATAAGATCATATCCCCACATAATAAGATCAAAATTAAAAGACATAACAAAAGATGTCTTTTAAAAAGAGGAGGGTGAAAGGTTCCCTTACCGATTTGGGTAACTTTCGAAACGTACACCCCATGAAAGAAGGACTATACAACATTGATGTAAATACTCATAAACGAAATTATTCTACGCAAAGATTAGAATAATGGATAGTACATACACCACTCAAAAGAAAATATTGGCAAATGTAGCATGAATCTCACGAAAACACAAAGTGAGATAAAAAGCCCCTTACGAAATTTCAGCAGCCTAACGGCACCAATTAAAACTTCCAAAATGGATTGATTAGAGAAAATAGGGTCTCTCATCAAATGAAAATAAAAATTACAGTAATATTAATATAAAAGAACATCCCAATCATAATAATGATGAGCTTAAAAGGAATGACATAAAAGAGTGTACTTAAAAAGAAAGAGAGAGGTAGGATCCCTTACCTCGGGTCCGACATGACTCGATCATTCTTTAACCTCCTTAATAATAAACATGAGTTAATTTATACTAGATTAAGAACCTTTTTCATGTTCATTATTCCTTTTATATCACTTACTACCATGCTATGAACACTATGTAATTATTTAAGTTAATAATGGTCGTTTTGTAGATCATTGCTACTTGAGTCAAAATTAAACTCCTTATAATTACAGGTTGTTCATGTGCTAAAATATATATTATATCCAGAATTATATTAATTATTTTGATATCATATATATCATATATATTCATTATATACATCAATTTATAATATTACATAACATTTAGAGGTAATAAATGAAATGCACCGTTCATGGAGACGGAAGCTGTACGTACGCATGCACGCTACTTCCATTTCTATTTCTTATTTAATGGAATTAAAACATAATGATACATAATAGTATTTTAATTCCAGTATGTTATACTATATAATATCATCAAATCTATCCTTTATACGTACCACATATGGTATTAACGAATCAAGTCACTTTGAGGGGGCGGTAGTCCACACTTCCTAAAATGAAGATATCACGTTTAACCATAATGGAAACCATAAAGGTAGGACATAAATGAAAAATTCATATGCTTAAGTAAAACATAAACATATTATCTATAATATATAAATATAGTGACATCTTAATGGAAACCTTTAAGGGTGTTAAAAGAATACTAAACAATCATCGTTTCGTGAGGCAGAAATTCACCATCCACAGAAACAGTATGTTCATTAACCATAAGATGTAGGTGTGTGTAAGTTTAGCTCGAATCCTTCTTATAAAAACATCCTAGTATATTGAAGATAATATATTTGTTACAAAATAACTAAATAAAAAGATTTTATGGGGTTGGAGAAGCAAAATAAAACAAAAGAACACAAGTGAAGACATTACCTTAAAATCAGGTATCTCTCATTGATTTGAGCTCAACGGCTTTCTTGGGAAGACTTCTACCCAATGTGAGGCTTCTAAGAGTACGATAGGGATTTTGAGAGACAAAATGGGCAGGGGTTGGCCGAGACAAAGGCTTGAGAGGTGTGGTTAAGGTGGTAGAGGTGGGGGCTTTTATAAGAGGAGAGGAGGGGCACTCCTGGAAAGTTACAAAATGTTACTTTATTTTCAAATGAGTTTTAGATTTTAAAGGTCCCACATTGATTTATTTCGAGGATAAGGTGGTAAGGGTTCGAAATATACTCATACAATAGGTTTTTTACAAGTGTAATTTATAGTTTTAACATTATCTTTTCATTTTATTTAAATCTTTTATTAATGAGGTAATCGCTGCATCATCATGATGTCATAAATAATTTAATTTATTTAATTTCTAAAAATTATTAAAACAAATATCATGATGTAGGAAATTGTTTTATATTTCTAATGAATATTTATATTCAAAAATATGACTTGTATATCCCCATTTAAAAATTGTTTTAGTAAAACAAGTCATGCTTGTGACATTTTTATTTTAACTTAAAATAAAAAGTTATTTATGTCATTTTCGAACCAAAGTGGCTCCATGAAGTCCCCAAGTTGACCCATGGATTTTCTTGGTCGGCCATGACACATCCAATGAGGGCAGGACATGTATCTAGGTACTTTCATATTATTAAAACATTATTTTTACATTAAATTACACTAATTACCTCTAATCGCGATTAAAAACATAAAAGTTACTATTCACAAAAAAATTATTTTAATCCCATTGAACCACATTTTACATCCTAATGAAAACAATGTATGTCGGATTTTTGAAATTCAAATTACAGAAGTGGTAAAGTTTCATTTAAACGAAAAATTTGTTTTTAAACTACCACTTAGTGGTTTCACTATTCATCAAAAATTAAAATTTTTCAGAAAAATACCAAAAATTCACCCTAAGCTATATTTGATATTCCGAATTAAAAAATGATGTCTATATTACAAAATTAAAAACATAAATTTTTCATTAATTAATTTAATAATTAATTCTCGCTGTCAAAACAAATAGCGTGTTTTTAAGAAACACTATCTATTAAAAGATTGACACTTGTTTAAGTCCAATTTCAAGGTGAAATTAATTCCAATGACCACTATTGGATTAATTGGTAAAAATATATTCTAATTTCACTTTAAAAAAAATTTAAAAAATAATCTAATAATACAAATAAATTAGATTAAAAAGAGGTTTTGAATTAAAATACAACATTTTTCACTATTCATTAAAAAAATGAACTTCTTCAGAAAAATACCAAAAATTTACAAAAAGTAATTATTGATGTCCCCATTGTAAAGAAGAATTTTATTTTGTCAAATATAACACATAAAATTGTCAAAAAGTGGATTTAAAAGAGGTTCGCCAGCAAAAAGAGGTTAATCGACCTTTTAAAGAATATTAGAATGTTTACGCTTAAAACTGGATTCATTCACATTTTTAATCCTATAACATTTATTGTAAAAATTAAAAATATTTGAAAAAAATATATAATCATTTTGTAGTTAGTTCCGTATATTCCCGCCATTACAACGGCTAGGCGTTAACTATCATTTAAAATAATATTATTTTATTTTTATAGTGCAACGTAAGATTCCCAAGAAACTCTTTGTTGCGTATTGGGTACGCCATCGAGCATAGCATCCCCATTAAAGTAATATTAATATTTTATTCACAAATATGGATCAATATTAAAATTTCATATTCTTTATTTACCTGGGGTGTTACATCCTTCCCCCCTTTTGGAAAATGCATCCTCACAATTTTAAAATTGGGCTTGAAAACTTCATTGAACGTCCCACATCGTAACAAGAGTTGGTAAAAAAAATAACTTTAAAAGAAAGAAAGAGAAGTACAGAGGTCACTAAAGTTAACCCAAACTAGGATTCCATGTAGGAAAACATGGACATGGGGGAAAAATCAAAGGGTCATGTTTTGAGGGAGAGTGATAGAAAACAGGTTTAGGAAAAAGTTAACCACAAGAAAATCACAATCTTGTGGTGGGTTAAATGGTATTCGATTCCCCAGTAAGAAAAAATTAATAGACAAAATTTTTGTTTTAAGTTACTTTTCATTAAGGAATTTATTTATGAGCTTAACAAAAACATAAGGAAGCATACATAATTATTTTTTTGACTTTCAACTTTTACTAGATTTATTACACGAACTCATATTTTCTCCAAAAGATGAGTATTTAGGATGAATTGTTCACATTAAGAGAGCTATAATCAACATCTAGAGAATCACCTAATCCACAAAAGAGAACTATATACTTCCCATGTCTTTAGAACCTAACCAAAACTAAAACCCAAAGTTCGACAAAGACCATTCATTAAACATCTATCCATAGATTTCTACAAAGTAAACCAAACTAAGATTGAATCCCAATTCTCTGAAGGATTTAATCCAATAGTCTCCTATGATAAATTTTAACATTTTTCTCCAAAATAACATCAGTTACTCTTAAAGACTCCTACTGAAATGTAATTAAACTAATCACATATTTTCCATGATAGGAAAATCATTTCCATTGATAACAAAAAAACAACTTACTCTTAAATCATAAAATCATCTAACTAAAAACAATCATTCAAACTAACCAGGGACTTCACATAGTCCAGTGTTAGGTGATAAATACCAGTTGCAATTTGGTTGTGGGTTCGATTCTCACAGCTTCGTCCGACGTGATGGGTTGTCACACGGTCTGTGTGTTGTCCCTTTTCAAAAACTATATAATTTTATAACATTCCTCAAAAAGAGATAAATTCATCAAAAATAACCATAACATATTTTAACCAGAAAGGTTATCTGATAACTTCCATTTTGCAACCCAAAATGTATTAACCAGTAATTGCCTCAAATTCAAGGATCATATAAACCCAAATGGTTCTTTATAACTATATCCAAAAAATAAAGGACAATTATTCCTTCAATAAAACCTTCGTATATCAAACATCAGGGTTACTATAAAAAGTCATCTAATGTAACCCCATCATCAAAAGAGACTTAATACATCTAATAATTTCACCATCCAAAACTCTACCATAACTCTTGAATCCCTTATATGATGACTTCTTACTCATTCAACATACTTCATGATCCATTAGCCATTCCTTTTCAACTTATTCTGAATTACTTATTTTCTAAAAACAAAATCTTGAATCATATATTAAGATTCCAATAATAGGAAAACATACGTTAAGAAAGATTCCATACCTTTCATTCTTCATTGTTAGTTTCTTCATCCTCAATCGGTATGGCATTAGGTATTGGTAAATAAATATTTGTACAATCTTGGTGACCCCATTCCCGAAACTTCTTTGTAGGACATGTGTTTGCATAATAACCATGCACACCACATTTAAAACATTCAATTGATCCATTAGAAAGAACTTCTTTCCCTTTCCTAGAGTCAACTAGATGCTTCCTTTTTCCATGGAAGGTTCTTGCTTTATGGACTTCATTTCCACATCTATAGCATCTTTCTATCCCTTTGAAACCTTTCCCTATGTGTTTCTTTCAACATATTTGACACATAGGTTTTTGAACATACTTACCTTTATTAATATTACCTGATCTTCCGTAGGGATTTGTTTCTCGCATATACGATGCCTTATAAAAATCACTAAGGTTTAGGTGGTCAATCATTACTCCAGATAGTTGGTTGAGGATAACCACAAGAGTTCTCATTGCAGCTCCCATATCATTCAGTTGTTATTTCATAAAACCGTCACAGTTTTCTTCAAATCCATTGTTACTTTGGTTCCTTCTAGATCTAGCCATTTACTAAAACCAAAAAGGCCAGTGTGAGTATATCAGTAAAATCATCAAATAAAAAAGAGGAAGATAAACACCAAGATATACTTATCCAAGTTATCTCAAACTCAGTTTAACTTTCAAAAAAACGATGACTCCATCTAATATACTAACCATTGTGGTTATACACAACTTGTCACTTTTTCTTAAACAACACTCTAACCTCTAAAGTTATCTAAATCGACCTTTGATACCAACTATAAGGCCCCAGCCTTAAACCTTACTTAATCATGAGTTATTACAAGATTACACATTGAGGATCTTTTCAGGTTTAGTGTTTTAGAGAATTAGATCATAAAACATGCATTACATTCCACATTTAAACAATGTGGTTACAAAAAAGACAGTATTCATTTTTTCCCATCCACGGAAACATATTTAAAATAAAACATGGACTCTTTCTTGACACTTCCTTGACACTATCATCATATCATGTACCATTCCCTTGACCTGTGAGAAACATTTCAAAAACTTTGGATGAGCATAAAAATTTCAGTAAGGGATATAAAAAGTATGGAAAGGAAACATGAGAACATATATACATAAGAATGAAATTATACTTTACCCATAAAACATAAGAACTTTAACATTCCTCATAAAATCATGAATAACTCATAAAAATCATAAGACAGAAAGGTAACTTGAGTCATTCATAACATTATTATGTAGGGAGTAACCCTCTTGGTTACGTTTGGAATATCCATCATAGTATATTCCCTAAATCTCTTCGGAGAAACCTTAACGTTTAACTCCTTCACGTTACCCAATTCATTGAAGAGCTATATCGGGCTCACCCGCCCTTAGTTTATCACGGAACCACCCATATTAATAACAATGCCCAAGAACCATAAAATAATCATAGAACATAACGTAAGCATAAAGGAATGATAATATTCCCACATTGCAGTAACAATATAACATTTTATGACATTGAAATAATGAATCCATTCTAAATACCATTTTAAAACCGTTTAAACATTTAATAAAGAGATTTTTAAATCAAAGAGTACCATACCACATTGAAGCTTTTATCATTTTAAACCATTAATATCCATATAAATAAATCCTTAAAACCATTTTTAAAACATGGATATTAATGAGAAATATTTATAAGATTAAATCATTAAAACATTTAAAACGATATTTTAGTTAAAGGGTTTTTAACAAAATGAGAGACACTTAAATACAATAATTGAGGAATAATATTTAATCAAAACTTTATAATATAATGAGAATAAAGGGATTCATGATATAATATTCCAAAGGATAGTATATAAACCATATAAGAGTTAATTGGTGCATAACAACAATGAAGTCTCAATGGAAAGGTAAATTGAGATGAAATCCATTATAAAGATGGTATCCTTAAATTAAGGATAAATCAATCTCATAATTGTGTGCGACAAATATAAATACACCCAATATAAGTGGATATTAAGTGTAAAATAATCAATGGTCATTCACACATATTCAAAGGATGAAATATTCAATAAATACATGTTGAACCCAAAGAAATCAAAATTGGGTTAAGAAGTTCCCTTGACAGCCTAACAGCGTCACATCAAATTTTAGAAAATGAGTTGATGAGATAGATAAATGATATATCATATCATGGACATAAAATTTACGGAAATAAGGATATATAAGAACATATCCCCACATAATAAGATGAAAATTAAATGACATAACAAAATATTTATTTTAAAAAGAGGAGGGTGAAAGGTTCCCTTACCGATTTGGGTAACTTTCAAAACGTACACCCCATGAAAGGACTATACAACATTGATGTAAATACTCATAAAAGAAAGTATGTTACATAAATTTTAGAATAATGGACATTACGTACACCAATCAAAAAGAAAATATTGGCAAATGTAGCATGAATCTCACGAAGACACAAAGTGAGATAAAAAGCCCCTTACGAAATTTCGGCAGCCTAACGACGCCAATTAAAACATCCAAAATGGATTGATGAGATAAAATAGGGTCTCTCATAAAATGAAAATAAAAATTACAGTGATAGTAATATAAAATAACATCCAAATCATAAGAAAGATGATCTTAAAATGAATGGCATAAAAGAGTGTACTTAAAAAGAAAGAGAGAGGTAGGATCCCTTACCTTGGGTCCGACTTGACTCGATCGTTCTTTAACCTCCTGAATAATGATCTTGAGTTAATTTCTACTTGCTTAAGAACGTTTTTCAGGTTCATTATTCCTTTTATATCACTTACTACCATGCTATGAACACTATGTAATTATTTATGTTAATAATGGTCGTTTTGTAGATCATGCCTACTTGAGTCAAAAATAAACTCTTTATAATTACAAGTTGTTCGTGTGGAAAAATATATTTTATATCCAGAATTATAATCATTATGTAGATATCATATATATCATATATATACATTATATACATTAATTTATAATATTACATAACATTTAGAGGTAAGATATGAAATGCACCGTTCATGGAGACGGTAAGCCGTACGTACGCATGAACGCTACTTCCATTTCTATTTCTTATTTAATGGAATTAAAACATAATTATAAAGAATAGTATTATAATTCTAGTATTTTATAATATATAATATCATTAAATCTATCCTTTATACTTACCACACATGGTATTAATGAATCAAATCACTTTGAGGGGGCGGTAGTCCACACTTCCTAAAATGAAGATATCACATTTAACCATAATGGAAACCATAAAGGTATTCCATAAATGAAAAATAAAGAAGCTTTAGAAAAACATAAACATATTATATATCATATATAAATATGTTGACATATTAATGGCCATCTTTTAGGGTGTTAAAAGAATATTGAACAATCATCGTTTCGTGAGGCAGAAATTCACCATCCACAGAAACAGTATGTTCATTAACCATTAGATGCAGGTGTGTGTAAGTGTAGCTCGAATCCTTCATATAACAACATACTAATATATTGAAGATTCTGGAGTTGTTACAAAATAAATTAATAAAAATATTTACGGAGTTGGAGAAGAAAAATAAAACAAAAAACACAACTGAATACATTACCTTAAAATCTGGTATCTCTCATTGATTTGAGCTCAAAGGCTTCCTTGGGAAGACTTATGCCCAAAGTTAGGATTCTAGGAGTATGATAGGGATGTGGAGAGACAACATGAGTAGGGTTTGGCCGAGCCAATGGCTTGAGAGGTGTGGGTAAGGTGGTATAGGTGGGAGCCTTTTATAAGAGGAGATGAGGGGCACTCTTGGAAAGTTACAAAATGTTACTTTATTTTCAAATGAGTTTCCGATTTTAAAGGTCCTACATTGATTTATTTCGAGGATAAGGTGGTAAGGCTTAGAAATATAGTCATACAATAGGTATTTTACAAGTGTAAGTTATAGTGTTAACATTCTCTTTTCATTATATTTAAATCCTTTACTAATGAGGTAATCATTGCATCATCATGATGTCATAAATAATTTAATTTATATAATTTCTAAAAATTATAAAAAAACTATAATGATGTAGGAAATCGTTTTAGCTTTCTAATGAATATTTATAGTCAAAACTATGACTTGTATTACCCCATTTAAAAATTGTTTTAGTAAAATAAGTCATGCTTATGACATTTTTATTTTAACTTAAAATAAAAAGTTATTTATGTCATTTTCCAACCAAAGTGGTTCCATGGGTTCCCCAAGTTGACCCATGGATTGTCTTGGTCATCCATGACACATCCAATGAGGGTAGAACAAGTGTCTAGGTCATTTCATATTATTAAAACATTATTTTTACCTTAAATTGCACTAATTACCTCTAATCACGATTAAAAACGTAAAAGTTACTATTCACCAAAAAATTATTTTAATCCCATTGAACCACATTTTACATCCTAATTAAAACCAAGTATGTCATATTTTTGAAATTCAAATCACAGAAGTGGTAAAGTTTCATTTAAACGAAAAATCATTTTTCAAACTACCACTTAATGGTTTCACTATTCATCAAAAATTGAAGTTTTTCCGAAAAATACCAAAAATTCACCCTAAGATATATTTCATATTATGAATTCAAAAATGATGTCTATTTTACAAAATGGAAAACATATATTTTTCATTAATTAATTTAATAATTAATTCCCGCTGTCAAAACAAATAGCGTGTTTTTAAGAAACAATATCTATTAAAAGATTGACACTAGTTTAAGTCCAATTTCAAAGTGAAATTAATTCCAATGACCACTATTGGATTAATTGGTAAAAATATTTTCTAATATAACTTTAAAACCAATTCAAAATATAATCTAATCATATAAATAAAATATATTAAAAAGAGGTTTTGAATTAAAATACAACATTTTCACTATTCATTAAAAAATGAACTTTATCAGAAAAATACCAAAAATTTACACTAAGTAAATTTTCATGTCCCGATTCTAAAGAATAATTTTATTTTGTCAAATATAACACATAAAATTGTCAAAAAGTGGATTTAAAAGAGGTTCTCCATCAAAAGGCGGTTAATCGACCTTTTAAAGAATATTAGAATGTTTACGCTTAAAACTGGATTCATTAGCATTTTTAATCCTATAACATTTATTGTAAAAAGTAGAAATATTTGACAAATATATATAATAATTTTGTAGTTAGTTCTGTAAATTCCTGCCATTACAACAGCTAGGCGTTAACTACCATTTAAAATAATGTTTTTTTATTATTAGAGTGCAATGTAAGATTCCCAAGAAACTCGTTGTTGCGTATTGGGTATGCCATCGAGCATAGCATCCCCTTTAAAGTAATATTAATATTTTATTCACAAATATTGATCAATATTAAAATGTCAAATTCTTTATTTACCTGGGGTGTTACACAGGGGGTCTCAGGCCGGGTCGGTCCGGGCCCAAAACCCCCTAAAACCAGACATGTTCGTTCTTCTGCTTGTATCATGGGATACAAACCTCTGATTGATGCACCATCAGATGAGATGTGATCCTTGGACCGAGACGGTCATTTAGGTATATTACACTCTAGGTTTCGGGGAACATTGGGTATGTCCGGGTTGGTTTGAACACGAAACCAATCGGGCCCTTGGAGCAGAAACACTTATAACTTGAGTTCCAGACGTCCGATTGACATGTCGTCAACTTTGTTGGATTCTTCTTAGTGAGAAGGATCTTTTGGATTACTCCTCTTGAGGGTTGGACAGCGTTGGAGTGCAGACGAGTTGGTTTTGACATAAAAACCAACCGAGCCCCTGGAATGAAAAAGCCAATAACTCTCAGACCGGGAGTCCGATTGATGCGTCGTCTATCACTTTTCCTTTCTCTTGTCGAGGCGGAACTTTGAGACACATCAACTCCGGAATACGTGTCTGTTGATGTATCGACGACTTGGCTCGTGGAGTGGACCCTCCCGAAATCGAGCATGCTTTGTGCGGGAACCCTAGAGCTGGCTGCGACTGCGACAACGATGAACACTACCCTGAAATCCTCCGTGGGTTCAGAAGTGATGAATACCGTACTGAAATCCTTCGTGGGTTCGACAACGATGAAGACCGTACTGAAATCCTCCGTGCATGCCACAGTGATGAAGACTGCCCTGAAATCCTCTATGGGTTCGTCAGCGATGAAGATCGTACTGAAATCCTCTGTGGGTTCGACGGTGATGAAGACTGCCCTGAAATCCTCCGTGGGTTCGGCAGCGATGAAGACCGTTCTGAAATCCTCTGTGGGTTCAACGATGATGATTACTGTTCTTGTATCGTACGTGGGTCTGGCAGTGTTTGACTCTGTTCTTGCTATCATACGTGGGTCTGGCAAAGTAGTTGTTCTATTTCCTATGTGGGTCTGACAGCTTAGCTGGTTTAGTATCCTACGTGGGTCCCAACATAGATGAATCAGTGGATACATCTGATCACCTATATCACATTACGAAGAAGTATACCTTTGTGAGCTGAGTCTTGACTATCAATCTATATCTTCGATATGATTTACTTTCTTTCCTATGTGGATTGGGTTGTGTTATCCTGTGTGGATTGGGTTGAACTCCTATGTGGATGTGATCGAACTTGGGGTCGGATGTTGGATCCAATCTAGCATGCATATACCTACGTAGTGTTGGTTGTTACTTTATGATTGTATCATTTCTTTGTGGATTATCCTTTGTGGATTCTGGGAGACCTTCGGGGGTCTCGGGGTCCCTACTGAGTAGCGTATACTCACCCCTGCATGGTCTATGCTCGCACTACATTGTGTTGGATACAGACGATGGACAACGTTGATCGTGGTTGAGGCTAGTGGAGAAAGTCAGTATCTGGAGGTGGAACACTAAGCGGGACGTTCACAGAGTGGATGGCTGGACCAAGGAGCTGAGGAGGCTATCTGTACCCACCCTTCAGGTGGGACTTCCAGTGGAAAGCTTGACGTTGCCACTTTACATTCAGTTGTTATAATTTCCTTCCTTTTGTACTTTACTTTCACTTTGGGTTTGTATTCTAGCCCACTTACTTTTCTGCACTACTTTTGTACCCAGTTTTACATAGTGTTTACTTCTTATTTCTTACTCAGTGGTGTTTGTTTACATTATAAAGGCAATGTCGTCCCCTTTTGTCGGGATTTATGCCTTGGTGCTAGTCTCCAGCCCTGGGCCTATGGGAGGCTGGCATGGGGTAGTCACGGCACGGTTTCCGAGGACAGGTCGTGACAGTTTCATCATTTATAATTGGTGAAACATAATCAACCCTAATATTTATATTTAAAAACTAATGAAAAAAATTTAATACTTACCCCAACAATAAACATAAACATAAACCATTCACAGTAAATTTTTAAAAGTTATTAAAATTGTATATTACCAATAAAACATTTCATTAACCATCTGAATGAATAATAAGGATGGTATAAATAATACTAATTTATAGTGTTTCGAAACTATAAATTTTTTTAATGTTATTTATGAATAGAAATATCATAAAAATTAAATTAATAAAATTGTTTTTAAGAAATAACCTTTTAAAATTCAAAATATTATTAAAATTAAATGATCAAATTTTTTTTCAAAATCCACTTATTTTAAAATAACCTTTTAAACTTATAAATTAAACCTTAAAACATTGGTTTTTCAGGATGGTGGTAAATTCCATTAATGTGTTAAAAATTGAAACAATGAAACTTTTAAATTTTTTTGTAAATTAAAAATAGTAATAGTTTTGAAAAATATTAAATGATTCCATTCAAATAAATATGTAATAATTTACAATGGTTGAAATTTTATTTATTAAATAATTTAGAAAATGATACGTACATTTTTAGAAAATATGTATTTTGATGAAAAATGATTTTCAACATATAAGGGGAATAAATTATGACTTTCTTAAAAATGATTTATAAATAAATTTATGTGTCAATGAGAGGAAAAATGGTAATATTACATGGTAAGTATTTTTATTAATGATAGAAGAAAAATATTGATGGAGTTTAAGTTATAAATATACAAAATTTCCCCCAAATGAGACTTCAACCAATATAATCTCGAATAATGATTTGATTGTGAAATAAAACATTATCATTTTGGAAAAAGTTGATTCATAAGACTCTTAAAATAAATAACATAAAATTATACCTTAAATAAAATTAATTGAAATATATACACTATATAATATATAAGAAATGGCTAGTATATACACTACACATATGAATAATTGGTGAATATGGTGTATGACTCATGAATGTAAAAATGAGATGAGAAACACATACATAACATTCGAATTCATTCATATGTTTTTAAAACATGAATATAGTAAATAAAATATTATTATAATTATATTAATAAAACATAATCATATATCTAATATCATATTTTATTTACCTAAATATTTTATATGATGCCTTTATTAATAATTGTTTTATAAAATCCCCGTTTCATGTAATAATTGGTTCATTTTTAATGTTTAATTTGGTTCAGTAATTTATGTAATTTTATGTTGATCATTATTACATCATCATTATAATTTAAATAATTATATAAATTTCATATATATTCATTATATATATTATTATATTTATATTAATCTAAAAAAGTTATCAATAGCAAACTGATTACATCATTTGTGGAGACTCTAAACGGTATTTACGTATGAACATTAGTCCATTTTTCAGGAAAATAGAATAAAAGGAAGGTAAATTTTAATTTTGATTTAATGAATCATAAATATTTTATATTTATAATTACATTTAATAAAATTATTCATTATTAAAATCCATGTAAAAAATAAAATAAAAAACATTTCATATTGCTACGTGGAGGCAATAGTCCACACTTACACAAGAGCGACGTTATTATTTTCAAATGGACTAGAAGTCATGATGTTAGATATTATTATATTTATAATTAGGTGAGTTTAGTTAATAAATGTAACATATATTTATTATATTTTTCTTTACTAGATTTTTGGTAATGAGTATGTGAAAATCGAATCACATCGCCTTGCGAGATAGTAGTCTGCCATACACATGTGCGACATTATTGTTTCCTCCCACAGAAATGTAACTAAGAAGTTATATGTGATATAATAATTAAATATGTACAATAATTCCAAAAATATCTTACACATATATTAAATCCAACCTTAAATCCATATTTTGAAGGTGTTGATGAGAAAACGAATTTCGTCAGTTCGTGTGGCGACAATCTTCCGTATACAATATCAAAAGTTATATTTCCCAATCAATGTAAGTGAATATTAACATAGTTTTCCATAAAAATAAAAAAATATATTTATATATGACATAATGGTGTTATTTGTTTCATATTGGTTTTAATAGTTTGTGATTCTTAAAGAATAAGTAAAATGAAAACATATTGTTACATATTCTACTTATTCAGGAATGCTCTTTAGGGTTGACCAAGTGAATTTATATATAGGATTTCTGATCTGAAAATAAATATAACATATGAGGTGGGATTTAATTAATGCATTTTTTAATGTATTGAATTAATCAAATGTTTTCTATGTTTAAATAAGGAAAGAGATTGGGTATCCTTTTATAAGTGGAGGAGATAACATAATTGGAATTGGTGAAAGAAATATTGGATATCCACCTTTTTATTATTTGAATATAATTAAAAATCTGTATTTTACAAATATTATTGGATATAACATCTATATATGGGTATAAATTAGGCGGTGGAAATGTTTCAGGTCATTTTTAATCCTTATCTTCTTACTTCGACCCGTTGAAAGTCCATTTTAACTTAAATAGAAGAAATTAATTTTTAATACATTAATTATTAAATATGTAATCAATTAATATAAACATATAATATAATATAAATTATAATTATTCTAAATATTTAGTGTAATTTTACAAAAAAATTATATATGTGGTACAATTAAATATAAAATAAAAAACATAGATGTTTTGAAAAAAAGAGTTTAAAAAAAACATTCAATTGTGTAAATATTTTTATATCATAATTCAATATGAAATTGATTCATATGAATTAAATTAGATAAATGTAAATATAATTGAACTTATCTTTCTTAAAAAAAATTTAAAATACAATTAAACCGTATAAATATTAAAAAAAATAATGGTTTCAATATAAATCAGTATTTTTTCACAATTCATCAAAAAACATATTTTCATATATTTCATAAAAATTAACCAAAAAATAAATTTGACATGATAATTTGTAAAAATAAATTTATTTTTTAAAATTAATTTACTAAATTTAAAAAAAACTAATTTTATATTATGTTTTCAAAGTGTTACCAAAAAACCATTTATAAAACTAGAGTTTTTTTTTTGAAAAAATTTCATTTTATTTAAAATGGATCATATTTTATTTAAAATAAATGGAAATAATTTTAACTTATTTTATACATGTGTAATCTATATAAGATTCCTAATTTCGTTAAAGCTATTCATTCCCACCAAATTAATTTCGATTTGTGAATGGTCATTTTTATATAAAACATTTTTAACTAAGTATCACATTCCATTTAAACCTGACATTATGTGTTAAAGAAGATATCAATAAAAATAGAAATTATTTAAAATAAATATATTTTAAAATATTAGGGTATTAAATTTTGTCTATACAATATTTTTTGTTTGATATACACTTTCAAATATTATATTCATCCTTTAATATCTTGGGGCGTTAGAGTAACATCTTAAAATATTGTAACAAATGGTTTAAAAAGATCATATAAAGAATCATCATCAATGTATTAAAAAATGGTGTATATATAACTATAATGATTTTTAAATCAATATTTATATGAAGAAGATGATATAAATAAGAATTTGATTGTAATATAAAATCTATTATGTGATGATAATTATGTAGTTGAATCGATGGATGAAGAAGATGCAAACGAGAGTCATCCATCAATTCAAACAATTATTTGAAAATTTAATATCGATAACCCCAAAATAATTTTAGAAACAATAATCCATGAAAAACCAATATTACTAGGAATGTAGAATGCAATTCCCAATTATACCAAACAAATCTTAATTTTTTTAATAAGTATAGAGTGATGCATCATGGATCAAATCTATAAATGCATAATTGTATAAAATAGAGAAAAAATAGACTTAGGATCCTATAATTGGGTAATGAACCATAAAATTATTATAAAATAATGGGTGTTTAAGAATAATTTTGACGAATAGGGAAAATGGATCCAAAATAAGGTGAATTTGTCACATAAATTCTATGTATATGTGAATAATTATAGAGTGGGTGAAATTTTGAAATATTTGTGACTGATTTAATTGTTAATATTATTCAAATATATATTGATTCAAAAAAATCAATGAAATGGTTATTGAAATGGAATTCTTCAAGGGAGTACAGGAGGAGGATATTTACATATAAAAACATGTGGGTTTTATAATTGGTGATAGTGATTCAAAATTGTGTCAATTAATAAGGGATTTGTTCAATTTAAAACAAATTCTATTGGATTTTTTTCTAATTTAGACACATTATCATGGAATATAAATTTTAGATGAGGTGATGCTTATCATTATATTTTTGTGAATTCCACTAAAGAATTTTATTTTATGGTGAATTTATATATTGAAAAAATCACATTTGGAGGTAGTAAGATATAATATTTGTACTAATTTTACTAATTTATAGGATATAATTTATAAATTTAAATTGTTAAAGAAATATCATACTTTATTAGGATAGATTTAAATCAAAAATTGGTATATTAATTTTTCCCTCTAGCAATGTATGTGAAAGAGTAATACAAAATTTTTTAAATACAAGATATTAAAACCATTTAATCAACAATTATTGTTTGAATTTATTTTAAAAAAATGTGAATAAGGGGTATAAAACCTAACTTTTAATAAAAAATATTTGAATTTTAGTTTACCACATTAACAAAAAACCAACCATCTTTTATACAATATTAATGGTTTATCGATTT
Source organism: Viscum album (assembly GCA_963277665.1). Classification (NCBI taxonomy): domain Eukaryota; kingdom Viridiplantae; phylum Streptophyta; class Magnoliopsida; order Santalales; family Viscaceae; genus Viscum; species Viscum album. Next base: position 166,927,329 of record OY728140.1, read on the forward strand.
CAAATTTTTTCTTAACTAGTAACCTCTCATTGATGTCAAAAAAATTTTGAGGTACATTCTACAACAACTCAATTATATATTGGGTTATTGTATAGGTAAAGATCATTATTTACATGGATACGATGATGTTGATTAGGATGGAGAAATTGTTGATAAAAATACCCAAGAAGAGGAGCTTTCATAATGAGTCACAAGTGCATTGGATAGATTTAAAAGAATTAGGAATGTAATTCAATTCTAACGGATAATGATAAATAAAAGTTAGTAATTCAAAAATTTATCAAAATTTTATGGTTGAAATAATACTTAGAGGATCCCATTGAGAATGCGAGGATTCTTATGGTGTTTTATTTTGATAATAGAATCAAAATTGAGCTAATGAATAATTTGATACAAACTTCACAAAGAAGAGTATTTTAGTTTAAATATAATATTAGAAAATAGAATTTTGAGCAAGGAATTATTTAGATTGAGAATGCTGGTAAAAAATAACAAGAGGCATACATATTCAGAATATAATTTTCAAAATCGTCTCCCAATAACGATCCTCCCCTCCATATGTTTCAAATATATAACTTGGATAATAGTGTTCTATAGAACATTAGATTATGTGTTTATTGTAGTAGTGAGATAAATAAAATAATGGAATCCTAGTAAAATTTAATTTATGAAGTTTAATCAAGGTATTATTGTACACTCTTATAGGGAATATTCCATTTATGTGAAGTTTTTTCAGTATAAAAAATATGGGACGATATAATCCATGAGGATGGTATGTTTAAGGAGTTCTATATAATATTATGTTAGGTGGTTTATGGAAAATACAATGTTTACTGAAATTTTTCTATATATTTTATCAGATCTTGTGGTAAGAAATGCAAGGTTGGAATTCATCTTTCTATTGATCTCTTATTTTTTATAATATTGATTTCTTATAATGACATAAATGGATGAAAGAGTAATTAATTTTTTTTGTTTTCAATATCATAAATTGTTTTCATTTTACCACATATAACATATATAAACAACGTAACCAAAGGGGGGGAGTTGGAAATATGATAATTTCATTTTCTGAAATTTTATTTAAGGAGGAGTATATTTGGTGATAAATTATTTTTATTATCAATTATATCAGGAATTAGTTTTTGATAATGATATTTTGTATTCTATAATACTTTTAGTTTATTAATGAAATTATGATGATTGTGGAGTAATTTAATAGTTATTTTTTAAAAATTAAAAACTATGAAAAAATGGTGGTTCTCATTACATGAAGGTTATTTAAAAAGAATTATATTGTATATATGGTAGAACATCACAAAAAATTTATTTTAATGATGAACCAAGTAATATTATCATGCTATAGAGAAGACCTGGTGTATTTTTGGTGTATTTTTATTTATAATGGAACAAACTCTCAGATTATAACATATATGGTCACACTATAATACATGATATGTAAAATTTAATTTTTTGGATTAAGGTAATGGTTTACGAAATATCTAATTGACATGTATTATTTGCATGGTTCTATTTTTTGATAGAAGGGTGTTTTTCTACACAGTATGTGTAAGAAAATAGTATTTCATGAAATTTGATTCCTCATAACATTACCTCACTAGATACATCCTGAGAGGGATTTTTTTTGGAAGAGTTTCAAGTGTGATCAGTTTGATAAATATGTGGGCCGTATTATCGGAATCATATCTCCATACCATAGTAGGTTCATGTATTTAAATGATTAGAATAGAACACAACATGGTCTATCTAGAGTTTACTATGAGATATTATCTTAGTTTTTATGATATATTTTTTAATTAAGAATCACAACATAATGAGGTATCGCACACGAAATGTATAATATTTCATGTTAAAACACAGTGAAATATGAATGTCCTTACCATGATATGATAAATTCTAAGAAGTGATTCCGATTCAATAATATCTTCGATCATGTGGGATTATGGTTGACATTGAAGAAATCAATTATGGGTTTCTCAGTAGTTTGAAACCCCCATTATGATTGAAATGTAAGAAATTCATGTATGGTAATTTTATAAGATTTAATTCATATTATTAAGAGAATTGTGAAAATTATAAATATGTTATGAACACATCAATAGAATGAAGAGAATGGTGGTGGTTTTTATGATTTCATTAATTAAATGGAGTTGATGAATTGAAAAGGATCCAAAAGCCTAAAAATTGAAAGTTTAATGTTAATTGTTTTATTATTTTTTATGCTTGATGATTGTATCACATATAATACTATAAAACATCATTGAATAAGTGGGCGAATAGGGATAAATAGGGATTGACCATTGGATTATCCATTAATTATTAATAAATATTTATTATCTATATTGAGTAGTTCTAAGGTCTTGTATGTCAACCCCAATTAGCATATACTCTTTCAAGTGTCTCGTAGAGTTAGACCATGTAAAGTCATTGTGTCACTAAAATCAGTATTTTGTTTTTGAGTTTATTTATTACAAGAGATTTAAAATCATTGGTTGTCTTTGGAAATAAGATAAACAAATCTATTTGAATATAGTAAATAATGAATAACATAATTCACCACCTCGTATATGGTTTATTGGGACGTTTTGACTTCATTATTTCTTTTTAATTATTTTATGAAGACTGAAATAAATATATTAAAGGTTATTTTTTATTATGACTTCAATACTGGTCATAGATAAAAAAATTTGATGGAATCTTGATTTAATGTTTGTAACATTATTTATTAACATGATAAGAAATACTAGATAATATAAGGAACATTATAATTTGTTTGGAAAAAAATTATCTAAAATCATTTTGAAAGAGGGTTGGAAAAAGTGATCAATATTTTCTAACAACCTTACCCGAATAATTTTCATATTTGACTTTTCCAAGATGTCATTTATGTTGAAAACAATGTGCGTAAAAATGATAAAAAAACTATAAATAAAAAATAAAATATAATAATATGATATCATGGTAATTTTAAACAAGATTGTAAGGGGCATGGGGGATAATTTGAAACAGGTGTGTAATGTCCCCTATGTCAATCAGATGAAAGTTTCCAAAGGAATTCTGAAAAACACATTTTGGTTGATGGGAGAAATGATAGAATAATCTTCAAAATGGAATTATGAGAGTTAAAAAAGTTAATATCATTGTTTCAAATGGATTTAATGTTACGATAGGTGACTCGGGTGTTAAATTATGTTTTGAGAGGATATGATTTTTTTTACAGCTTGTAGCTAAAATTTTTAGGGAAATTACTAGAGTCACATGGCTAGAAAATGGTTTTTAGTAGACATGTTTCTCAATAGTATGACCCACTAATAGAATATGAATAGTTATTTTAGTCGTTCTTAAGTGGCCACGTGACCATGTGAGAGTTAATGGAAAACTTTAGGGGGACCACAAGGGATATGCTGTGTTTTCCAAAATTGTACACCTAGCCATCATTGATACAAAGGGAAAAGGTGTGAATCTACATAGTGGTGTATGGTTTGGCCAAACCATATGGAAAAATAATTTTCCTAATTAAAGGGTGGAAATTTCTATTTTACCTTGTTTGTTTTAAACATTCCCCTCATTTCTTCACATCACATGCATACATAAGCCACCCAAATCTAGAGATCTCCTTCCTTACTCATGTGATTTTACACAAATCCTCTGTCTGGTATCTTAATCGACCACTTTTCAACATGTTGGATAAAACTACATTAGACTACTATTATTATAATGTATTTTCTCAGTTTATCTTTTCATATTGAATGATAGTTGAATGTAATCTAATAATCCCTATTTCCAGAGTGTTTATATATTCATTCAATTTTCCTTAATCTAGATTGAATAAAATCCATAATAATGGATGAGTGAATCATTTTAAGCGCAAGGTATGTTGAATATGGATTTTACCTTAATTACTACAATGTTTAGAAGTTACTCCATTAGTTTGCGCACCAAATATTCTTTGTGTATCTTGTAGAAATTTAAATTCATTATGCCAATTCTAATGACCAAAATTATTTAACCCTTGTGTATCTAAATGGTTTTAAAAGGTTATCCACCTTGATTCAAACCACCACTCTTTTGGTGCATTTTTTATATACATTTGAACCGCATGACTTTTAAATGAAATTAAAAATCCTTTAGAGATGTGTTGTTTAGAATTCTTATGAACACAATGTCATTACCAATAGTTCATCACATTTATAATTTTATTGAATTAATCATCATGAAATAAAAATTTAAATTAAACTAACTAAAATTGGTTGATACCCATTCCCCTTTTTGACAATAAAACCACATATGAGGTGAATTGTATTATATATTAAAAAGTGTGAATCAAATGAGGAAATTTGAATTATAAAATAGAATTTTTATGTACATGGACTTAGCTATTATGCATGCTTTAGTTAAATTGAATGATCAGCATGAGTCATACATTTCTACATGGATATATCATTGGGCCAATTATTCATCTTTTAATGAAAATGTATATTTTTATTATTAATTTTGATACTTAGTAATAGTTTCCATTATTAATTAAGATACTCATGAATGGTTTACCATATAAATTGTAATTCTCCGGCATAACACCCATTATAAAAATATTTTCTCAGGAATGATATTCCTTATTAATTATGATACATATGAATGGAATCCCTTATGTATTGTGATTCTATAGAATGTAATACCATATTAATCGTGATACTCAAGTATGGAATCCCTTATAAATTGTTATACCTAGGCATAGTGACCATATTTAAAATATTTTACTCTTATGACTATGCTTTAATGGTGAAGTTATTCCCTATGTTTTGATTAGTAATATGTATCAATATATGTTTCTATATATGTTACCATTCATATAGTATATAAATATACATTTAAATTCCAATATCTCTATATATATAACTATATACATGGTGAAACATCATCCTTAATATTCTACATTAGGAAATAGAGGGTATTTTTTGATGGGTGTAATTCAAGGAACACCGGTCCAACTTGTTTATATTCATTTGTTCGCTACCTTATTTAGTATACATAAAAAGTTTTGTATTTTTTAATCATATTCTTGATAGCATCAATCACCATTGGGGGTTGCCTAGTGAGATTATATCACATCCTATTCGGGCCACCATTTGGTGCCCATAAAGACTTCATGGCTCCAAGATTAGGATTCTATATTTTTCATACTTTTGTTGTGTCATGTGTTGCTTACATGATCAAGAGAGTGTATTACCATGGTATTGAGCCATAGCACAAGATGATCCAATTTATTGAAATTGGGGATTTTTTTAATTTCATTGTTTATTGTTTACAAGTAACCAATTTTGTGTCCATTTCTATAGACGATATAATATTTGATTTTAGGATTATCCATTAATATATTTTTTATTTTCCGGTATAAATATAGTCTACTTCACATTTATTAATTTACCTGCACTGTAATTTATCGATGCTTCTTCTATGTATTTTACTAACCCAAATGGTATAATATACCTACTTAACCATGATTAGACCCTCAATACTATTTGATAGTCACTAGCCTATGTGGAGGTGCACATGAGGACATGTGACCAACCGACTTAGGGAACTAATGTAGTGTCTCCTTGGTTTGGTTGTTAAAATGTTATATTAGAGAATTATTATATTTTGTCATTAAATTTTAGGTCTATAGATAGGACATTATGAATGTTTTAGCACATAATAAATATATTTTTCTTAGAGTGATCAACCCATGCATGGGAAAATGTCCAAGTGGCTAGGGATGGGACTGCTGGTCATTTTATACATTCTTATAGTTGATAATTAATTCAACTGGAGTTATTTATGTACTTTTTTCATCTTATTTATTTATATTATTTGATTTATATTATGATTTCCCTAGTTTCTATATAATTTGTTGTGACATGATTAATTTTAAGAACATAGTTATTCATATTCCATGTATATACCATTCCATATATATCACATTGCATGACTTCTTAATACATGTTGGATATGCCTTGTGTGATATTAAATCTTGATTTCATGTTTACAATGTTTAATTGATTAATTTGAATTCTTTGTGTATATAATAATATTATTGTTTCATGTTTATATGTATTTATTTTTTACTAATGTTATAGTTTTCATTATTTTAATTATGATATATAATCTTTCATTAATGTGTTTTCATCAAATTAAATGGTTTTTTTAGAATATCGTGATGGTGACACATTTGTTAACAGATTTAGAATATTTTTAACATTGGTACAATTGTTTTATTGGATTAGATATTATTGGTTGGTATTAAATGGGTTATAAAAACAATTTATAAAATGTATAGTCCATTTGTAGGTGCCGAAAATGTCCGTAACTACTGAAGAACGATTCAAAATGATGAAGTGAAGTCCTATTCGGACCCGGACGCCCGGTCCGGAGGGCTTGGAAGCATTGCAAGAAATAAAGGATGATGTGCCTGAAAAAAGTTAGCTGCGCGAAAGGAGTCTGGAATTCGCGAAAGGTCCCCTGCGCCGACACACAATTTTGCGCACCCGCCCCCACGCGGTTCTCGTTTTCATGCCGCCGTCTCTGGTGCGCAACATTTCACGTGCCGCCTAGATTTTGTGACACCGGGAGCCTATAAATAGAAGTAGACCCCCTCCATTTCGGGGTTTCAGAATTACAACCAGCTTTCGGGCACGAAATAGAACTTCCGCGCGCATAATATGGGCTTCAGGTATTGACCCTTTTCGCGCAACCTCACCCCGAGATCCACCTTTTTATGCAATCCCCCTTGTTTAAATAAAATTCTATACTCCTTAGGGTTCCTCCCTTGCAAGTAATTCCTTCCATTGTGCACAAAATGTCCAATTGCTTGCAGTCCCTTTGGTGTGTGTGGCCTTTCCTTACGGTTCGGCCTTTGCCCCTTGCGCACAATTCACTTCCATTGCACGCAATTATCCTAAGCCGTTCGCAATCCCTCTGCCCCAATTACGCGCCACCCTGGTGTTTTGAGCGCAAACCATCCCTTTGCGCGCAATCCCTAGGGCCCCGCATCTTGACACCCCTCGGGTTCCTCCTTACATAGGTGCCTGATGTTTCCCAAAACGAGCATGCATGCCATGTTCTGTTTTCCCGTATGGCCTTTCGGGCTCGTATGAAGTAACCACAAGGTCCATTGGGTGGTGTATCCCATTGTGTTTCTTTGCCTCATTCTCCTTCGCATAGGCATGCCAACGACTATTACTTCTTCGCATAACCATGCTAACGTGGACCCCTCAATGGTTCGCCCTGCGGCCCCCCTTCACTATAGCCTTGTCACTGCCTTCTCTCCCACCAGGGGTATAGGGTACCGGTTATGTATGTCCTAGGGGTGTGGAGTGAACCCACCTCGTTTGAGCTGTAGGACGTTAAACTGCAAAGAACCTCGTTCTCAACACATGACGTTAAACTGTGATCTCTCCATGTGCCTCGCACGCAGGGTCCCCCCGGCTCGAACAATCTTTACACAGCTTGTCTCCACTGGAATGGAAGCTTCCTCACATGGAATGATATCCTCCCTCTTGGAGTGGTGTTTGTCCATGGGGGAAGGTCATCCACCTTGGTGTAAGCCCCTAGCCTCTCTTGCAGAAGGTAGCACCAATGCACCTCCATACTTCCCCACTGCCAAGGCCAGTGGAGGGCGTGATAGGGAACGAGGCATCTCCTTTGTTCGGTCCAAAATCCCTCTCCCTCTGTTCCTTGTTGCATTTTGGGCCTCCATCCTGGAGTAAGTCCCGGCACTAAGGGCCTCTCAACGCGTATGCCCCTCTTTGCTTCTCATGGATGCACCCTTTGTGATGTGATCGTCTGATCCCTGATGACTCTTTTTTCTCAAACGGAGCATGACTCACGTGGGCTTAGAGTAAGTATCGCCCATGAAAACCTCATTATGTGCCACCTCAGAGCATAAACCCATCCCCATGAACTATGTGGACTTTGATCCATGCTAAGGCGTGGTACGTAGGAAGTCTCCACGAGGATCAAGTCCACAACTCAGCCATTCTGACCACTTCGTGTCAGTACGCCAAACCTATGGGCCACCTCAGAGCGTAATCCCCACATCCATAATTGTGGTCCGCCTTAGAGCATAATCCCTACATCCATCATTTTGGGCCACCTCAGAGCGTAAGCCCCAGATTCGTCATTGTGGGCCTCCTCAGAGCATAAGCCCCACATTCATCGGTGTGGGCCACCTCAGAGCATAAGCACCACATCCATCACTATGGGATGCCTCAGAGTGTAATCCCCATATCTACCCTGTGGGCCACCTCAAAGAATAATCCCCATATCCACCTTGTGGGACGCCTCAGAGCGTAAGCCCCAAATCCAACATTGTGGGCCGACTCAGAGCATAAGCCCCACATCCATCATTGTGGGCCGCCTCAGAGCGTAGGCCCCATATCCACCATGTGGTCCACCTCAGAACATAATCCCCATATCCATCACTATGGGCTACCTCAGAGCGTAAGCCCCATATCCATAACTGTGGGCCGCCTCAGAGTGTAAGCCCCAAATGTCCCCGTCCCGCACGACTTTAAACTGTATACCCGAACTAGGAGGACTTTGATTCACTGCCACAGGGATACGTAGGAATCCTTCATGAGGTTCAAGACCCTCTTCACTTCATCACCCATCCTGATTCTTACCTGGGCCGCCACATCCCAGTGGGATCATGCCACTTCACTCCACCCCCTATCATCCAGGAATCCGCCCACGTGCTAGCCCCAACATCAGAGTTCCCTTCAGGGGGTTCGTTAATCTGGTCCACTCTTAGTGTTCCGATCAGTTCGATCTGTCTCTGCAAGACGTTAAACTAGCGGCATACCCCGTTTGAAACATGGGAAGCTGAGGAAAACCTCAGAAGGAATGCACTTGGCGTAACCATATCCACAATAAGTTAAACTCGTGGCATACCCCGTGTTAAACATGGGAAGCTGAGGAAACCCTCAAAGACATGCCTATGGAATTACATTCCCCACGTTTGATGTGGGATTGCTTGGGCTTCAGTGCCCTCGAGAAGCCATATAATTAGGGACAAAAGATAGACATGCCAATCCCCCAGCGTCAAGACACGCCAATGACACCTCAGCATGACCACTCTCCTAACCGAAGTTTGTTTCCCCAACTAGACCCCTTGGAGCGTCTTGACGGAAGAAACGTAATTAACTGGTGTCCATGAAGATATGGTGTAAGGAATGAGATTCAAGAACCTGTCTTAAATATATGAGGGATACCCGGACTAGGTGATGAGCTCTGAGGAGAAATCTGTGAAAGGAAGAAACGACATCCCATCATCCCAGTTTCCATCAAGGAGAAGACGTCCCTGAATAAGGAACGGATGTCGCCCACCTTTGGAAAGTGAGAATGCGGGGTAACAATTCGTGCGTCCTCCCCTACATGACGGACTCATGTGCCCCGATGGAAAGCATCAGCAACAGAAAATGGTGAACCCGACATGAAACTCTTCCCCACAATATGGAGGTTGGTAGTGTTTGTGGTGTCGGTAGATCAGCATGTCACCATGTCTGGGTACCCAGTAAGGACGTGAAACCTTCTAGGGGTTGGGGCTATTAGGAAGTTGAGCGCTCCGTTCTACGATGTTGTTAGATCATATCCCTCTTAACAACCATGGAGGATGGAATGGCGTTGGCCTATTGGTTGTCAGTTTAACTTCCTATTAGGGTTAATGGATTCATCTCCCTGCTTTCATGAATCAAATCGCTGAATCCGGAGCTCGATCGCCACCTGCCCACCGGCACAGGGACAGGGGTATTACTGACGCAGCCATCCCGCATGGTTTTTCCTTTTCCACAGCCGCCACGACTTCCTGGTGCTCACGCCCCCTCTCCCCATCATATATTATCCAAAGGAGGGTGATCAAAGACCTTGTGCATAGGTATGAGGAGGAAGGTGTCATCCCCACCAGGGACATGGCCCGTTTGGATCTTGAGGAAGTTGTGCCTCATCGCCGACACCACCCCTGAGGGCCGCGTAGGGAGACACCACTCCCCACCCCAACATTCAAAAGTTGCGGGAGTCTATCCCCAGAACGCCTCGATGCCTCCCTTCCCTATACCGATGAGCTAGGGGATGTCCAGGTTCGCCCGATCAGAGACCCTCTTTAAGGGTTCATGGTAAGGGCCCCTTCCAGGACACGTCGACGCTGCCGCCTGACTCCCCGGGCCGAGGAGTGGGAAATACCTATGCTCGCACCACCATCTTCAACCCATATGACCCAATGCCAGCGTCAGGCACGAGCAGAAGAGAATTCCCTCCCTAGGGCATCATCTTCAGCAACCATTATGGTCCGAGCACCTGCTTACTCCTATCATCAAACCCACACACGCGTTAAGCAGGGGCAGTTATATGCTCGATCCGGATCGAGGCTCCGACCGCCCCACGGGTAGGTGAGGTCGACTCTCCTGGTTGCTGGTACAAGCAATGGTCGTTGCAGACCAATTCACAGTAGTGCCAGCTAGCGTGAATTCATACACCGTGCCACCACATAAGAAGGCGTGGGCCCTCCCTCCTTCCAACCTCGGCTCGGATGCCTTCCTAGCACCACCCTCGCCGCAGATAAGGGGATTCCCCATAACAGGAACACTACTGGTAGGGCTCTCTCCAGCACCCACTACACGGGGTGTGGGGTCACTCCCCCTACCGCAGACTACGAGTATGGAGTCGTTGTGTGTCCGGTCACTCGCTCTCATGGAGGCCCTCCCCATGTCCCTTTTTACATTTTCCCCGGTGCTCCCAGCACCCTGGCTCTTAGTCCTCTCGGCTCTGGTGCTAGTGTGGCTTGAGGACTCCATGATGGAAATCCGCCCCACCCTGGAGAGCCACCCAGGGGCCGGAAGGCAGGACGTCATCATCGTAAGAGGAATTCCAGGGAAGGTCGGATGGAAATTAGACCATTACATTTCTCAAACGCTGAGGCGGAGTATGACTCAGCAATGGAGCCCTCCCCTCAGTCCATTGAGTGAAGGGCTGGGATAGGGACACGGCGCGTCAGCCTCGTACTCCCTGAATGCAAGATCCATATGATCCTCACCTCCCTCCGAAGGTATATCTTGGAGGACGAGGACCTAGTGTACCCCCAGGGATCAAACGTTCAGTCACCATCGGCCTCTCCAGATGTGCCTTCCATCTCGACCACAGGCGACAGAGACCTTTTGGGGGGGTCGATGGTGAAAGAGCCATGAGATAGCACATTCCCAGCAAGCACCGACACAGTGAAAGGATGCCCATTCGCTGGCACATCATATCGTGATGTGTCATTCAGGACACTGCAATCCTTGGACAGTGACTTATGATTCGGAAACCAATCAGCATGTTCGACATATTCCCCACCGACCAGCCCACTGGCCCAGCAGCCTACCTCAGCACTGCTGCCGGTTCCCCAATCATTCCCAGTTGATGAGCGAGGCTATCAAGGGCCGGATCCTGAACCTAATCCATGGAGCTTCTGGACCATCCTCACAGCATGCCACTTCCCCAAGAAGTTTTGGCCGATTGTATGGTCGGATTTTGATCCACTAGAATCGCTCACCCTGAGAGAGATTGAATGTTTCCTCCAGACTCTCCAGGTGACTCACTATCGTCTATTCTATCAACAAGTGCCCTATCCATGGAGCGAAGAACACCTCGAGGATATTGGTGAGCAATGTTGTCAGGTCGACCTGGCCACACTCCCTGTTGTTCGGCACCCAGAATCATTTGGCCACCACAAGGCCCTAAAAAAACAATGCGTTCAGCGCATTCAAGTACTCCAAAAAGTTATCGAGGAGGCCACCCCCCACATGCACGTTCATGGATGGGGGTAGTACACTTTCCTTCTCTTTAGTGGGATTCAATGGCAGCCCAACACAATGGGCAGCTCTGAGGGAATGCCCCCGAGGGCAGCGGTGGTCAACATGACTGATCTGTCAGGAGAGGGGAATGGTCTGGAACTTCTAAAATGGGACTCAACCCCTGTGGATAATTTTTTACTGGACCCATCAGAGAGAATTACTCGTCAGCATAGGAACCTCCTAGGACTCCCCGTGCCAACTGAGGCATTTAAACTTTTCCAGAACATCGGCATGGGTAAATAGCACGTTGGGACTGTCAAGCTCAGAGATCCATCAACCTTAGTGCAGAAGGAAGAGAAAGATCCTGAGAGGGCCACACTGTGCCAAAAACTAACTGAGCAAAACAGTTTGGTCGATGATCTCCTGGACGAACGCATTGCAGTGCGGAGACCCTATTACGGTGATCCTCGGTCGAGGCAGAATGGGCAGGAACAACTACCCCTCAACGAGATTCTTCTATGCCACCCCGATCATGATGTGTTCACTGACAGAGGGGAGGTCAAAACTCATGGATGGAGGGCGCGATATGTTTTTCCAAACCCTCATGAGCGGCATGATCACCCAAGGGATCCCACACGGGTTCCTCCCGTCACGCCAAGGGCTGCTACATCGGATGATCTGCGAGCTACTGAGATTGTCTACCGAATTGAAGAGCCCAGAAACGCACTTCTGGTTCTGGATCCTTGTCAGGATAGGAACCCGCATCCAGACGATCCGATGGAGGCACTCATCACCTGCTTAGAGGTTTTGGAGACTCGAAAAGTGGAAATCCCACCAGATGGAAAGTCGTACCCAGCATGGGTGGATGATATGCTGACACCTCCTGGATTTGGAAATCCCACTTTATCCCCATTTAATGGGATAGGAGACCCGCCTCAGCACCTGTCCCACTTAAACTCAAGGTTTGAGGCTATGTTAGGGACTCCAGCGCAGTAGGAGGTCACCAAGCTCCGTTGCATTTTTTAGACACTAGAGGGGGTGGCATTCATCTAATACAGTCAGCTCCTTATTGGATCTGTGACTCGCTGGGAGGACCTTCACAGGAAATTACTCTACCTGTTCAGTTCCACAACCTGTAAGACGAACATTGCAGACCACTTCAGGTGCAAGCAAAGGCCCGATGAGTGAGTCGCGGATTTCATCGCTCAGTGGAAAGGGCTCATGTACTCTCTTGACATACCGTTAACTTAGGATAAATTACTGAAAATTTGCGTAAGGAACGTCAAGGCAGAGCTGGTTCCTTCCCTCATCACTCAGAATTACCCCGGGGGATTCCGGGACTTCTTAGACAAGGCTCAGCGCCTCGAAGAAGCCCTCCAACAGGCCAGTCAGGCATGCCCGCTGCCTCCTGTAATCCCTGAAAGGAGGGCTGCCAGAGCTGAGGCCACTACTGTGGCCCAGATTGAGTCCCCCAGGCTGCTAGAGTTTCTACCAGTGAGGCCAGCTCAATATCCCCATAGGGGTCCGCCTCCACGGGCACAGCTTCCAGCCCAGCAGAAACCACCTCAAAATCGTCAAGTGCCTCCGCGTAACACACAACCACCACCTAGAATAGATAATCAGTCTCCGCCTCCTCGGCATGCTCTTCTGGATCCTCATTAGGGCTAGACTCCTAGAGCACCCTTTCCAGACAGATTGAATTAGTCCTACTCGTTTGAAGAGGTTCCGGTCCCTTGTTACTTCTGTAGTGCCTTGGAACAGAGGATTGTGCGGCTGCCTGAGTTCCTGAAGCCAGAAGAGGCTCGTATTACTGATCACCCCATCTACGACCCTTATTACCGGGCCCTGGGGAACACCATCCAGTGATTCTACGTGTTCATGGACTGGCTCCATGACCATATTGATAATAATGTAATCAAGTTGCTCCTAGCCCCGACACAAGTGGCGGGTGTATTTGTGAGATCAGATGGCAGCAGCGATGATGATGGTGAATGGAAGCAGGTTTTCGACCATGGGTCCCAGAAGTGTAACACATGGATGTCCAACAAGACGGTCGCCCGCGCCCATGGAATCATCCATGCATTCCGGAATCAACCAGATCCCTTAGGAGCTACGGTTACTACTTTGGTAGTGTCATCTCAACCAACCACTTCCCGAAAGTGCAAGCAGCGGCAGCACAATAAGATAGAATGTGCTCTGCCAATGTTGTCGTCATCCCGCACTCATGGTGACTTTATGCCCCCAGAAATGGAGATTCCTCCCAGAATTCTCCCGGTGGCGGATGAATTCCCATGTGACAGTCTGGGGTACGCTTCGGTTAACACCATAGAGTTGGTAAATCCTTTTTTGACTCATGATGATGAGGAACGCCGGGTAGACCATCCCAATGACCCCAGTAGTTGCCAACATCATCGGATCCGGTGTTACTTGAATTGCTAGGGCACGACAGTTGGAACCTCTAGCCAGGACGTGCATGCCGCTAAGACCAGACAACATGCATAGTGTAGAGCTCAGCACACGCGACCCCTTCATCCGGTGTCGACAGGTCCACCTCCACCACCGTTTGTGTTGCTGGATTAGGCGGAACCACCTCGGTCCTTCCGAGACCAGCTCCGCCCTATCAGTATCCGACTACAGCCTTATGGTCCTCATCCGGAAGCCACTCTCCAGGATTCTACTAGTGAGCAGCGAGGAGTGCCTAGTACTATTCAGCCCACGGTCCAGCTGGTAGGGCCCTTAATTCCTTCAGTCACAGAATAGCCTCTTGTAAGCAGGAGCTCAGGTTTGGCTTGTAAGTACGATGTTCTGAAGCACCTGGCCAGAACTCCAGCAAGGCTTTCTATCATTGAGTCTCTTAGCTTGTCATCCGAAATGCATGAGGCACTTGCTGAGGCCCTAATGAGCCTCCTCCAGTTTGAGACAGAGGTAGCGGCTACAGAAGACATCCACGTTGAGGCAATTGAGGATTCCGTATGCCAGGCAGTTATCTCATTCTCCAATGATGATGAAGAACCTCCCATACAGGTGCACATTCTCCCATTGTACATCACTGGACAGTTCAATATCATCGAAGTATGCTGCTGTCTTGTCGACACGGGTTCTAGGGTTAACCTAATCCCAAATCAGACACTGAAAAAGTTGGGGCTATCTGAGGATGATTTAACTCACTACGAACTCAGAATCCAGTGGTATGATCGGGCCGAGCAGACTCCAGTCGACAAGATTTGCTTGAAGACCCAGTTCGGTGGCCTAATATTCGGTACTGAATTCATGGTTGTCTCCCAGGACACTGCCTACAACGCATTGATGGGCAGGACATGGTACCACATTCACGCGGAAGTCTCATCATCGTATCATTAATTCCTCAAATACACCCTTAATGGTCGAGTGGGTGTGCTACAAGGAGATACGTCTCCTTTTTCCTCTTGTGAATCCCGTTATCTGGATGCCGACTATTACAAGAGCAATGATAAGCAGATTCAGGAAGGTGATATCGAGCCAGTAGCTGAAAAAAGTGAATCTTGGGTAGGTATGAATGACGCTTATGTCTCTCTGATCCATCGGTTGGAGGACATCACCACCGATATGGCGCATAGCTTTTTTGTTTCTGGTGCAAGAGGAAGGCATATTCCTAAGTCCAAGAGACTTCAGTAAATCAACTCTTACTCCTACACCAGCCAGGCACAGGTGATCTTGGAACCTCCTACTCCTATAAGGTATCAGGATGTCAGGATCACGACAACGACAGTATGTCATTCAAGTATGTTATGATGATCTGAAATTAACAGGCTCAAGCCGACGTGCCACTACTTCTTTGATGTCATAAAGCGTGGCCCTTTGGGCTGAAGACAAGATGGAATTGGATCAACTGTCTTCATCGCTATGGTCTTAGTGGTGAATGGGTCTCCTGATATGATGACCACTGCCGCCCAGGCAGAACCAGCCACCCATCAGGGTTTGGTAGCCCAAAAGCAACTCCCCCCGTGGATGATCCCTCCACAAGTGCAGAGGAGGACATGGAAGATGCTTCCTCTTCCTTTGAGGAGGGAGTCTCCACCATGGTTGACTAGTTGGTACAGGTGAACCTCGGTAGCGAGGAGGACCCGAGACCCACATTGGTCAGCACCACTATGCCCCCGAGGAGCAGCATCATTTTGTGTAATTCCTCAGACACCACTGTGATGTGTTAGCTTGGAGTTACGACGAGATGCCAGGACTATATCCTCATGTAGCTGTCCATCGCCTTAGTCTCTCGAAAAACCATTGTGGGTTCAAGTAGCCTCCCAGAAAGATCCACCCTTCTCACGTTGCCCTGGTTGAGGCCGAATATGATAATCTCTTCAAATACAACTTCATCAAGGAGTTCCAATACCCTAGGTGGCTGGCCAGTATTGTACTAGTAAGAAAGAAGAACGGACAAATCAGAGTCTGTATAGACTTACACGATCTCAATCGCCACTGTCCAAAGGATGATTTTCCCCTTCCAGTGACAGGGCTATTGATTGATGCCACAACTACGTTCCAAGCCCTCTCCTTCATGGATGGATATTCTGGGTACAATCATATCTAGATGGCCCCCGAGGACGAGGAGTCCACTACCTTCAGGGCACCCCAAGGTACCTTCTGTTGCCAGGTTATGCCCCTCAGCTTGAAGAATGCAGGTTCCACCTATCAACGGGCCATGTATCTCATATTCATTCTGATTCTGTGAACATTGGTTTAATGCTACGTGGATGATCTGGTAGTCAAATGTTGCCAGCACCATGACCATCTCAAGGAACAGGGGAAAGTGTTCAGTTTCCTTCTTCTCCACCACCTGAATATGAACCCATTGAACTGTGCCTTCGGTGTCACATCCAGAATGTTCATTGGATTTGTTGTCAGGCACTGAGGATCGAGATAGACCTAGAAAAGATCAAGGCAATCTGTCAGATGCCTCCATCGAGCAATATCCAGGATCTTTGGGGTCTGCAAGGCCACTTAGCCTACATACGCAGATAAATTGTGAATCTGGATGGAAAGTGTATTCCCTTTTACCATCCCATGAAGAAAGGCCCCACCTAAGAGTGGGATGAAGAGTTTCAGACCTCCTTTGAAAAAATCATGCAGTATCTACTCCATCCTCCGGTCTTGATGCCACCCGTCTCTGGGAAGCTGCTGGTCCTTTACGTGATAGCCCCAGAATGGTCTATTGGCGCACTTCTCACCCATAAGAATAATGAGGGAATAGAGAATAGATTCTACTACCTCAACCACATGCTCCTCGATATAAAAATTAGATATTCTCCCGTCAAGAAGATTTTTCCTAGCACTTGTATTTGCTATACAGAAATTGCGTCACTACTTACAGCACCACGAGGTACATATGGTTTCTCGGGTAGACCTGTTGAAGTACATCCTAAACCGACCTATGCTGACTGGCCCACTAGCACGGTGGACGGTAATCCTCCATCATTTCGACGTCAGGTTTGTTCCCCAGAAGGCTATCAAAGGACATGCGTTGGCAGAATTTTTAGCTACCCACCCAACCTCCACGGATCAGCCGCTGGTCCTAGGTTTTCATGATGAGGCAATGCTCTCAGTCGATCATGTTGTCCCATGCTGGAAGATGAAATTTGACGGTGCCTCCTGGAGCCCCATCGGTAGGAGAATCAATGATCCTAGGCTCAACGGGGTGAGCCTGGGTATCGTCTTCATCACCCCAGATCAAACCATTCTTCCATATTCATTCCCGTTGTCATAAGGCTGCACCAACAATGAGGCATAGTATCATTCCCTCCTCACCGGACTCAAGTTGGCCCTTGAGATCGATGTGACCCACCTGTATATGAAAGGGGATTCCAAGCTAGTCATCAAGCAGGTCAATGGAGACTATGTTGTCAGGAATACAGAACTCATGAAGTTTTTGGAGTGCACCCTCCATCTAATGGCCCAGTTCCCTTCTCATTCAGAGGTCATTCATGTTCCCCGGTCACAGAATGGTCGAGCAAATGCTTTGGCCAGCTTGGCCGCGTCGCTTGCAGAGCCCAAACAGGATGACCTGATTATCCACGTCGCTCGTGGGTAAACCATCATACCACTGGTTCCCCTACATTAGGATCGCCAAGTAAATCAGATATGGTGATTGAAATAGTTCTTGATTGGAGAACACCCTTGGTTGAGTACCTCCAACACGGTAATCTCCCGGCAGACCTGGCAGAGCGCGAGAGAATCCGACGTCGCGCGCTATAGTTCACCCTTCAGGGTGGTCCCAGCCTAGAGGAGATCATTTACAAACACGTATTTGATGGTGATCTCCTCTATTGCCTTCAAGGAGTCGAGATTCCACAGGTCATGCAAGAGGTTCATGCTGGCTCCTATGGATCCCATCAGGCCGGGACAAAGTTGGCACACCATATTCGGAGACTGGGATACTTCTGGCCCTCCATGATCCATGACTTCATCGAGTTCTCCAAGAGGTTCCATGCGTGCCATGTTCATTCTAACTTCGTGCATCGACCACCGGAGCCTGTCCACAATAACATGTATTCTTGGACCTTTGTCGTCTGGGGGTTGGATGTTGTAGGACCTTCCCCACCGGTAACGACCCACCAATGCTGATTTATTCTGACCGCTACGGAATTCTTTTCCAAGTGGGCAGAGGCAATTCCTCTTAAGAAAGTCAATGATCATTCTATCACCGATTTCGTGAGTTCCAACATCATCTATTGATTTGGAGTACCTCATTTAATCCTCACTGATAATGGAACTATCTTCCGAGCGGCTGAGCTGATGAAATTGTACTCCAAGTACAACATTCGCTCTAACCAACCTCTCGTTATCATGAGCAGACCAATGGGCAGATCGAGGCATTTAACAAAACCCTCTCTAACATCGTGGAAAAGATGGTTGTCCAGAACATGAAAATTTGGCCAGATAAACTCCCCAAGGCCCTTTGGGCTTATCGGATGATGACCCGTAATTCCACCCAGGTGACCATGTATTCCCTGGTGTATGGAGCTGTGGCCGTCCTGCCCATCGAGATTTAGTTGTCCTCATTGCGCCCACTAATCTACCACCAGAAAGCGCCAGATAGGGTTGCCGAAATCCATCTAGCTGAATTGGATGCGCTGGACGATAATAGGTTTCCGGCTTTTTACAATTTGGAAAGGCATCAGGCTAGGATGGCTCGCACTTTTGACAAAAAGGTTTGCCTCCGCTCCTTCCTGCATGGTGACTTAGTATTGACCCTCAGGACGCCAATGATTCCTGGAAGGAATCCACCCAATTTGGAGCCCAAATGGGAGGGACCTTACAATATCCATAAGGTTTACTCCAATGGAGCATACTCCTTGGTGACCATGGATGGTGAGAGTATAACTCCTCCCACCAAATCCAAGTTCCTCAACCAGTACTTTTCCTGAGCCATCAGGTCCTGCATGACCCTAAACTGCAACCGCAGTCCCCAATGACCTTAAACTGGATTGCAGTCTCCCATGAACTTAAACTGGATTCCAGTCCCGCAAGACCCTAAACTGAATTTGGTCCAAAATTTGGGCCCATAGGGTCCCCCATGACCTTAAAATGGCACACGGTCCTACATGAACTTAAACTGCACATTCGTCCGTACTGTAAGACATTATGATGCAGGCTGGTCAGGCCTCCCTAACAAAGGCTCAGCCTCATTCCCCTTTCCCTTCCACGACTCAGTCTCTCTTGTGGGATTGTACGGTGTTGTGTGATAATATGTCCTCATTCACGTCATTTTACTTGCCGCACCATGCCTATCCCCAAATGAGATGTGTCCCTCATCCCTCATGATGTTAAACGGAACGGTCGTCCTACATGATGTAAAACTGTGCTTTTAGAACTATGTGCGGCCTGATTCCCATCTTTATGGTATACGTATAACCGCCTTAACACCTAGATTTCAGGTCCATCCCCGTCTCTTAATAGATCCAATGATTTCCCAGTCACCTCGGCCTCTTGGCCTATCCCTACCCACAGGGGGGAATATAGGTGTGGTACATTGTTTTTGGCACCATGTCCCCTTCTCTCGGGAATCCGCCATCTTTTGGCCGCTCTCAAACTAAGCCCTTCGACCCTTTCCAGTGGTCCGCTAAAGTGTTCAGAGTACTCTGGTCAAGGACCTAGATTTTCAGATTCAATATAGGAAAGTTTCGCCCACATTCCAAGCTTCGTGCTCCCCTTCATTCAGGCCCCCATTATCTTTCACACCAGGAGGGACCCCGAAGAACGGCCTGGATTCAACGCCTAAGGGCTCTCCTACCATCACAGGCCAATGCCCGTGAGGGTTTCAGACAACAAATTGATACAAATTCCGCATTGCAAATATGGTCAGCAGTTGATGCTAATTTATTTGTCCCCAATGCTATCATGACATGATGCTGTGTTGCGAACATGGTAAAAAGTAATCCCTTGTCGTCACGCCAACTTCTTCAGGCCCCGAATGTTGGTTTCATGATTCACATTATGTTCCACCCCATCGTGTCAAGGTGGAATCACGACACTCCTTGCACTAACCCTCAGTGCACCTCCACACATCAGACAGATAAAACTGCGTTACGGCATCTCTCGGGGCTCCCGCGATCCGAGCGCTAAGATTATATTCTTGAGTTTTTCTCTAAGGACCATGCACAACTTGACCCTCACTCCCATGGGAAATGAGGATTCTCCCAGACATTGCGTCTTGGGACCAGCTCAGCTGGAAGCTAGCATCTCCTACCCCCTGATTGTTGGACCTTCGTCGGCTCCTTGGACCGAGGATCCTCTCTCGTAATCGTGCACGGTGATGTTATGATGTTATGTCCTCATCTATATCGGGTATGTCTTATCGCATCGTGTGTGTTTCCCCAGGTCCAAGCCATACAGACTTAAATTGTGCTGGTTTGTCTTACCACATGATGATAAACTGTGATGATATCGTCCCGACCGCCCGACGTAAAATGGCACTACATTGTGATGAACTCTCTATAGGGGACATCACGCTGGGTATTTGTCAATTATTATACCATTTGTCAATGCCTGTATGCGTCTTTATTATTATAGTGATTCCAGGAATTTCTACCCTAGGACGGTCGTTCCAAAAATGAAAAACCACATACATTCCAGAACAAACAAGATTCATCAAATACCGCTTATTTTAGTTTGATTGCTAAACCCGCACGCCCCTTTCACCCTTTGCACAGGTACCATGTTGTGCCGTGCCACCCTCTCAATAACTACGCGCAGATTGATCCCCATCTTTATGGGGTACATAGGAATGCCCAGACCACTTGTCTTTGGGTGTATCTTGAGGTCTGCTAATTCATCGTGTATATCCCTCCTTTGTGACCATGACTACAGGATCTCATGGCATTGTATTGGATTATGTCCTCATTCACGTTGTGTTTGAAATGGCCACCCCATGTACACGCTGTTATGAGAATCAACCCTCCAGTTTCAAGTCCTGCAAGATATTAAAAGGCACCTATGAGAACTACTTGTGGCATGATTATCATCCTTATGATGTACGTAGGAAAGCCCGGACATTTCGTCTTGGGTCCAGCCGCAGAGATTACCAAATCCCGGCACTCCTCACTGTCGGCCCATTGGCATGACTTTTTGGGGAGTTGTGTAACTGCATCGTCTGCCCCGAATAAGTTCGGGATGCCCCATAGTGATGTTGGGAAGCGACATTTCTCTCGCCAGAGAGGTCCTGGAAAAACGTAAGGATGACTCGGGACCAGATTAATACATCTTACTATTGTTCCTCCACCAAGATGGCGTAATTTTGGGAGTGTTGGATTTTGTTTGAAAAAACAACCACTCCACTTTCCATGCTTTGAGGGCCCCTTTATTTGGATCCTAATCCTCTTTCATGTATTATGGGACCCCCTAGCAGTATGGATGCTGGACTTGTGGTCTGCCTGCTGTAACAATATAGATGATAGACCTATGGTCCGCCTGTTGTAACAGTATGGATAATTGACCCATGGTCCGCCTGCTATCCTAGGCCAACGTTCCGGAGGACTGGTCATGCATGGTGGGACCCCCTAAGAGTATGGATGCTCGACCCGTGGTCCACCTACTGAAAAAATATGGATGATAGACCTTGGGTCCGCCTGTTGTAATAGTATGGATGATGGACCCATGGTCCAACTGTTATTTTGGGCCAATGTTCTGGAAGACCGATCGATGATATTTGACTTAGGCCCCATGTTGCAAACATGGTCAGCGGTCATCACTCACTTATTGTCCCCTTTTTAGGATAATGCGATATGTATGCTGCGTTTCTGCCACAGTCAACAACGATCCTCCATCGTTACACCCCCATAGTGTTCCGGATTTGGGTAACGTGATTAACCTTTTTCATCTCACTAGGTTCATATGGATTTCAATGCCCCCTGCATTTCCCTTATCATGCATTGGATCACGTTGAGGAGATGATACATTGATTGGTCTGAGGTCCCCTCCCTTCGGCTGGACCTCCCATTCCTCCTAAAAAATCCGGGCCCAATTTCGGATGCATGAAGATTGGTTAACGCCCCATAGTCGGAAGAAATGATAACACGAGCATCCTTTGTTTCTCACATTTGGTACGGAACACAAAATAATAGGGGTGAATTGTTATTTATTTCGAGATTATGGTTGAGAATTTTAACCCAAAGGGTACAAATTAATGGATCCGTCCATACGTTGGTTCAAAATGGTGAGTAGTGAAAGCAAGAAGTTAATGAGATGTCCAAAATAGATCCCTTAAGGATTATCATGCTAGATTGATCTTTCCAACGCCACTACCCTTTGGCTGGTAGCCTCGAGGACTGCTTCTCTCTCCTTGAAGACTCTTTCTTCATCAACGGCCGCAGAGCACAGTTCGCCAATCCTAGTTTGTGCATGCGCCCGTTCCTGTTTAAGTACGGTCAACTGGTGACTCGCCTCCTTCAATTTTTCTTGGGCGTCATCTAGCTGGGTTGTCAGTTTCTTTACGAGAACAGAGCATGTGGCGATGAAGACCTCTTTCTCTACTACCTTCCCTTCAAGGCGTCAAACTTCCTACTCCGCCCTCAGAAACTCTCGAGTGCTCGCAGATCTTTCCTAACACTAGGCCATATCGATGTGTCGTCTGCTCTCGAGTATCTTATCAGCCATGTAATTACGGACAGTCAGATAAAGGCATTGAGCGTCAGGCCCTCCGGCACACAGGAACCGCATCCACATTTGGAGTGATCCCATTAGCCTCAGCCAATCCGTCTGAGGTTGCCTGAGAAAGAGCTGGATACACTTCCACCCTTTGCACCGTGTCATCCGGCTCTCCTCGGCCGCTTCCATGTCTGAGTCATCTATCTACTTGGGATTAGCAGGTTGGTATGCAGGAAAGGTAGCCAGCAGGTCGGCAGTAGGGTCTTCCTCGGGGATTTCTTCATGAGGAATAGGATCCTCGATGTCTGGGCGACCTTCCTCTCTCTCCCCTTCAGCGGCAGTGCCTTCGTCAGCTCCCGACCTCACTCCAATGATAACACCACTGATTTCTGACACCCCTTTCTCACTCACTTTCGGGGCCAACTCAGTCCGGGAAGTAGGTTCTGGAGGAGGTGGTACGTCCACCATTGGTTCTCTTACAGATGGCCCAAGCTCAGCAGCACGATGAGCCTCCAATGCCAAGATCATTGTATAAGGAACATCCTGATTAGTTGAGTTCTCTAACGGTAATCACCAGTAGTGAAGCAAGGAACTTACGGGAACCCATAGCATCAGCCTCTGGTGTTTTGACTACTGCAGGAGCTATCGTGGCAGGAGATCCTTCAGCGCTTGTTAGTTTGATGATAGGAGTCGGGGCCCCACCCCGTCCCACCGGCGCCTCTTCTCCTTCCTCTATGGGGGACGCCTGATCAGTGCCTATATGCTCTTGAATGAGATAGAGAAATGAGTCAGAAATTGTAATAGAGAATGAAAGAAGGAGGAAGATGAATAAGGATAGAGATAGAAATCGAGCAACTCGGTTATGTCCACGTCGGAGCCGATGATCTTTCCGCTCTCCTACAGGCTCCCTTGGCGGGACCCTCCCTGAGATCCTTCATCCTCTCTTATCTTCTCCCTCCCTCTGACTCTTCATCACTATCACCTTCTCCCGGTTTCATCACTTCCGGATCATGATATTAACAGAGCATCAATTTCACCAGGAAAGGTGGCTCAACATGCCTCCCCCTTTGGCGCATGTATGTGTCCATGGCCATCAGATAAGCGTGCCGCCGATGAAAATTTACCCGGTTGGTAAGCCAGATGAGCCTGACCTTTGGCAGCTAGACCCCATCCTGCATTATCTTTTTCCAGAGGGATTCAACGCTCATTGATTGCTGTAGGGTCATCCAGACCGACCAAAATGGAGGGAATATTGCATCATGGGAATGTTTGAGCAGGTATCTTATCTGCTTCCCAGGAAGTTCTCTAGCTGCCTCATATGACCCCCCCTCCGAGCAATGAGGTCACAACGACACCATGCAATGTCCCCACTGCTGAGGTCATGGCCTGCGCAGGCCTTGATGCCTGACGCACCCCTAGTACCCCCTTCTAATGTCACCTTGCCTGCTCCCATGTCGCCTGGGTTCCACGCAGGTAGTCTCGAGTAGTCAGACTCGCTTGCGTAAAAGGCCCTTAGGGTACGCGATAGTCCAATTCTCGGCATACTCGGTTGACAGGACAACATCGACCCCATTAGGAGGAAGGGTAATGAAGTCACCATATCCATAAGTGGTGAACATTAACCACATATGGAAAAGGACGCACAAATTCTTCTCCTCCCAGACATCTGTGAATACCTTCTTCATCATTAGTTGGGGGCACCCGAACTGCCTGGAGAATCGGGATGGTACGCAAGGCTCACAGATGATCCTCTAATCAATCTGAGCCACAAACACCCCGCCTCGGATGCTCTAGAAGTATTCATGCTGCTCTAGTGAGCCTTTCCCATTGTCCACCATCTGGCTGACCGCGGTGGAGAACGGGCTGAAGTTGAAATCGATGTGGTTACCAATTTGAATCCTTATGCACTCATCGTTGAGCGTCATCGGTGCAACCCCAGAAATGTCCAGGAGAGATGGCCGATGGCCGTTGCCCAGAGGATGAACAACGTTTGGGAAAGTGTATCCACCAAGATGAGCCTCCACCCAATCGTGAAAGATCTAGAAGGGTCCACACACCCTTTGAGGAAACCCCCCTCTAGAGATGCGTCCCAGAATGGCGTACATCCGAGCTAGCATGAGGACCCCCAGATTGAACCTTTTGTTGGAGAACATGGTTCCCACCATCACTAGAGTAGCTGGACATACGCCCATCCTTGCGTCTCACACTTGCAGGAGCCACCAGCTCAGGAAGGTGGAAAAAAACTAGCATATAAAATGTTTGGGTCCCGGGCCTCGATAACATGGTAGCCCCATGATTGGTATTGCCCCATCTCTAGGGTCCTCTATCATGATCCATTATTTCTCCTTTGAGCAGCAGTTGGGCACCATTTCCCCCGTCATTGAATCTTGACCGTCGGGTCCTTCTCAAGGAACAGGCTGAACCAGTACTTGTAGCCAATGTCCTTCAGGAAGTCCTTGACCTACAACCTCTCTTTAGCCAGGTCCAGCAAGTGCCACCTCAGCATGGGGGTCCATGATCTGTTCTCCCAGGTGTTCATTGGGGGAAGGAACCCATCGTATTGATATCCCTCCAGTGGGATACCTCCGATGTAGAAGTGGAACTGCGACGTCCACACCGCCTCAAACAGACCAATTTCCAGCAGATCGACCCCAAATTGGTCTCAGGTATGGCATACCTAGTAAGCCCAGGGCCACTCACTTGTGAAGTTTTATCCGGACCGTAAGTCCCAATCCTACAACCAGCCCTTGGAGTCGTCTGTGATGCTCTGACTGGATGTGCTTGCGTAGAGGGACGAAGAGCTCTTCGCAACAGGATCACCCCCAGAAATGGTCCTGCTCCTCAGGTTTAGGACAAAGACATACATGTGTCTGGTCTTTCTGGCAGGATGACCATTTTTGTTGATGTTATATCGAGGAAGGTTGTCTTCTCGGGTCACCCATAACCGCGGTGTGCCCACTTCGATGCCCGGTAGTGGAACCTCCTCCTGGATGCCGAAGTTTCAGAGTGGGAGGTTGTTGGACAGAAGATACTCCTTCTAGGAAAGGGTTAGCAGGTTGAAAAAGGTAAGGTTATTGGAAACAACCACCTTGGCGCCATAAACCTCTTCATTCGCCGCCATTTCGACTCAACAATCGGCGGATTCCCCCTCATCGAGATGGTTCGTGACCATCATGAGTTATTTGGGTGTTGTGTGAAATCAGGATGGGTTGCGCGAAATGGGGAAGAGTTGCATGAAATATGGAGTAGTGGCATGCAATTCCAGAGTTGGGTGCGAAAACAGAACTGTCGGCACGAAATATCCCGGGTTGCACGTAAATACGGCCGAAACTCAGATGGAATTCCACACTAACACATCGTAGTTTTCCGCGTAGTCGCACAGGAAATTTCACGTGTGAGATCTCGGAGAATGTAAAGCGTGAAATCTTGGGTACCAACTGAGGGACCCAGTGCTCCTTTTGATAGGCGAGGCCAGGGTTCCACGCCATGAAAAAAATGAATTTCACATCGAACCGTGGTTTTGTGCACCTTATTGGATTTTTCTCGCAAAGGGCTCACAAAATTCAACAGTTAGGAGTTTTGGAATATCCCTCGTAATCCGATTGTTGCGACCTCTCACTGATCCAATTCTAAGGGGGGAATTTGTAGATGCTGAGAAATTCTATAACTATTGAAGAAAGTTTCGAAATGATGAAGAGAGGTCATATTCGGACCTGGATGCCCGGTCCGGAGGTCCTGGAAGCATTGCACGAAATAAAGGATGATGTGTGTGAAAAAAATTTAGCTGTGTGAAAGGAGTCCAAGATTCTTGAAAGGTCCCCGGCACCGGCGCACATTTTTGCATGCCCGCCCCTGCGCGGTTCCCGTTTTCGCACCGCCATCTCTGGCACGTAACATTTCGCTCGCCGCCTAGATTCCGCGATGCCAAGAGCCTATAAATAGAAGGAGACCCCTTCCATTTCGGGGTTTCGGAATTTCAACCGACACTCATACGTGAAATAGGACTTCCGTGCGCGCAATATGGCCTTCAGGTATTGACCGTTTTTGCGCAACCTCACCCTGGTATCCTCCTTTGTGTGCAATCTCCCTTGTTTAAATAATATTCTAAACTCCTTAGGGTTCCGGCCTTTTGCGTAATTCCATCCATTGTGCTCAAAAGGTCCAATTGCGCGCAGTCCCTTCAGTGGGTGTGGCCCTGCCTTAGGGTTCGACCTTTGCCCCTTGCGCGCAATTCACTTCCATTGCACACAATTCTCCTAAGCCTCGCGCAATACCTCTTCCCCAATTGTGCGCCCACCAGTGTTTTAGGCACAAACCTTACCTTTGCATGCAATCCCCAGGGATCCTCATCTTGACACCCCCCCGGGTGCCTCCTTGCATAGGCCCCCGATGTCCCCCATACCAAGCATGCAGGACATGCGCTGTTTTCCCGTACGGCCTTTTGGGATCATATGAATTAACCTCAAGGTCCCTTGGGTGGTGTTTCCAATTGATTTGCTTTGCATCATGCTATTTCTCATAGGCACACTAATGGCTATTTATTTTTCTCATAGCCACGCTAACGTGGACCCCTCGATCATTTTCCCTGCGGCCCCCCTTTTCTACGGCCTTAATGTTTCCTTCCCTCCCACTAGGGGTAGAGGGTATCAGTTATGTAAGGCCTAGGGGTGTGGAGTGAACCCACCTCATCCGAGTTGTAGGACGGTAAACTGCCAAGAATCTCATCCTCAACACATGACGTTAAACTGTGATCTGGCCCCGTGCCTCGCACGCAGGGTCCCCTCGGCTCGGACAATCTTTACACCGCTCATCTCCATAGGAATGAAATATTCCTCAAATGGAATGATATCCTCCCTCTCAGAGTGGCGTTTTTTCCAAAGGTAAAGGGAAGCCACCTTGGTGTAAGCCCCTAGCCTCTCTTTCATAAGGTAGAAACAATGTACCTTTGTACTTCCCCACTGAAAAGGCTAGTGGAGGGCGTGATACAGGATGAGGCATCTCCTTTTCTCTGTCCCAAATCTCTCTCCCTCTTCACCTTATCACATTTCGGGCCTCCATCCTGGAGTAAGTCCCAACACCAAGGGACGCTCAACCCGTAACCCCCTCTTCATTTCTCACGGACGCACACTTTGCGACATGATCGTCTAGTCCCTGATACCTCTTGTTTCTCCCCCCGAGCATGACTCACAAGGGCTTAGAGTAAGAATCGACCATGACAACCACATTATGGGCTGCCTCAGAGCGTAAGACCCATCCAAGCGAACTACGTGGACTTTGATCCATGATAAGGCATGGTATGTAGGAAGCCTCCATGAGGTTCAAGCCCACCGCTAAGCTGTTCCGAACCCTTCATGTCGGTATGCCAACCCTATGGGCCACCTCAGAGCGTAAGCCCCACATCCATCATTGTGGGACGCCTTAGGGCGTAAGCCCCACTTCCATCATTTTGGGCCCCCTCAGAGGGTATGCCCCATATCCATAATTGTGGACCGCCTCAGAGCGTAAGCCCCACATCCATCATTGTGGGCGACCTCAGAGCGTAAGCCCCACATCCATCATTGTGGGCCGCCTCAGAGCGTAAGCTAGATATCCACCATGTGGGATACCTCAGAGCGTAAGCCCCATATCCACCTTATGGGCTGCCTCAGATCATGAGCCCCGCATCCATCATTGTGGGCTGCCTCAGAGCGTAAGCCCCATATCCATCATTGTGGGCCGCCTCAGAGCGTAAGCCCCATATCCACCCTGTGGGACACCTCAGAGAGTAAGCCCTATATCCATCATTATGGTCCGCCTTAGAGTGTAAGTCCCATATCCATCGTTGTGGGACGCCTTAGAGAGTAGGCCCCAAATTTCCCCATCCCACACGATGTTAAAATGTATACCCGAACTATGGGGACATTGATTCCCTCCCACGGGGATACGTAGGAATCCTCCACGAGGTTCAAACCCCTCTTCACTTCATCACCCATCCCGATTATTACCTAGGCCGCCACATCCCGGTGGGATCATGCCACTTCACTCCACCCCTAGCATCTGGGAAGCCGCCCACGTGCTGGCCCCAACATCAGAGTTCCCATTAGGGTGTTCGTTAATCTGATCCACTCTCAGTGTTCCAATCAGTCTGATCCGTCTCTGCAAGATGTTAAAATCGTGTCATACCCCATGTTTAACATGGGAAGCTGAGGAAAACCTCAGCAGGCACGCTCTTGGTGTAACCATCTCCGCAAGATGTTAAAATCGCGGCATACCCCGTGTTAAACATGGGAAGCTGAGGAAAACCTTAGAAGGCACGCTCTTGTTGTAACCGTCTCTTTAAGATGTTAAACTCATGGCATACCCCATGTTAAAGATGGTAAGCTGAAGAAAACCACAGATAGACGCCTATGGCATTCCATTCCCTACATTCGATGTGGGATGCCTCAGGATTCTGCACCCTCGAGAAGCCCAATAATAAGGGATAGAAGACAGATATGCCAATCCCCCAGCGTCAAGATAGGCTAACGACACCTCATTGTGACCACTCTCCTAACCGAAGGTTGCTGCCCTGACTAGACCCCTTAGAGCATCTTGAACGAAGAAGCGTATTTAACTGGTGTCCATGATGATATGACACCAGGAACAAGATTCACGAACCCGTCTTAAATCTATGAGGGAGTCCTAGACATGGTGATGAGTTCCGAGGAGAAGTCCACGGATGGAAGAACCGACATCCCATCATCCTTCTTTCAATCAAGGAGAAGACGTCCCTAAATAAGGAACATATGATGCCCATGTAACGACCCGAAATTTTGAATAAATCTTGTTTCCTAATTTTGTGTGTTATTTTTTTTTATTTTTTTTTGTACTCAACAATTTTTTTTCATTTGATAATATGAGTATAATTAAAATGAGACCATTGAGTTTTTGACTGTTATATGACCATTGGTCAATATGACCCTTGGAAACTAAACGTTTTGATTATTGTCTCTAAATACAAGTAATCTTGGTTAATTAATATAGAAAGAAGATTCGATGGCCTCACCCAGTAGTCTTGGACCGATCGAAGGCCATCTAATAGAACTTGGGAAGGAGGTAGCACCACTGGGCTTTGCTCTGGAACAAACCCAAGCTGAACTTCATCGGGTGAAGCTAGAACGGAATCGCCTTTGCGAGATGTTCAAACTGATAGAAATTACTACTCGTGCGATGTTGGCCGAGCCTCCCTCAGATTCTCTCACCTTAGAACACCTTACACTTAGGTCCTATGCTGGTGTGATAAGGGGCTATGTAAGGAGAACGTAACTGCCTTGTGTAATCCTTTTTTTTAAATAAAAATTGGGATTTCTTCTTATGATGAAGTTTATGAATTTTCTAATGTCCGGATAAATAGACTATGCATATTTTTAATGAATTTTAGAAAAAGGATATTTTAAAAATGTTTATGTAAACCGTAAATAATTAAAAATGTGTACTGATTTTAGAAAAATGGTCTTCTACAATTATGTTCAGTACGAAATTTAGAGTCTAATAAGATCAACTTAATTTTTGATGAATAGTAAATTATGAATAGTGATTTTATGCTTAAGATTAGTAATGTGACCAAATGGATTAGTAATTTCGCTCAAAGAAAGTTTTAATATAATTTAGACACCTAGATTAAGTAATGTGATTCAATAAAATGGGTAAATAACGGTTTCATAAATTATTAGCCAAGTATTAGTTTTTTCGGATGAATAGTGTTTTTAAATTAAAAATTTTATTAACAATAATTAAAAAATTATTTTTATAAAAATGACTTTATTTTTGAACTGAGAGCATTGATATTATGTTATGGTAATTTTTGGGGATTTTTCTGAAAAAAATGAATTCTCGATGAATAGTGTTTTTATTTAAAAACTAAATTAAAAATATTTAGAAAAATATTTTTATAAAATGGAGTTCCTTTTTGAAATCAGATCATTGATATTTGGTTAAGGTGAAATTTTGGGATTTTTCTGAGAAAGTTGAATTTTTAGTGAATAGTAAAAATACAGTTTTAGGGTTTCAGTATGTTTAATGACATCATAGCTATGTCATGATGATGTCATGAGATATTTTAAGGGTTGTCCGGCCAAGGGTGATGAATTATTGTTTTGGGGGACCCATGTGGCCTAACTCCATGGTAAATGCCAAGGGAGAGAACATGGTTTTGAGAAAAGCACTTTTGAGGTGTCCCTTGGCCATTAATACCTTGTCCCCTCACTTTCCCTATAATTACCAAGCCATCCTCTCATCCATTTCGACTCCCCACTCTCCCCCAACGAATTTCGGGTCTCATTACCTCCCAAGGAGTCCTCCCAAGGTGCCCCCAAGCCCTCAAGGTCCCAACCTTTGTGTTTTAAGAGTTACGTTTTAAGGTAAGGGATCCGACCCCTCTCTTTCTTTTCAAGTGATCTATTTTATGTCATTATTTTATTCCCCATGTTCTTATGTTGGAGGAGGTTATTTTATATTCATTATACTGTCATTTTTATGTTCATATGATGAGAGACCCCCTCTTACTCTCATCATTTCGTTTTAAGAATGTTTAAGTGGCGCCGTTAGGCTGCCGAATTTTCAAGGGATTCGTTCACCTTTCTCATTTTTTCAATGTTCTACTTTCATGTCAAGTATTTCAAGTTCCTTTTTATTATGTTGGGGTATGATCTCTAAATTTATCATACTGATATTTTATGATCATATGATGAGATACCCCATTTGATCTCTTTAATTTAGTATTTTGAAGTTTTAAGTGGCGTCGTTAGGCTGCCGAATTTTTATGTGGTTCTTCACCCTTCTCGTTTTGAAGTTCTACTTTCATGTCAATTCTTTCAAGTTCCTTTTGTTATGTTGGGGTATGATCTCTATATCTATAATACTGATATTTTATGACGATATGATGAGAGACCCCATTTGATCTATTTAATTCAGTATTTTGAAGTTTTAAGTGGCGTCGTTAGGCTGCCGAATTCTGATGTGGTTCTTTCACCCTTCTCATTTTTCAAAGTTCTAATTCCATGTCAAGTCTTGAAAGTTGCTTTTTATTATGTTGGGGTATGATCTCTAAATCTATCATACTGAACACTTATGTTCATATTATGAGAGACCCTATTTTTATCTTTTCAATTCATTTTTGGTTGAAGTTTAAGTGACGCCGTTAGGCTGCCGAATTTTTAAGCGATTCGTTCGCCCTTCTCGTTTTTCAAAGATCAACTTTCATGTCAAGTGTTTCAAGATCATTTTGTATTATTTTTGGGTATGATCACTATATCTATCATAATTATTTATGTTCATATGATGAGATACCCTATTTTATCTCATCAATTCATTTTTGGTTGAAGTTTATGTGACGCCGTTAGGCTGCTGAGTTTTCATGAGAGAAATCTTATTTTTGTCTTCCTTTCATGATCTTCATTTCATATGGTACATCTTTCAAATTTATTTACCATGTTTATATATCCCTAATATTCTGTCCCTCTACTGTTTTGTGGATCATTTATGAATTGGTGACCCATTTACCCTCTCTTTTTAAAGTCTTCTAAAACCTCGTAACATAGCCATTATGGTGCAGAATTTTCGTCTCAAAATGTCTCTCAATTTTTCTAATGTTCATTTATATTATTAAGTGAATACTCAAATCTCTTTCTTCTAAAGGGGTATTCACATATATTCCAAAATGTTCTATTTTCAATTCTGGGATTTACATACATGAGACCCACCTTCTTTTTCTGTGGGTTTTAAAGTGACGTAATGATCATGTCTTTAAAGCAGTTTTTAAAACGTTGTGATTATGAAATGAAACCCATTTATTTTATGATATATGGGTTAGTTATGAAATTTTTTATGTTGATATATGTGTAGCACATGATAAAAACGGAAAATTTAAGGGTGCGCCCTGATAGCGCTCTAATGCATTGGGTAATGATGTAACCACTAGAGATTAAAATTTCCACGATACCTTGGTGAATAACCTTGGTAATTTTCAAATGACACCTTGGGGATGGACCTTGGTGATATGTTCATGATTGTCTATGTTAAATGATGTAGCCACATCCTCATGTTATGAAAAATGTTATTTTTATTACGATATTCCCCATGATTTCTTTCTCATGCCTTAAAGTTATTTTCATGACATTGTTGATGTATCTCAAGTTCACATGTTAAATGTTTCCCCTTGTTTCCCTTACTGGGCCTTCTGATCACCCTTTCTTTTGATGTATGTCCCCAGGTTATGAGATGCAGTAATTAACCAAGGATGAACATGAGGAGAAGCCTTTCATGTGTTTAAGAAGAATCTTTTATGTTTTCAGGTTTAGAGTTCCTAGTTTCCAAGACACTAAACCTTAAAGATCCTCGGTTTTGTAAAATGTAATGAAAGTTTATGTGATAAAAAGGCGGGATGCTATAGTTGGTATCAAAGGATGGTTTAGTTATTTGTGGAAATTAGGATATGAAAAATTTAGGAAGAATCCTATAGAAAAGGTTATATATAGGAAATCTTCTTGGTATTTCGGTGAGTCTTGAGTAATGGGTTGCCAAGAAAATACATCCCTGTCTAGATACGAGCAGGTAGAGGTGGCTATGGCACATATGTACATAGGGGTAAAACCCGAAAACATCGCGTTGAGCTAGACTCAAACGGGAACTGGTACACGACAACGGGCCTCGCTGCACTCTTGGTTACAACACTCCCGAGGGATATGCTTTAGTAAATTCATAATCTTAGTATGAACCATTGTTAAAGGAACAAAGATAAAATAAAATAAAGATTCACATAAGAATATATGATCATGGATAACCTAGATGAGAACATAGGGGATCACAAGTTAGGGTATACTTTTCTTCTACAAGTTATCCTTATATGCTTTACGTTCCTTTTCATGATTATTAGCTAAGTATTTAAGCCCATAATTATACTTTCTATTATTAGTTAATGGTGGAAAATGGAAGAACATGTCCCAACAACCAATGTAATAATAAATGTGACGATTTCCATATTAATATGAAAGAGGTGATTAGGGGATTAAAAGATGATTATTATTTTGGAATACGTTCACTATTTTGGGGACCCTATATGATCGAGGTAAATAGATTACTACGTTATTTTCATTGATAAGTAAGGTTGACTTATATTTTGAAGAATCGATGAATTTAAGGTGGACTTATAGTAATTTAGGTTACTTATGGGAATGATTAACCTATCTTGGGTAAAATATTTTTAGGTTAGATACTTTTGTTATAAGATGTTAGTAGTGGTTGATGTTGTTTGGATATGAACAATGATGTTTATTTTGGAAGACTATGTTATCAAATCCTTCTTGTATTTGGGTTTCAATCTTAATTTGGTTTATTTTGAGGAATTTTAAGTACCGTTATTTATGGAATGGACTATGATTAACTTTGGGTAGTACCATGGAACTTTGAAGATTTAAAAGTAGTTTCCATTCCTATGGGATTATTCCTTTTTGAAGAGTTGTTTTACCTTACCCTTTCTGTTTTTGGGATAATGTTTAAAGATAGAAGGAATAGATAGTTAATCTTTTGTGGATATGTGATTCTCTCGAAGATGATTCTTGTGTTTTGATGAGACCAAGAAGTTTTGAATGCTCATATTTTGGAGAAAAGATTAGTTTTGGGCAGAAACTTATTAAAGGATGAAACTCTACATGAAGATAGGTATATTTTCTTATGTTTTTGTTTTATGTTGTAAATGAATTCCTCAAAATTATGAAAACGAACTTAAAAAAACGTTGTTGGTTTACGTTTCCTACTGGGTAATCAAAGACTGTTTACACACATCATAAGTTTGGGATTTTCTTATGGTTAACTTTCTCCTAATCATGTTTTCTATCACTCTCCCTCATAACTTGACCCTTTGTTTTCTCCTCTATGTCCATGTTTTCTTACATGGAATCCTAGTGTCGGATAACTCGGGTGACCTTTGTACTTACCTTTTTCTTTTAAAGTAATAGTTTTATTGACTCCTTTTCCGATGTGGTAATTTCAATGAAATTTCAAAACCCAATTTTAAAAATTTCGAGGATGCAATTTCATAAGGGGGGAAGATTG
Source organism: Viscum album (assembly GCA_963277665.1). Taxonomy (NCBI): domain Eukaryota; kingdom Viridiplantae; phylum Streptophyta; class Magnoliopsida; order Santalales; family Viscaceae; genus Viscum; species Viscum album. The sequence goes on from OY728140.1 coordinate 166,962,344, forward strand.
TAACGACCCGAAATTTTGAATAAATATTGTTTCCTAATTTTGTGTGTTATTTTATTTTATTTTTTTAAACTCAACAAATTTTTTTTCATTTGATAATATGAGTATAATTAAAATGAGACCGTTGAGTTTTTGACTGTTATATGACCATTGGTCAATATGACCCCTGGAAACTAAACGTTTTGATTATTGTCTCTAAATACAAGTAATCTTGGTTAATTAATATAGAAAGAAGATTCGATGGCCTCGCCCAGTAGTCTTGGACCGATCGAAGCCCATCTAACAGAACATGGGGAGGAGGTAGCACCACTGGGCATTGCTCTGGACCAAACCTAAGCTGAACTTCCTCGGGTGAAGCTAGAACGGAATCGCCTTTGCTAGAAGTTCAAACTGATAGAAATTACTACTCGTGCGATGTTGGCCGAGCCTCCCTCAGATTATCTCACCTTAGAACACCTTACACTTAGGTCCTATGCTGGTGTGATAAGGGGCTATGTAAGGAGACCGTAACTGCCTTGTGTAATCCTTTGTTTTAAATAAAAATTGGGATTGATTATTATGATGAAGTTTATGAATTTTCTAATGTCCGGATAAATACATTATGCATATTTTTATTGAATTTTAAAAAAAGGATATTTTAAAAATGTTTATGTAAACCATAAATAATTAAAAATGTGTAATGATTTTAGAAAAATGGTCTTCTACAATTATGTTCAGTATGAAATTTAGAGTCTAATAAGATCAACGTAATTTTTGATGAATAGTAAATTATGAATAGCGATTTTATGCTTAAGATTAGTAATGTGACCAAATTTATTAGTAATTTCGCTCAAAGAAAGTTTTAATATAATTTAGACACCTAGATTAAGTAATTTGATTCAATAAAATGGGTAAATAACGGTTTCATAATTTATTATCCAGGTACTAGTTTTTTCGGATGAATAGTGTTTTTTAATTAAAAATTTAATTAAAAATAATTAGAAAATTATTTTTATAAAAATGACTTTTTTTTTAAACTCAGAGCATCGATATTATGTTTTGGTAATTTTTGGGGATTTTTTCTGAAAAAAATGAATTCTCGATGAATAGTGTTTTTATTTAAAAACTAAATTAAAAATATATAGAAAATTATTTTTATAATATGGAGTTCATTTTTGAAATCAGAGCATTGATATTTGGTTAAGGTGAAATTTTGGGATTTTTCTGAGAAAGTTGAATTTTCAGTGAATAGTAAAAATACAGTTTTAGGGTTTCAGTATGGTTAATGACATCATAGCTGTGTCATGATGATTTCATGAGATATTTTAAGGGTTGTCTGGCCAAGGGTGATGAATTATTGTTTTGGGGGACCCATGTTGCCTAACTCCATGGTAAATGCCAAGGGAGAGCACATGGTTTTGAGAAAAGCACTTTTAAGGTGTCCCTTGGCCATTAATGCCCTGTCCCCTCACTTTCCCTATAAATATCAAGCCATCCTCTCATCCATTTCGACTCCCCGCGCTCCCCCAAATAATTTCGGGTCTCATTACCTCCCAAGGAGTCCCCCCAGGGTGCCCCAAATCCCTCAAGGTCCCAACCTTTCTGTTTTAAGAGTTACGTTTTAAGGTAAGGGATCTGACCCCTCTCTTTCTTTTCAAGTGATCTCTTTTATGTCATTATTTTATGCCCCATGTTCTTATGTTGGAGTAGGTTCTTTTATATTCATTATACATTCCTTTTTATGTTCATAAGATGAGAGAACCCCTCTTACACTCATCATTTCGTTTTAAGAATGTTCAAGTGGCGCCGTTAGGCTGCTGAATTTTCAAGGGATTCGTTCACCTTTCTCATTTTTACAAAGTTCTACTTTCATGTCAGGTATTTCAAGTTACTTTTTATTATGTTGGGGTATGATCTCTAAATTTATCATACTGATATTTTATGATAATATGATGAGGGACCCCATTTTATCTCTTTAATTTAGTATTTTGAAGTTTTAAGTGGCGTCGTTAGGCTGCAGAATTTTTAAGTGGTTCTTCACCCTTCTCGTTTTGAAGTTCTACTTTCATGTCAATTCTTTCAAGTTCCTTTTGTTATGTTGGGGTATGATCTATATATCTATCATACTGATATTTTATGAACATATGATGAGAGATCCCATTTGATCTCTTCAATTCAGTATTTTAAAGTTTTAAGTGGCGCTGTTAGGCTGCCGAATTTTTATGTGGTTCTTTCACCCTTCTCATTTTTCAAAGTTCTAATTCCATGTCAATATTGAAAGTTCCTTTTTATTATGTTGGGGTATGTTCTCTATATCTATCATACTTAACCCTTATGTTCATATGATGAGAGACCATATTTTGATCTTGTCAATTCATTTTTGGTTGAAGTTTAAGTGACGCCGTTAGGCTGCCAAATTTTTAAGGGATTCGTTCGCCCTTCTCATTTTTCAAAGATCAACTTTCATGTCAAGTGTTTCAAGATCCTTTTGTATTATGTTGGGGTATGAACTCTATATCTATTATACTGATAATTTATGTTCATATGATGAGAAACCCTATTTTATCTCATCAATTCATTTTTGGTTGAAGTTTATGTGACGATGTTAGGCTGCCGAGTTTTCATAAGAGAAATCTTATTTTTGTCTTCCTTTAATGATCTTCATTTCATATGGTAAATATTTCAAATTTAATTACCATGTTAAAATATCCTGAATATTCTGTCCCTATACTGTTTTGTGGATCATTTATAAATGGCTGACCCATTTACCCTCTCTTTTTAATGTCTTCTAAAACCTCGTAACATAGCCGTTATGCTGCACGATTTCCATCTCAAAATGTCTCTCTATTTTTCTAAAGTTCTTTAATATTATTAAGTGAACACTCAAATCTCTTTCTTATAATGGGGTATTCACATATACACCAAAATTTTCTATTTTCAATTCTGGTATTTACATACATGAGACCCTCCTTATTTTTCTGTGGGTTTTAAAGTGACGTAAAGATCATGTCTTTAAAGAAGTTTTTAAAACATTATGATTATGAAATGAAACCCATTTATTTTATTCTATATGGGTTATTTATGAAATTTTTGATGATGATATATGTGGATCACATGAAAAAAAGGCAAATTTAAGGGTGCGCCCTGATAGCGCTCCAATGCATTGGGTAATGATGTAACCACTAGAGATTACAATTTTCACGATACCTTGGTGAATAACCTTGGTAATTTTCAAATGACACCTTGGGGATGGACCTTGGTGATATGTTCATGATTTTCTATGTTAAATGATGTAGCCACATCTTCAAGTTATGAAAAATGTTATTTTTATTATGATATTCCACATGATTTCTTTCTCATGCCTTAATGTTCTTTTCATGACATTGTTGATGTATATCAAGTTCACATGTTAAATGTTTCCCCTTGTTTCCCTTACTGGGCCTTCTCCTCACCCTTTCTTTTGATGTATGCCCCCAGGTTATGAGATGCAGTAATGAACCGAGGATGAACATGAGGAGAAGCCTTTCCTGTGTTTAAGAAGAATCTTTTATGTTTTCATGTTTAAAGTTCTTGGTTTCCAAGACACTAAACCTTAAAGATCCCCGGTTTTGTAAAATGTAATGACAGTTTATGTGATAAAAAGGCGGGATGCTATAGCCCACCTTTGGAAAGAAGGAATGTGGGGAAATAGGCCGCGCGTCCTCCCCTGCGTGATGGATGCGCGTGCCCTAACACAAAGTGTTGGAAACACTATTAAATGTTTAAATAGGTGACCTATATAATCGAACTATAATAAATGGAATTTTTGTATTATGTGATCAATAATAAAAACTTGGTTGATTCTATATGAATTCCAAATGTAACTTATAAAGGCATGAAACTTTGAAATAATAAAATCTAGATTCACCAAATAAGAAACATTATAAATATAAAATATATTAAATTTATACCAATAAATATAATTGGGTTTCTAATAATCGTTTTCTTGAAACATCCCATGTAGGTCCACCATCACTTTTTATACTAATGAGGTTGACTTGACTCACCTTAAGTAGGTTATTCAAGGTGTATATGATTATAAAATAAACTAAAAATTAGTATTATAAACTATAAATGACTTAAATACTATTGGGTTATATTTAATTAGAGATAGGATGAATAACATGACCCTCATAGGATACCAATATTTGGAAATTCCACAGTTCTTACCCCCACTAGAGAATACTCACACTACATGAGGATAGTTATTTAATGTGTCAAAAATCACATATACATTATTATATATAAACTTATTGTGTCATATTATAAAATAATTTGTCGTAAATTGATTAAATTCAATTTATCTTATTTTGACCCTTCTTTTTTATGGGGCATTATTTAATTAAAATTACATTTAAAACTTAGATTCTATGTAAAAAGTATATTAATATTGATAAATAGGTATGTTTTTGAAAAAAAGTCATATCACATATATTAATTAACTTTTTCTTTTCTAGATTCTATGTAAAAAGTATGTTAAATCGCTTTGCGAGATAGTAGTCCACCATACACAGGAGCAACATTATCATTTCCCCCCACAAAATAATAAATAATAATTTATATGTGATATAATAATTAAAAATGTACAATAATGTCAAAACTATCGTATACATATGTTAAATCCATCATTAAATCCTTATTTTAAAGGAAGTGATGAAAAAAATGAATTTCATCAGTTCGTGAAGGAGACAGTCTTCAGTACACATGATCAGAAGTTTTATTTCATAATTAATGGTTGTAGATATTAATATAATTTTCCATTAAAATATTAAAATATAATTATATAAAATATAATGGTGTTTTTTAAATATTTTATAATATTTTTATTACGTTCGAAGAAGATGTACAATGAAAACAAGTAGTTAAACAATTTACCTCTTCTTCGGGAAAGCCCTTTAGGTTTGACCAAGTGAATTGATATATCATATTTATGATCTAAAAATAACTATAACTTATGGGGACAGTTTTAAGTATTGTATTGGGTAAATTATTGGATTAACCAGATTGTTTCTTTATTTAAATAGGGAAGAGATTGGTTTCCATTTATAATTGGGGGAGAGAACACAATTGGAAAAGTTGAAACAAATATTTGGTACCCACATTTCTATAAATTGAATGGAATAAAAAATAGAAAATTATCAAATATTATAGGATATAATGAATATATTTAGTTAGAAAACAGGCGGTGGAAATGTTTTAGGACATTTTTTACTTCTTATCTTCTTAGTTTAACCCCTCGTAAACCCATTTTATCCAAAATGGTTGTAATTATTTTTTAATATATTAATTATTAAATATAGAATCAATTAAATTGAAAATATTATATAATATAAATTATAACTATTAGAATGATTGAATATTATTTTCCAAATTTATTTCATAGATGTGGTATATGTTAATAAAAAATGAATCCCATAGATGTTTTAAAAAAATGAGGTTTCAAAAAAAACATTTAATTGTTTAAATAGTTTTATTTCAGAATTCAATATGAAATTGATTCAAATGAAAAAAAAGTAACTAATTTTAATATAATTGGACATTTTTTTCTTTAAAACCAATTTAAAATACAATTCAACCTTGTCAATATTTTAAAAGAAATGCAGTTTTTAATACAAATCATTATTTTTTCCACTATTCAGAAAAATAATTATTTTCATAAATTTCATAAAAATTAACCCAAAAAAATTTGACATTATAATTTTAAAAATTATGTATATTTTTGAAAATTAAATTAATAAATTTCATAAAAACTAATTTTAATTTTTTTTTTGTAAAGTGTCACGAATCAACATTTTATAAAAATAATTTTTTTTAGAAAAGTTAACATTTTATTTAAAATGGTTCTTATTTTATTTATAATAAATGGAAATCCATTTAATTTATTTTATACATTTGTAATCTATATGATTTTCATCAGTTAGTTAAACCTTTTCATTCCTGCCATGTTAAGGTCTATTTTCGAATCATCATGTTTATATAATACGATTCTAACCAAGTATCACACTCAATTTCAACTCGGAATCATGTGTTACAAAAGATATCAATAAGAATTGAATTTATTTATAATAAATATATTTTAAAATATCAGTGTATTACATTTTTTTCTATGTCTGATGTTATGTTTGATATACACTATCAAATATAACATTCCTCTTTTAAAATCATGGGGTGTTACAGAAGCATCTTAAAATGTTGTAACAAATGGTCAAAAAGATCATTTAAAGAAACATAATCTTTGTTTTTAATGAAAAATTTGGAAATAAAAGTATAATGATTTTTAGAAAATATTTAGAAGAATATGATGATATAAATAAAAATTAGAGTGTAACATAAAATTTGTCATGTGAAGATAATTATGTTGTTGAATCAGTGGATGAAGAAGATGAAACCGAGTAATCAATAAATTCCAACAAGTATATGAAAATTTTATATCGATAACTGAAATATAATTGTGTAAAATAATACTCCATGAAAAAAATCTAATGAATTGGTAATATAAAACACAACTCTCAATTATTTCAAAAAACAAATCATAAACATTTAAAGAAGTAGAGAGTGATAAATCATGGGTTGAGGCTATAAATGAATAATTCGATAAAATAGAGAAAAATTATACTTAAGAACCTATAATGAGGATGATAAACCATAAAATTATTTGATAACTATGGGTGTTCAAGAATAATTTTGATGAATAGATAAAAGGGATCCAAAATAAGGTGAGGTTGTTACATAATGGCTATGTATAACTAAATAATGATGGAGTGGGTGAAATTTTTAAATAATTGTGATATATTTAATTGATAATATTATACAAATATATTGTGATTCAAAAAAATCAATGAAATTGTTGATGAAATGTAATTATTGAATAGCTTACATGGAGATGATTTTTATATAAATAAACTGATGGGTCTTATAATTGGGGTTGGTGATTCAAAATAGTGTCAATTAATAATGGATTTGTTCAATTTGAATCTAATTTTATTATATTATTTTTCTAATTTAGAAACACTATTAAGGAAAATATATTTTAGAATAGGTGATTCTTATCATTATATTTATGTGAAGTCCAATAAGGAATAGTATTTTATATTTCATTTATATACTGAAAACATCATATTTAGTGGTAGTATGATATAATATTTGGACTAATTTTACTAATTTATATGATATTATTTATAAATATCAATGATTAATGTTGTATCATACATTTTTAGTATACATATAAATCAACAATATGGATATGAATTTATCTCTCAAGTAATATATGTGATAGATAAAATAATTTTTTTTAAATACGTGATATTAAACACATTTTACCAACAATTATGGTAAGAAATAAATTTAAAAAATGTGAATAAGTAGGGGATATAAACCATAATTTTTACTAATAAATAATGGAATATTAATTTACCATATAGAAACGAAACCAACCATCTTTTATACAATATTCATGGTATCTCAATTTTGAATTTTTTTAATCAGTAACCTCTCATTAAGGTTAGAATATTTTGATGTACATTCAAAAACAACTCAATTATGGAATGGGGTGTTGCATAGGTAAATATCATGATTTAGATGGATACACCAATATTCATTGGGATGAAATTTTTTTGGATAAAAATAAACAAGAAACAGATCATTCTTTATGAGTCTCAAGTGCATTGGATGACATTAGAAGAATTAGAAAAGTAATTCAATGATATTGAATAAAGTTAAATACAAGTTAGTTATAGAGGACTTTATAAATACTATATGGTTGAAATTATAATTAGAGTATCCCATTGAGTAAGTGAGGATGCTTATGGTGTTTCATTTTTATAATAGAATCAAAATTGGGTTAATGAATAATTTGATACAAAAATGATAAAGAAGAATGTTTTAGTTTCAATATAATTTTATAAAATAGAATTTTGATCATGGAATCATGTAGATTGAGAATGTTGGTAAAAATTAACAAGGTATAGAAATATTCAGAATAGAATTTTCCAGATCATCTTCCAAAAAATATCCCCCCTCTATATGTTTCTAATGTATGACTTGGATACTGGTGTTCAATAGGACATTGGACTTAGTGTTTATTTTTTTATTGAGATAAATAAATGATTGGAATTCTAGTAAAATTTATTTTAAGACTTTTAATCAAGGGAGAATTATACTCTATTGTGGGGATTCTTCAATTAATGGTTATTTGGGTATAATGAATAAGGGAAGATATAATCCATAAGGATGATAGGTTGAATGTGTTATATTTGGGATAAAGCCAGGGGGAGTATTATAGATAATTATATGTTTGTTGAAATGTTTCTATATGTTTTATTAGATCTTGTGGTAAGGCTTGCTTGGTTGGAATGGATCTTTCTATTGATCTCGTTTTTTATAATTTTCATTTCTTATCAATACATAAATGGATTAAATAATAATTACTTTGTTGTTTTTATTTTTTATATCATAAATTTTATTAATTTTACCATATATAACTTTGATTTACCACCAAACCAATGGGGGAGAGTTGGAAATAAGGGAATTCCTCTTTTTGATGTCGGATATATGGAGGAGTGTTTTTTGTGATATATAGTTTTTATTTATAATTGTATCCAAGATTAGTTTTTGTTAATGATATGTTATATTCCATAAGACTTCGAGTTTCTTCAAGAAATTTTAAAAATTGTGGAGGTATTTCATAATTATTTTTGTTTTAAATGAATAAACTATGAAAGCTGGTTGTTATCCTGAAAGAAATGTTATTTAATAAGAATTATATTTTATATATGATGGAATGTAACCACAAAATAACATTAATCAGGAACCATATAATATGATCATGAAGTAGTGAAGACCCGGTGGAATTTCAGTGATTTTCCATTTAGAATGGATAAAACTCTCAAATTATAACATAAATGGTCACACTATAATACATGATATGTAATATTAATTTTTTGGATAACATTAAGGGTTTACAAAATAAGTAATTGACATTTATTGTTGTATGGTTCTATTTTTTTGATATATGATGGTTTTATTACATAGTATGTGTACCATAATAGTACATCAAGAAATTTTAATTCCCTTAACATTGCCTCAATGGATACATCACGAGAGGCATGTGTTTAGAATAATTTTAAGGGTGACTAGTTTGATAAATATGGGGGCCTCATTCCCAGAATCATATCTATACACCATAATAGGTTCAACGATTATGATGATTTGAATATATCACAACATGGACTTTCTAGAGTTTATTCTGAGATATTACCAAAGTTTTCTTGATATATTTTTTAATTTAGGATCACACCATAATGATGTATCACACACTAAAATTATAATATTTAAAGTTTCCACACAGTGATATATGAATGTTCTTACCACGATATACTATATTCAAGGAAGTGATTAGGATTCAATACTATCTTAGATATTTTGGGATTATGGTTGACATTGAAAAAATAAATTAGGGGTTTCTCAGTTGTTTGAAACCCCCATTATGGTTGAAAAGTCTTGAATTACTGGATGGTGATTTTGTAAGATTAAATTCATACTACTGACAGAAATATGAAAATAATAATGAATATAGGTTATTAACACTCCATCAGAATGGAGAAAACAGTGGTTATTTTGATGATTTCATTAATGATCTAGAGTTGATGAAAAGAAATGGATCCAAAGGACAATACCAAATATAAGTTCAATGTTAATTTTTGTTATTATTTTTTATTCATGATGACTATAACACATATTCTACTAGGAAACATCTTTGAATAAGTTGGTGGATAACGATAAATAGGGAGTGACCATTGGATCGACCATTCACCATTTATAAAATTTTAATTATCTATATTGAGTTATTATAAGGTCTAGTATCTCAACACAAAATTATCATATACTCATTTAATTATCTCTTAGTATTAGACCATGTAAAACCACTATGTCAATTTTTATTTGTATTTGAGTATAATTGTAGTAAGAGATTCAAAATAATGTGGTGTTCTTGGAAATAAAAGAACCAAATCTAGTTGAATATAGGAAATAATCCACACCATAATTTGCCACACATTATATAGTATATTGTGACACTATGGCTTCAATAAATCTTTTAAATGATTTTACGAAGACAATGAACACATGATATAATTTTTTTTACTTTGATGACTTCGATACTGATCATAGATGAAAAATTTTTATGGAATCTAGAATTATGTTTTGTAACGTTACTTATTAACATGAGAAGAAATACTAGATAATATAAGAGATATTATAATTTTTTTGGAAAAAAATTATCTAAAACCATTTTGATAGTGGGTTGGAAAAAGAGAACAATATTTTCTAACCACCTTACCAGAAGTGTTTTCGTTTCTGCTGTTTTATAGATGTCAATTATATAGAGAAAAATGTTATTAAAAATGTAAAAAATAAAAATTATAAATAAAAAAGAAAAGAAAAAATACGATATTGTGGTAAGGTCCAACATCAATGTAAGGGGCATCATGGATAATTTAAAACTAGTGTGTAAGGTCCCCTGTTTAAATCGAATAAAATTTTTCTATGGAATTTTGAAAAAATAATTCTGGTTTGTTGGAAAATTGATAAACTAAGCATCAAAATGGAATTAGGAGAGTTGAAATAGTTAAAATATTTGTTTCAAATGTAGTTAATGTTATGATATGTGACATGGATGTTCAATCGTGTTTTGGGAGGATAAGAGTCTTGTTTACATCCTATACCTCTAATTTTTAGTGAAATTACCAGAGACATATAGCTTGAAATTGGTTTATAGTAGACATGCGGCTTAACCGTAAGACCCAATAATAGGATATGAATAGTTATTTTAACCGTGCATAGGTGGAAACATGACCATGTGTGGGGTAATAGTAAAATTTAATGGTACCACATAGGATATATAGAGTATCTCAAAATTGTTCACCTAGCCAGCACAAATAAAACCACCCAGGGAGTGAAGCAACATAGTGGTGTATGGTTTGGCCAAACCATGTGATGAAATCAAGTGCGTCATTAGAGGGAAGAAAATACCATTTTCCTTGTTTTTTTAAACATTCGCCTTATTTAGTCCCATCATATTCATATAGAAGCTTCACAATTGTGGGGATCTCCCTCTTTCCTCCTGGGATTTAGCGAACTCCTCTATTTAAGATCACAATCAACCACTTTTCAGCGTGTTCGATCACCCTTTATAAGACTACTATTACTATTCATTATTTTCACTGTTTATCTTTTTGTATTAAATGATATTTTAATGTGATCTAATATTCCCATCTTTCGGAGTGTTTATTTATTCATTCAATTTTTCTAAATCCAAATCGAATAAAATCCATAAAAATGGATGAGTGAATCAAATTAAGCACAAGGTATGTTGTATATGGATTTTACCAAAATGAATTTCATGTTTTGAAATTAATCCACCGGATTGGGCACCAAATTTCCCATGTGTATCTTGTAGAAATGTAAATTAATTATGATAATGCTAATGACCCAAATTATTTAACCCTTGTGAATCTAACAAAGCCATAAAAGGTCATCCAACTTGATTCAAACCACCACATTTTGGTGGATTTATTGTAGACCTTTGAACCCCATGAATTGAATATGAAATTTAACAACCTTTAGAGTTGTGTTGTTTTAAATTCTTGAGAAAATGACTTTATTATGTTCTCATCCAATTTTTAAGTGTATAATATTACTCATTATGAAATAAAATTTTAAATTAAACTAACAAGAATGGGTTGATACCCATTCCCCTTTTTAATAATAAAACCAACTATGAGGTGAATTTCCTTATAAAATAAAATGGGAATCAAATGAGGAAATATTAATTATATTATAGAATTTTTATGTACATGGACTTGACTATTTTTCATTATAGAGTCAAATTTATTGATTGAGATGAGTCGTACTTCTTGGCATTGATATATCATTGGGACAATGCTTTGTCATTTAATGCACATGTATATTTATATTATTAATTTCGATACTCATGAATAGTTTAAATTATTAATTGTGATACTTAGGTATGATATACCATATAAATTGTGATGGAAAGGCATAACATCCATTAAAAAAACTATTCTCAGGAATGATGTTCATTATTAATTGTGATACTTAGAAATGTAATCCTTTTTGGATTGTGATACTCAAGAATGGATTCCCTAATTAATTCTGATAATCGATTTTGGAATCCATTGTAAATTGTTATACTGGTGCATAAAGACCTTATTTAAAATATTTTACTTTTATGTCTATGCTTTGGTTCATAAGTTATTCCCTGTATACTTATTATTACTATGTAACTATATATATTTCAAAAGATGTTATCGTATATATAGTAGATAAATATACATACACATCTCAATATATATATATATATATTTAACTATACACATTTTAAAACAACATCATTGATATTCTAGATTATAAAATAAAAGGTATTATTGGATGAGTGTACTTCAAGGAACCTCAGTCCCACTTGTTTATATTCATCTAATCTCAACCATATTTACTATACATCCAAACTATTGAATTTAATAATCATATACTTGATATCATTAGTCACCAATGAGGGTTTCCTCCAGAGATTATATCACACCCCATTAAGGCATCCATTTGTGGCCTTCCGAGTTCTCATAGCTCCATGATCAGGATTCTATATTTTTCTTACATGTTGTTGTGTCATGTGTAGTTTAAATGGGCATGAGAGCTTATAACCATGGGACTGAGACAGAACTCATGATGATCACTGATATTGAAATTGGGGTTTTGTATTCCATTCATTGTTTATTGTTTATGTATTACTAATTTTTCATCCATTTCTGTGCACTATATCATATTGATTTTCATGATTATGAATATATATATTTGTGATGGTCAGTTATAAATATATTCTATGACACATTTATTAATCATCTTCTAATGAAATTTGTTGATTCTTCCTTTAGGTTTTTTACTTTTCCAGAGGGTATACCATCCTTAAATTACCATGATTATACCATAAATACTATTCAGTAGCCACTAGTATATGGGGAGGTGAACATGAGTCTATGTGACCAAACGACATGGGGAACCAATGTAATGGATCCTAGGTTTGGTTGATAAAATTTTATATTAGAGAATAAATATCCTTTTTTATAAACATTTCGGATGATAAATATGATATTAAGAATGTTTTAGCGAATAATTAATATCATTGTTTAAGGGTGATCAACTCACAAATGGGGAAATGTCTAAGTGGATAGGGATAGGATTGTTTTTCATTTTATTCATTCTTATAGTAGATTATTAATTCAACTTGAGTTATTTATATACTTTCTGCATCTAATTGATTTATATTATTTTATGTATTTTATGATTTTCCTAATGTCGAAGGAATGTGATGTTACATGATTAATTTTAAGAACATAGATATTCACATTCTATTTATATCCCAATCCACATCAATCACATTTCATGCCTTCCTAATATATGTTGGATGATACTTGTTTGATATTGCAGCTTGATTTCATGTATACAATGTTTAATTGATTATTTTTAATGCTTTGTGTTTTTTCCAATTTTTTGGATTAATGTTTATATGTATGTATTGTTTTTTAATGTTATAGTATTACTTATTCTAACTATGATATACAATTCATCTTTAAAATGTTGCATCAAATTAAATGGATTTTTTAAAATTTCTTGATGGTGACACCTTAATTATGCAATCTAGAAAAGTTTTATCTATGGATAAATTGTTTTATTGGATGATATATTATGGTTTGGTATTAAATGGGTTACAATAACAATTTATAATGTTTATGGTCCATTATTAGTTGGAAGGTGTGACCCATATAATCGAACCATCATAAATGGACTTGTTATATTATGATATCTATTATAAAAACCTGGTTGATTCTATATGAAGTTCAAATGAAACTTATAATGGTTTTTACCATTGTGACAATAAAACTGGGATTCACCTAATAATACACATTATAAATATATAAGTTGTTAAATTAAGACCCATATGTAAGAACCCAGACCATCTTTTCAGTTATGTTTTTTCTTTTCTGGTCGTTTTTAAGAAAAACAGAAGAATCTGGAAATTTTCTAAGTACATGCCATGTACATTATATGTACATGATAAGTACTTTGATGCCACTCGAGGCTGTGTTATGGCCATTTCATGGCCACACACACGGCCATGTAGGGGTGATGTGGAACCCTCTTAATGCGGCGTAAGGAAAAAGCCTAGTACACGCCTCTTACTCCAAAAGTATATGCTGTGTAATTACTTTTTTTTGTTAAACGGTATGGGGTCACATATTAACCCCAAAAACATATTCTTCTCTAGCATCTTTGACTGAGAGCGAGGGTACAACTGTAGATCTTATCCGAGCCACTGATCTGTCACCAGTTATCCGAATCGAACACCGTCGGTTGGAATAGAATTTCAGCGGTGAGTTATTTGTTCTTCTTTGGCCACGATTCTTGATTCTTTCTCTTATGATAGTTACCATAGGTTGAATGTTTTATACGTTTTTAAATATCTACTCCAGTATAGGCTGATTCATGGGACGATGTTAATGTATATCGGTCTCCTAAGATCGAGGTAGGTGGTTTTTTTTCCTTACGTTGAATGTCTTTGTGTTTTTTGTGCAAAAGTGTCGGATACCCATGTATCAGGTATCTCAGGTTAGGGTTTTGATCCAACATTATTATCTTCCTTAGATTTATTTTATGTTTGAAGCTATTAGATGAATAATTATTTCTTTTTATCATGTTTGAGGATCACCCCATGGGTGTTTGCCTTGTTTTGGATGTTTATCACCCTTTGTCTTAGGTTTCCTGTGAGTCAAACCTTGTTGCATTGATTGCCTACGTTGTTATAATTGTTTGCATGTTTTGCCTACTGATTATATGATTTTGATGCATTGTATCTATTAGCCAAGAAGTTTGATAAACATACTTAGGGCTGGTGACAGTCTATTACGCATGACATGACTGCTCAGGTCTGTATGAACCTAGTGTGGTAGACTAAAGAGGGAATTGGCAATTAAGGGCTTCCTTAGAGAGTCTGTTATAAATTAGTTTCGTATAAAGGACCTACAGGAAATGGACTTTGTGATCTCTAAGAGTGTCCTTAGTTTATTCATGTATAAAGACTAGAAGAGGAATTATATGTAAGTGCTTTCTCCGATAGTCTGTGGCTATTGTTGCAAGACCGTAGGGGAATTGATGGTGAGAGCATCCCAGAGTGTCTCTGCCTTTATACGATTATTGGACTAGAGGGTTTTTCCAATTTTAGCCACCTGGAGAGTCAGTGTGAATATTTTTTGGTTTTTTTGATGAGTGCAACAAGCCAAAGAACATGCTTGGGTTTTGTACTGCTTGTTGTTTAGGTAGTCTACTAAGATACATGTTGTGTTACTTACTATGCCTTAGGAATATAGATTTGTTTCCTAGATTCCTTAGATGATAATTAAATTATTTAATTAAATTAATAAATAAATTTAAATGGATATTGTTGGGATTGTTTACTTTAGCGTACTCATGTTTCTCTATTGAATTGACTTCCTTTACTTTTTCTATATTACTCACTAACATTTGGGCACATATCTTGTGGTGGTTGCCTACTGGGATTAGTCTCACACTTTGTTTAGGTCCTTCTTTTCTTCCCAAACAAGTTATATGGTTGCAGGTGTGGATTGGGATTGTGGACCTTCTACTTCAGGTACATGATTGCTGATTGGAGCTGGAGAGCATCAGACCGAGCATAGGCTTGCGATACTGCAGGATTGGTTGTTTACTTTTCATACTTTGTTTCTCAGTTTTATTTCAGCACGTTGTTGTGTTTGTCTCATTCCTTACATACTTGTACCTACTGCATCATTATCATCATTACTATATATTCATTGTTTCTGCTGTTTAGTTTCAGTTATAATAGGTTTTTTACTACTTCCGCTATTGAATGTTATTTACATTCCCTTGTATACCTTAACAAATGAGGGCATGGTTTCCCCAATGAATCACCAAGGCCCTCGCTACTAGTCAGTAGCCTCTAGAATTTGGGAAAATGCGCTTGAGGTCATGTGGTGAACCATGTACGGGGAACTAGTTAAGTGGCCCAAGATTCGGGTCGTTACAAAGTTGTATTAGAGGTAGGTCATTTTCCTTTATTTTCTATTGACTTACTGTTTACCGACATTAGACAGGGATATGAAGAAATAGGTAAATGGTAAATAGCTATACACAAGATTTCTAGAACTAATGTACAAGGAAAAATCTAGGTAACCTCTAATATTGAAATTTTTACGTTTTAAAAATGTTACAGTTTAAATGACTTCACCGTTGTGTGGGGAACTTGTTTTGTGCTGTTACTGTTTATATTATTGTGGTTCTATTTTGTTGTAACCCAATGAGATGAGGGTATGCCATCTCATGCATCATATAGGAACTTGTTAGAAAATCACATGTCATGCATTTTGTCATGCCATCTAAATCGCATTAGAATTTCCATGATGTTGTGATAGAATGGGTGATAGAATATGAATGCTGTTGTGATAGCTATTGTGACAGAATACCAAATTTGTTGATAGGGTATCATTTTTTTAGAGCTTCTTTATCATGGACACCAAACTTTGTTCTTAGAGGTGTTATGGGACCATATTGACTGGAATTTGGTGGATCATTGACCTGTTTACTTGTTATATGTATTGTTATGATACCAAGCATTGATTCGCGGTGAGTATGGGCCCTCACGAATCAGAATTTGGCACCTCAACACTAGTTTTCTGTGTTTTCTGGGCTCCAGAGTAGTTTCTGAGTCTACTGTCCATAAAAACCTGGAATACACGGTGTGTACATTATGGTTACACACCGTGTAGTCTATAGCCGTGTCACTAACCATGCGAGCAAGGCAACGAGGTTGTGAAAAATCTTGTAGGAACATGTCGTGTTCTAGTTTAGCACCCTGTGTAGTATGAGATAGGTACCCGGCCATGTCATGAACAACACGGGTCGGTGTCATACTTTCTCTTACACACTGTGTCCTCTTGAAACACGCCGTGTAGTGTCCGTCATGTAGCCGGACGTGTAGATAACAAAACGGGCTGTTAGGACTTCTTAATATATGTCGTGTCCTTCTTGAACACGCCGTGTAGTGTGACCCGATTACATAGGTCATGCCACTAACAACATAGTTCATGTGAAGATTCTTTGTATGCCTTGAACACACCGTGTAGTATTGTCTTACGAGTGCCGTGTGGCTTAACCGTGTAGAAGGACTCAAGTAGGGAAGGGGATTAAAGTACACACCATGTTTTGGGACATCATGCCATGTATTTGTAGTGTTACACGACCATTTTATGTTGGATTACACGCCCATGTAAATGACTTAAGGGAATACACCATGTAAGGAGAGAACATGCCTTGTAGCAATGTTTTGCATAACATGAATGCCTTATTTTCACTGTTCCTTGTTGTGCCTTTAGTTTTCCTGTCTTAGTTAATCCTGAATCTGAGGTGTGCTTTTGGCCTTTCAGAGCTATGGCTCCGAGACGTCCTCCCGTTGTCCGTCAGGAACCAGGCAGCGACCATACGCCTGATACACTAGATCAGGGACTACAAGTAGTTCCGCCTATCATTCCGAACATGGAACCTACAGTGGTTCGAGACACTACTGCTGACACTCAGTTCCGAGAGGGTTTCATGGGATTCATACAGACCTTCCAGGGAGCTCAACATCCTACCCCATCAATGGTAGAGCTGACACGGGTTTTTTAGCAGCAGCATCCTCCCATGTTCACAGGGGTTAGAGGACAGAAGGCTGCGAAGTCATGACTTGAAGCCATGCTATCCATCATTGAGCATCTGGATAGGCCTCGAAATAAGAGAGTGAATCTCACAACATATTTTTTGAGTGATTTAGCCAAGAGATGGTGGTATTTGGTTTCGAAGGCAAGGCGCCAATAGGCTATGGCTTATGACGAGTTTAAGCGTACGTTCTATGACTACTTCTACCCGGTGATAAGTTTGAGGAAGGCCTCAAACTAGAAATTAGATCACAGGATAACATCATTCTGTTGACTTATATTACTCTGATAGTCCACTAGGCGCTTATCACGGAGAGGAATCTGAGGGAGACTAGAGCTGTGGACCAGGGCGGTACAACATCCAGGGCTGACTCATTTCAGATAAATAGTAGGAAGCTCCACCGAGAGTCTACATGAGGTGACTCGAGGAAGCAATGTATTTTTTATAGTAGATGCAATATTTCTATTGGAAACCATGTGGTGTGCTATCAGTGTGGAAAAAGTAGGCATAAGAAGCCTCAGTGACCGAGTGGAGTGCCGATCTTGCGGCAAGATGTGGCATCTATAGCGTTTCTGGAGGGATCTCCTGCCAGCGGCTTGTGAAGAAGGATTAGTTTCGACTCCCTGTATAGGAGCCGGATTACCAGTTCCATAGAAGACTCGAGGATGGAGTTCTTCAGGTCATTCCGGCCAGGGTAGAGGCTGTGGACGTAGTGGTCAGGCTCATGGAGGGTCAGATCAGGGATCTCAGGCTGCTACACAGGGCTGCGGTGCAGGCCAGACTTTTTCTATAGAGTAGATCGAGTAGGATCAGGGTCCTGGACCTTCAATAGTTCTATGTAAGATTTTAGTAGCCTCAGTTTTATCCTCTAAACTTTTTGATATAAAAGCTTCTCTTAACTTTATTTATGTGCATTCTTCGGAAATCCTTATACTTACTATTTATACTTCTGAGGATATGATGACGCTATACACTCCCTTGGAGAATTAGTACTGCTAGCCTGTTTTAGTGCTTAGACATCCCCTTGTGGTTGGTGGGTGTCATTTTGCATGGAATCTGTATGTTTTGTAAATGAAAGGCTATGATGTCATTATCGAGATGGATTGGTTAGTTCCCTTCCTGGCCTTTGTCGACTGCTATCGCCATAGGCTGAGTTTCACATTACTGCAGGGTGGATCGTTTCTTCAAATGGTTGATTGGGATGTAAATGCGAGCAGATCTGGACCAAATCATCATGGGTTGGGTGGTGTTATGAGCTAGATTGCTATCTTATATCTGGATGACTAGGGGACTTCTCAGATAAATTTTTCTCGAGTGGTTGATCTCTTTCCAGATGTCTTTCCAGAAGTTTTTTTAGGTTCGCCTCCAGATCGAGAGGTAGACTTATCTATTGAGCATGTTCTAGGAGAAGCCCAGTTATCCATTCCTCCTTATAGGATTTCTACACCTGAGTTACAAGAGCTCAAGAAGCAGTTGGAGGAGTTGTAGGCAAAGGGTTTTATCCGACCTGATATTTCTCTTTGGGATTTTCCTATTCTGTTTGCAAAGAAGGCGGATGGTACATTATGGATTTGTGTGGATTATCGGTTGCTAAACTAGTTGATGGTCAATAAACAATATCCATTTCCATGAATGTATGATCTCTTTGATCTGTTATGAGGATCCAGAGTATTCTCAAAAATCGAATTGAGATCCGGCTATCATTAGTTGCGTGTCAGACAATCTGATATACCTCTTACAGCCTTCCAGAGCAGGTGTGGTCTCTATCAGTATTTGGTTATGTCGTTTGGTCTCACAAAAGATCCATCAATTTTCATGGCGCTGATGAATAGAGTTTTCCATCCTTACATGGATTATTTTGTGGTGGTTTTCATGGATGATATCTTGGTGTACTCTCACAATCCACACAACCATGCTACCCATCTTGGGATCATTTTGAGTACATTGAGGGAGCATCAGTTATATGCTAATCTCTCAAAGTTACACTTTTGGATGGACTAAATTCACTTCCTGGGCCATGTCATCTCAGAGATAAGATTATTAGTGGACCTAGATATGGTGATAGCAGTAGTTACCTGGGAGCAGTCGAAGAATGTATTCGAGGTACGGAGTTCCTTATGGATTTCTAGTTACTACAGGCGGTCTATACATGAAATCTCACATTTTGCAGCACCGTTTTTGGGCTTGAATATGATGGGAGTGAAGTATGTTTTGTCAGAAGCCTACAATTCAGCCTTTTAGGAGCTAAAGAGGAGATTGACTTCAGGACGAATTCTAGTTTTTTCGGAGTTGGGCAAGGGTTATAGAGTTTTCTATGATGCATATGGCATTAGGCTAGCAGTAGTACTTATGCAGGTGGATCGTGTCATTGCATATGGATCTCGGCAGTTGAGGCCACTTGAGAGAAACTATCCTACGCATGACCTAGAGTTGGCTGTAGTTGTTCATGCTTTGCGTTTTTGTAGACATTATCTTCTGGGAGAGAATTTTGTGGTATATACTAACCACAAGAGCCTCATGTACATCTTCACACAATGTTACATGAATCTGATATAGAGGAGGTGGGTTGAGTACCTACTGTATTTCGATTTTGAGCTTGCTTATATTACTGGGAAAGGCAAGGCTGTGGTAGACGCACTGAGCATGAGGACACAGATACAAGAAGTTCAAGAGGCCAGTAGTGAGTGGCAGCTTATGGCTCTGTTCTCTAAAATGAATTTTGAGGTGCACGACAGACAGGGTTAGACTTTTCTTTCTTATATAGCTCTTACCTCTACCCTTATTGACCGAGTTTGAATGAGGAAGCAATCAGATTCTGAAGGCCTAGTCATACTGGAAAACATGTCAGGAGAGGACCCTCTTCCGGGATGGACCATAGGCGCAGGTGATATCTTGCGTTTCCAGGAACGTGTATGGGTGCCAGCAGATATACATGAGGAGCTAATACGAAACATTCATTCCTCAGTTTGGTTAGTTCATTTTGGCGTCACCAAGATGTATCGTGATATACACTGCCATTATTGGTGGCCATGTATGAAGACAGATGTTGTTAGTTTTGTCATGAGGTGTTCCACCTGTCAGCAGGTGAAGGAAGAACAGCAGTGACCAGTTGGGATTTTATAGTAGATACCCATTCCTGAGTGGAAGTGGAATGATGTTGTGATGGACTTCATGACAGAGTTAATGAGATCGCCTCAATGGAATGACGTGGTTTGGGTGGTCATTGACAAGCTCTTTATGGTTTCTCACTTCCTACCAATTAAGGAGACATTCATCGTTGATGAGCTTGGACGGTTGTACATCCATGAGATTGTACGTTTGCATGGGGTTATGAGTACTATAATTTCAAATAGGGATGCCTTCTTTACATTGCATTTCTGGGAAGGGCTACAGTAGGATTTGGGTACACAGGTACTTCTGATTACAGATTACCATCCCCATACAGATTTCCAGTGAGAGTGCACAATTCAGGTGCTAGAGGACATGCTACTAGCATGCATCCTTGATTATGGAGGTTTTTAGAAGATACATATACCTCTAGTGGAGTTTTTCGACAAAAATATTTTTCAAGTGACTATTCTGATGGCACCTTAAGAGGATTTGTATGGTAGACCGTGGCGATCACCCTTGTGTTGGCTGGAGGTAGGATAGTCAGCTATGTTTGGACATCGTCTTGTTCAAAAGACCACAAAATAGGTGGAGTTGATTTGGAAAAGGATGGCCACTGCACAGTCTCGGTAGAAATATTATGATGATCAGTGGAGATGACCTTTGGAGTTCAAGGTCAGAGATTAGGTTTTTCTATGTGTTACCTCGAGGTTGGGACACAGGAGGATCAGGATACAGGGTGGGCTTTCACTGAGATACGTCGGGTTATATGAGGTTCTGGAGAGAGTCGGACTGGTAGCTTATAGGTTGCAGTTACCACATAGGTACCATGCTATGCATGACGTCTTCCATGTTTCTCAGCTTTAATTCAATTTCTCAGACCTCTCTCATTTTTTTGAACCCGAGGAGGTTGAGATGGAGCAGGACACACCATTCGAGGAGCATCCTACCAGGATTGTGGATCTTAGTGAAAAGGTATTCTGTGGCCATTTTGATTCTCTAGTACGATTGTTATGGCATCCCGACCGTGTACAGGACGAGACTTGGGAGAGGGAGGCCGATATGTGATCACAGTGGCCAGAGTTATTTGAGGTTTCTTCCTTGACACCTTGTTAGGGAAATTCAGGGATGAATTTCTTTAAGGGGGGAAGTTTGTAAGAACTCGAACCGTCTTTTCAAGTATTTTTATTGTTTTCTGGTTGTTTTTAGGAAAAAGAGGAGAATCTGGAAATTTTCTAAGTACACGCCGTGTTATTTGATGCCGCTCGAGGCATGTGATGGACATGTCATTGCCACAACATGGCCATGTAGGGGTGATGTGGAGGCTGCTTAATGTTGAGTACAGAAAAATCCTAGTACATGATGTGTACTCCAAAAGTACTCGCTGTGTACTTTTTTTAGTTAAATGGAACGGGGTCTCGTCTTAACCCTAAAAACATATTCTTCTCGAGCTTCTTCAATGGAGAGAGAGGGTACAACCACAGATGTTCATCGAGCTGCTGTTATGTCACTGGTTATCCAAACCGAACACTGTCGGTTATAATAGAATTGCAGCGGTGAGTTCTTGGATTTTCTTTGGCCACGATTCCTGATTTTTTCTCTCATGAGAGTTATCGTAGGTTGAACGTTTTAGACGTTTTGCAGATCTACTCCATTTTAAGCCGATTCATAGGCCAACGAACAAGTATATCGATCTCCTATGATCAAGGTAGGTAGTTTTTTCCTTATGTTGAATGTCTTTGAGTTTTTGGGCAAAAGTGTTGGATACCCATGTATCGGGTATCTCGGGTTAGGGTTTTGGTCCTGAATTATTACCTTCCTTGGAATTCTTGTATGTTTGAAGCTGTTAGATGAATAATGATTTACTCTTAGCATCTTTGAGGATCACCCCGTGGGTGTTTACCTTGTTTTGGCTATTTATCGCCGTTTGTCTTAGGTTGCCAGTGAGTCAGTCCTTGTTGCTTTGATTTCCTTCCTTGATATAATTGTTTGCATGTATTGCCTACTGTTTATATGCTTTTGATGAATTGTAGCTATTAGACATGTAGTTTGTTGAACTTACATAGGGCTGCTGACAGTCAATTATGCACGACTATACTGCTCATGGTTGTGTGAACCTGGTGCGGTAGACTAAAGATGGAATTGATGATTAAGGGATTCTCTAAAGAGTCTATTATAAATTAGTTTCGTACGTAGGAACTACATGAATTGGACTTTGTGCTCCCTAAGAGTGTCTTTAGTTTACGCATGTATCGATACCATAGGAGGAATTAGAAGTAAGTGCTTCCTCAGAGAGTCTGTAGCTATCATTTCAAGACCACAGGGGAATTTATGGTGAGAGCTTCCCAGAGTGTCTGTTCCTTTGTACGATTACTTGACTAGAGGGTTCTTCCAGTATGAGACACCTGGAGAGTCAGTGTGAATGTTGTTTGGTTTGTTATGACGAGTCCACCGAGCCCAAGAACAAGATTGGGTTTTGTACTGCTTGTTGTTTAGGTAGTCTGTTGAGATACCTATTGAGTAACATGATATGCCTTGGGAATATAGAGATGTTTTCTAGATTCCATGGTTGATAAATAAATGATTGAATTAAATTAATTAATAAATTTAAATCAAGATTGGTTGGATTGTTTACATAAGTGTACTCCTGTTTCTCTGCTGCATTTATTTACTTTACTTTTTCTATATTTCTCACTGATAGTAGGGCACCGATCTTGGGGTGGTTGCCTACTGGGATAAGTCTCACACCCGGTTTGGGTCCTCCTTTTCAGACCAAATGGGTTATATGGTTGTAGGCGTGGATAAAGATTGTGGCCCTTCAACTTCATGCACATGATTGCTGGTTGGAACTGGAGAGCATAGGACCGAGAATAGGCTTGAGATGCTGCTGGAGTTGTTGTTTAATTTTCATACTTTGTTTCTCAGTTTTATTTCAGCACATTGTTGTGTTTTCTTTTTTCCTTAGATACTTGTACATGCTACATCTTTATCATCATTACTATATATTCATTGATTCCTCTATTTAATTTCTATTATTATATGTTGTTTACTGATTCCGCTATTGATTGTTATTTCCTTTCCCTTGTATACCATACCAAACGAGGGCATAGTTTCTCTAATGACTCACTAAGGCCCTCGCTACTATTCGACAGCCTATAGCATTTTGGGAAATGCGGTTGAGGTCATGTGGCGAACCGGGTACGGGGCACCAGTTGAGTGGCTCCAGATTTGGGTCGTTACCCATAAATGCAGTTGGGTTTCCTAAAATCATTTTCTTGATACATCATGAGTTGGTCCATAATTACTTTTTATACTTATGAGTAAAACATGACTCTACCTAAGTAGGTTATTCATGGTTTATATGATTATGCGATAAACTCACTACTGGTATTAAAAAACATAAATGATTTAAATGATATTGGGTTTTATTTAAATAATTATAGGATGAATAATAGGGCCCTCATTGGTTGAATTTATTTTGAAATGTAATAGTTTTTAACCCCATTGGGGAATACTCATGCAATATGTGAATAGTTATTTAATGTTTCAAAAGTCACATTTACACTATTATATATAAAATTTATGGGGCATATTATATGTTATGATACCTAAAATTAATAAAAAGTCATTCATCCTATTTTGACCATTATTTTTATTGGGATTTAGTTAATTAAAATTTCAGTTACAACCAAGTGGTTGTTTTTCTATATATCTTATGAGTGACATTTTCATTAACTAAGATGGTTATGATAATATTTTTTTTTGATAAATATTATGGTTAAAAAAGAATTTATATGATAAATTTCCAAAATTTTGACAATATTTCATCTAAATAATTAATTCTTGAAAGGATGTCACATATAACAGGCCTTTGTTTCCTTGTAGATTTAATTAAATAATTCTATTATTATGGTTTTCCTTAAAAATTGGTACTAGATATTCTTTTAACTGATTCATTGACAATTATAGAAATCAAAAGTGAATTGTTATAATGTCTTAAATATATCCTTAATGTGGTTATATTATTTTTCATCCTCATGTGTGGGTAATTTAATTTTTCCCTAAGTTTATCCATATATGGGAAAAGGTGCAATGACCAGAGGAATTTTTGCACCGTTTTCTCTTATAGTGAGTATATAGTTTATAAAATTAGCCCATGTGACAGTTCTGGTATTACCTTGATGGAGTTCATGATTTATGCTTGGGTAAGGGGCTAGCCCAATCATGGAAGAGCCCGCAGAGGTAATCTATCATCTATAAAATATTTTGTAAAATTCTAGGCGAGAGTTACAATTTGGTTGCCATGGGATTTCAGTAGGACTCTTAGTTTACAGAACTACAATCATGTTTGGTGTTTGGTGACATGATAAATTGACCCTTGTTATAAACCAACATTTTTTAATGCTCTAATATTGTGGGTTAGACATGCCTATGGCATGATAGACCACATAATAGTTCATGAGATCCTTCTTCCTCGAGGATGGATAACTCATGATGTCCTCAACTGGATTAGCAGTGGTGGAGGGTGATATAACATGAGGTTGGAATCTATCATGTGGGCTATCAGATACGTGGATGCATAGTGTCGATAGGCATATAGATAGTATTAATGAAAATTCAACTACAACGGTGAGATATTAAGGTATTATGTATTGATTCATAGGGTATATTTCAAGTCCTATGGTAGTGTTGTTAACAGTGTTCACAAAGTGGAGTTATTTAATCAATGAGCGATACACTATGTTTATGAATCATGTCACTACTACAAAAAATGAATTTAAAAGAACTATCTATTATTAGAGTTAGAAAAAACATTGATAAAAGGTACCTTTATGAATTATTTATTTATTGGTGATGATAAATTTATATAATAAATTGTAATAATTAAACAGATGAAAAATTAAAAAAAAATTAAGCATTTTAATAATTATATAATTGTTGACAGAAATGAATAAATTGAATATACATACATATAAATTATAAAAAATAAAATATAGTATATATTATATATATTGATATGTAAAATTAATAAAATTAAATAATTAAAAAAATAAAAAAATAAAAAGTTTAAATTAATAAAATATTAATTATTTTACAAAAAAATTATTATTGATGAAAATAAATAAATTTAATATACATACATATAAATTATAAATATTGATAAATAGTATATATTAAATATAAACATGTAAAATGATTAATTTTTGTACAATGCTATATATAATTAAAATTGAATAAATAGTAATAATTTAAAAAATAAATTTAAAATCAATAAATTAAAAAAATATTTTAAAATTAATTAATTAAATGATTTTTAATAAAAATGAATATGTATAATATATAAATATAAATTAATAAAAAATATTAAATATAAATATATAGAATATGAATAAAATTTAAATATTAAAAACAAATTAATGTATTATTTATTTTTAATGTTGTTTGATTATATAATTTAGGATATATCAAACATTATGTGTTAGATTGATTTAACATATATATAAGTTAGTAATGAATATATATATATAGCCCATAAGAACACATTTGATGAAATTCTATATAGAAACATACACACCTAATAATTTATTTAATTTATTCAAATTTTACTATATTTTAAAATTTCATTACAACATTATACATTAAATATATTATTTCTTTAATTGGTTATTTTTATTTCATTATTTTTAATTTTAGTGTAGTGAGGTATTATTAATTCATTTTTTATATTTTAGTTTTTTTGATATATTTTATTTTTGAATTTAATCATTTTCTATTATTTATTTATATATATTTCATTAATATGTTTTAGTATTTTAAATATGTATTCATATTCCCATCAATATAAATTTATATACACATAATAATTTATATTTAATTAACTAAAAATATACATTTTATTCCATATTTTTAATGTGTACACATTTGTAATTAAGAAATTTCACTCAATTTTAAAATGCATGTTTTAAGGTCATATATAAATTACTTATGTTAAAGATATATTAGTAAATAAATATTTATAAAAAATATATTTATAAAAAATATATTTATAAATGAATATTTATTATATTTATATATTTATATTTAAATATTTATAATTATTATAAATAAACAAACATTATTTTAAAATAATCTATAATTATAAATAAATAATTATATATGTTTAGATAATTAAAAAATTATTATAAATTTACTTAAATAATTAATGTTCAATTTTTCTATATATATTTGTAATATATGTATATGGTCGAACCCTCTTTTTATTCCGAGAAAGGGGAAATATTATAATGAAAAGTAGAGAATATACAATAGAGGGATGTACACAGTGGGTCATGATCTAGAGGCATAATTGAGACCCAAAGGGCAAGCTTCCACTAAGCTTCACCCTTGAGCAATATATATAATTATATTAATATATAATTTCGAGAAGTCTTTTTCATATATTTATTAAAAAATTAATGTATGATTTATATAATTGTAATATTATAATAAATATAATGAATTAATGAATAAATTTATATTTATATATATTTATTAAATATATACATACATATATATATAGATATATATAATGGGATTAATATTTCAAGATTATAAATAAATAATTAAATATATATATATAAATTTTGGTTTTTCTATAATTATATAAATACATATTTATATAAATAAAAAAATAATTTTTATTAAATAAATATATATGTAATTAAAAATAAATAATTATACATTTTAATAATTATGAAGTTATAATAAATAAATATAATTATATAAATATATTTTAAAAAATATTTATATCTATAATTTTAAATCCATTATCAGTGGTAATGTTTTAGTGGCAATCTATGTTTCTTTTTTCAGAACTTTTTTAGCACTCATAAAGATTTCGATTTATGAGCCCAAAAAAATAACGGAAAAACAACATCTCTATCAGTAATAAAACTTTAGCACTGATAAAGAAGAATTTTATTAGTGATTTTTTTGAACTTATAATGATTCCTTTGATCAACGCTTATGAATTATCTCAAATATAAGGGATGTTAATAAGTATTATATTCATGCATTGTTAAATGTGTCCTCGATCTATTTAAAAGAATCAAAACTGTGAATCATTTAGTTATTATTCTCAAGCACTCTGAGAACTCCCCCGCTACATGTGCTAATCCTCTACATTGTCTCAAAGGAATTATGTTTATAATCAAAGGTATGCTAATTTATCCTTTTTCTCTCTTATTGGTTTCTTGTTTGTGTTTTGTAGTTTGCATTTTTGTGCAAATCATTACAATGAAGAAACATTATATATATTTATATATCCTATTTATACCAACACAAGGCCACCCCTATTCTATAAACTCATTCTTGCTTTATAATAAACCACTGTGAATTATGTCTTCATCCGCTGTTGCTACTGATCCTGATTTTTTTTATGGTTTCATTATTGTTCTTTATTAAATTTCATATTGTAGGGATTTTAATCATTTTCATATTTTTTTAAAACTTTTTAATTCTCATGAATATTTAAAAAATTATTATTATAAAAAGAATAATTATGAATATATGTGTATCTTTTGAGAGATTCATCTTCATGAAAATTATAGAATAATAGGTGTGTACTTTTTATTAATTAATATTCTATGATATGTGTCACATTGGTGATGTAGTTGAAATATGAAATAATGTTTTTTTCCTATTTTCTAAAATTATATAATTTTATGGTCGTTCCTGTATTTTTTCTTTCATTTTACTAATCTTTTTTTTTCAGTCACAATTTGAATATAAATTTGAACATACATTAACATTTTTAATATATTATTTAATAATGAGATGATTTTATAACACATTCATGAATTATTGAAGGTGTTCATCAAAAAATGTGTGAAATATTAGAAAATTTAGTGAAGCACAATACTATTATATGATACATATTATTATAGAAATATTAACAAAAAATGAAACGACGAATTCGAGTTGGTAAAACAAAAAAAATGTTTCCTCAGATTATATAATGGTTAGTGGTACATTATGATAGAATATGAATTGTATTTTTGAAATTTAAAATGATAGAATCTATAATTAAAATTGAATTGAATTGATTTTAGCATATTAGTGGGTTTAGAGTATACATGGGATAATCATTATTTAATTCAATAAGTTCTATTTTTTGTAATGTTATATTTGAGAAAACATGCATTATGTAGAATATTGATCGATTATTATATATTAAAAATATTATAATTAAAATATTAAAGGGATTATAAAGTTTTATTATTTGATTAAGTAATTTGATGTTTATTATACCAAATCAGTTATATTATATATATATATATATTTGATTTTTTTCAGATGAAATATTTCAAAATATATATATGTTTATAAGGAAAATAAATTCCTCAAATTTCATTATAGTAATCATACAAATATATATTTTTAATAATCATTATATTGTAAAATGAACCAATACAAAATTATAAATTATTTTTTCTAGACATTATAATTTTAGGAAATATAAAATTATGTGACATTTTTTTAATAATTCTACGTTTTTATCTTTCTATATATTTTTTACTTATTATATAACAAATTTTTTTACTTATCTAATAATTTTTTATCTAGTGTATTTTTTTGGAATGTTATTTGTTTAAACAATATATGTAATAATTGTCTTTGGTAAATTTTGATAAATTTTGTTGTATAATACTTTATCTAAATAATCCCTTAATATTATTAAAATTGATTTTAAATATAACACTCAATGTTTTAATACAATATATTTCTATAAGAAATACATTTGTGGATGTGATAAAAATAATATTTACCATATAGTAGAATATTATAGGAATTATGTAAGTCATATAAATGGTATGTTAGAATGTGAGTTACTATAGAAATATATGTGATTCATCTGGGGCTTGGGTGAGAGTGATGTGACATTTTTGTATTTGTTTTTTCATCACTATGGTTTTTCAGATGATAGGTTTAACTAATTTATTGTGGAACAAATTATGTGGTTCCTTCATAAGGGAACCAATATTTTTATGACTTCTAATTATTTCAAATTCAATTCATAATAAAAATGACTATGTTACACACATTTCATGATTTTGATTAAATAAGTATATGTAATAACATCTATGGAATGTTGTATATTTTTGGGTCCCTATTAGTATTTATTGTTAATTTCTATACTCCCACCCTACACTTGGACCTAAGTGGATATAGAGATAATATATTTGAGATACATATGAAGGAAAAATAAAATTAATATAGCTTAGACTTAGTGTTGCTGAGTGGGGTTGAATTGATGTTACCATGGAAGTGTTAGTGAAATTTTAGAAATTTGAGATGAGATTTGAAATTTCAAAATAATATGTTCTATTTTAAAAATATTAAAGAGACAGATTTCATCCTTACCAACTTCTTTTCTTAAATAGTTATTATTTATTTATTTATTAATACTCATCTCTTATCACTTCTAGGTTTCTTGAACTACTCTAATCAGTTGTCATAAAAAATGATTACTAGTAACCATTATGTGATGACTAATTCTATAATTATTTCAAGTAACATAGGTGCAGATAGAGTTTAAGAGTATTAAAGTGGAGTCAAATTAAATTAAATATTTCTTTCCAAATATATATATACTAATTTATTTGAAAATAGAGAATATAGAGATAGTAAAAGGGACCATCAAATTTATAATAGACAATGCATGAAACCCTTCTCAAATCCTTTATATGTTCTTTTGTTGTTTTTATTGAAGATTAATTAATTTGTTTAATAATAATGTAGAAAATGTACTGTTCATATGATTATGTTACCAATTAAGAGGAATAAAAAACTATTGTTGATGAGACTATATAATTTTTATGTTATCAATAACATGCTTATAAACATACAAAAATTACACAACATCACATTGTGGAATGAAATTATAAATGAAAACTTTAGGGTAC
Organism: Viscum album; assembly: GCA_963277665.1. NCBI lineage: Eukaryota > Viridiplantae > Streptophyta > Magnoliopsida > Santalales > Viscaceae > Viscum > Viscum album. Next base: position 166,993,210 of record OY728140.1, read on the forward strand.
AAAATTTTATTTAGTTTTGAAATCAACATGGACATCCTATTGACATAAACAAGTCAATGTACATAACTTATGTTGGACTCTCAATGAGGATGAATTTTCCCTTTGATATTGATTCACGGAACCACATTAAACTTGTAATGAAGGAAATACTTCTGAATGATATAACAGTAATGTTACAACATAATTTCTCTAATTTTCCAAAAAAAATATATAAAGAAATGATGTTTTATTTTCATTGTTCCTTATAGAGTTTATTTATTTAAAATATCTCTCTAAAAAACTTTCCTTAATGGTCACAGACAAATCCAATAGAGGCTTTTGGACCTTTCTTATGAAGATACATATTGAAGATGCTTAGGGGAAATTAAATCCCCAACAACCAGTTAGACATGAAAACATTATAAATCAGGATACATGAAATTATTTCATCAATCATAAAAATGATAAATCATTACAGGTTCAATGATATCGATATCATTTTAAATGAAATTATTTATTTTATATTAGTTGATTTTTAATTTTTATTTTATGAAATAGAAAATGGGTGGTGAAAATAAATAATTTTCATCAAAACCAATGTACCCCTACCAATAAGAATAGATAGAGAATATTTCATTTTGTAAGAAATTTGTATCTATTTTAAATCAACAATAAATATCTAATCACATGAAATAAAAAATAATATGTTAATTTTTATATAGATAGATTGATGAATCAAAATATAATATAACTTTTAACCAACAACATGTTCCATAAAAGGAGCCTCATGTAAATAAAGAAGGTAAAGCATTTGATAAAATCACAAAAAATGTATGGGAAACATGTGTAAATATGAAAGAATTGTAATTAGTTATTATTTATAACAATATTACTTAAAAATATGTATTCATGTTCATAATTTTTTAATATGGTTTAGACATTAGAATCAAAAATTACATTACGAGATGAAAAACTACTTTTAGAATATTTGACTCCACTTGAATAATAAGGTTATGTTCAAGGATTAGGTTTTGGAGTCTCTCTAAATACATTTTTGAAGAAGATAAAACTATAGGAAAATACAGATAATATGGTGAGAAAATTGATCACATTGAAATTACATATGAAATATATTATTGTTAGGCCTCATTTGGAAGACTAATGTATGAGAAAAGATAAGAGAGAACTAGTGGTATAAAATATATCCACACCTACACCAAATGATCCCATTATATTTTAGTCAACCAATTACCTCAACCACAAACTTTACATGAGGTAATTTAATTTTTTGTTACTATTTCTCCTAAATGTGATCCAAATAACATCCAATAACATTATATTAATAAACTTCAACTGGGTACAAATGTATCTAAATTATATATTTCACCATCCATACACCATATTATTGTGATGTGTAAAATATAGAATATCATGGTATAAAATATACACCGCAAATTCCTTAAAAAAGACAAGATGATATTGTATATTGATGTGGTTCATGAGAAGACTAATGAGTTTTTGTTTCCAATTTATGGTACAAATATTACAATAGTTGATGATTATATTGGAGCATTCATATAATAGCCATAGAATCTTATAACGATATATGATGTATGTAGTTAATGGTTTTCTTTTATATGAAAAACCTATATTGGTTAGCGATAAATGTTATGAAGTTAGATATGTTATTATAGATATAGAAAAAATTGAAGAAAAAGAAGGTTAGATCATGAAAATATAGTTAACTGACTAATAAATAAAAAAAATCTTGTTGTACCTTTTCCTCACTAGTTCTAGAGAAACATTAATTGTCATTATAACTTCATGAAGGGACCAAATTTAAAGATTACAATATTTCATACGTTACATAAGAAAAATAATTATATGGAACATTCATGAAATACATAATTGTTCTCAATATTATAAATGATATTCCCAATCATGAATAGCTAGGAATCATAGTAGTTAATATATACATAAGGTACATTTTTATAATACATTTACTTATATAGTGAGTAATCTATTTATTGATGTTAATAACTTTTCATATTTCTTCCTGGAAATTATATTACGATGATGTAAATGGAAAACAATCTAATGTACTATTTCTAATTATAAATCCCTATATTATTTATACAAAATAACTTGCTTCAAATATGGACTAAATTTTGACGAAAATTGATCAGTTATTCAATGCATTTGATAAAAAATATCAGATGACAAAATATTTTTTATTCCTACATTGATGAAGTAAAACACCATAATCTAATCACATAAAATGTGTTTTAAAATTTCAAATTAATTATTTTTTATATTTTTATTCATCAATGAATGCTGATAAAAGTCAATATGGATAACAAAATATTTTTTTGGATTCTGTTCATTGATATCCAACCATCCGACCACACATTATATATAACATGAATGTTTAATACATCGTAATCAATATTTTATGGAGAAATTTTGAAAAATATTTTTTAGTAAATGTTTTAACAAGAATTTTTTTATGATAGGGAGGTACCAATATATAGGCTAAATCAAGGAATTCATTCAGTGTTTGAGAAAACAAATCCCATTGATTATTTAAAATGTAAAAAAATAATAGTTTCTATAGAAATGGTTTACTATCAATATATTTTTTAAAAAATTATAATTTTGGTCAGTGATTCTACAGTGTCTAATTAATATAATGTCATTGATTATAGATATTATGTTTTTGAATTTATGAAAGATATCATAAATCAAGATAATACCAGTATCCACCAACATGTAATTTCCAATGGTAATTACAATTTCATTAAATATATATCATTTAAAAATTATATATTTTCTGAATAATATCAATATTTATGAAAACCATTGTATTCAATAGAATAAGTAAATTTGTTTATAGATGAGTGGGTAATGTATATGTTTTCAAAATATTTTCCAAATTAAAATTTTTATTATTACCTACTATGTTTGTGATCTACTACATGTTAAGAAATATGATTTATATTTAGGGTGAGCAGAATTAGGGTCTGAATGGTTATATATTATTTTATTATCTTTTTCTCTGGGAGAATTATAATGGAAGAAATAATTTTTTTAGAAGAAATGAACTACAAAAACATTTTTGGGAAATGGATGAGGGGGTGTCAGAGCCAGAGGTGGAGGTAGAGGAAGAGGTATTAGAGGAGGTAAAGGCAGAGGTAGTGTCAGTGTTCGAGATTGAGGTAGATGAGGAGGTAGAAGAGGATACTAAGGTAGATACTGAGGCTGAAGAGGAGAGGAATATCATTCTTTCAAACTATAAAATTATTGGGTAATAGAGTAGTATTAGGATCATACCCAAATTATATTTGAGGAATTTTATCGATATGTGTGAAAAAAATATTTCACATAAAATAAGATACATTTCAAATGTGTTTCAAAAGAATTATTGAAAAATATGTTTTCACCACTTGTTTATATAATTTTATACTAGAATATTTGTGGTGGAATTTTAATTAAAAGAAAAAAACACTTATATTTTCAAAATAGATTATCATATGATAAATTTTATGTTATCACATTCTGAGTAATATGTAAGGTTAATAATTTTTGAAAGAATCCCATCACCAATGAAAAACTAAACAAAAATATCTAGTTTCTTTCTCATGACTTATCTACACTATAAATAAAGGGTCATAGTAGTAGATCTCATTATCACATGAGTGTTATAAAACACCAATACAATAATTAAAAAATTATGAAATAAAAATTAATTATTTCATATATATGTGTGTAATCAACCAATGAAGATGAAAGGTGTGTGTAAGAACCTTTGTCGGATAACAAGTTGTGATAGTTTATTGTAATCTACGAGGGATGGTGTAAAATGAAACATGACAAAAAATGAAAAGAAATTTGCTTATGAAGAAATCCATGAAAAATGAAAAACCCAATAAAAATAAAATCATGAATCATAAAAAATTCAAAATGAACACTACGTTAAAACATAAGCTATTAGATTGATCCAAAGCCTCTAAAAAATAAGGATATACAATATTTCATCAATGGAATCATTAATTTTTAAAAACAAATGATATAGCTGTTTCATTTTTTATGGTGGTTTAATTATTTTGATTATCCATTAGATTAATTATATAACGAAAAAATCTTCTATATCCATTAAAGTAACATTCATCATGCATTTTCCCATAAAATATGTAAATTATCTATGATTCCAAGCACATTAAAAAAACATATCATAATTCTAAATAATATATAAATGAGAATAAGGATATTATTATTTTGATGAAAAATAAATATTTGTATGTGTTGGAGTTTATCATTGTCCTGAAAATTAATTTAATTCATTTTGAAATTGAAAATAATTTTAGTAAAAAAACATACATACTCAAAATTATTAAAACACATTCAAATTTTATTAGTACTTTCGTAAAATGATCTATAATTAATTTTTATTGTGTACGAATAAGTTTCACCTCAATATGATACATGATATGACTGATATGACTGATATGACTCATAAATGTCAGTTATGAGTTTAAAATTGTCATTTTAATTCAAAATATGCCTCTCACTAAAAATTATGAAAATTACCTCTGATTATTTTTATATTTTATAAAAATTATCCATAATTAATTTTTGATGGGTAGGAATTCATCACATGTCATATCTAGACTGGATGTGGCCAGTATGACTCATAGTTCACAATTTACTAGTTTAAAATGACATTATAGTAAAAACATAAAAGCAAAATAGTCAAAATGTGTAAAAAATCAGATTAATTTTATAATTTCGTTGAATTATGCATAATTCATTTTTGATTTTTTGGAATTATCATCACCTTAATATGATTTAATTTGTGACCTATATGAGAAAATGTGTATCTTTTAATTCAAATTTATAATGTGTTCATTAAAAAACACAACTGACATGCACAAAAATGAGAAAAAACCAATCAGATTATATTGGTAATTTATTAAAACAATCTATATGCTAGTTTTGAAATGTATTTTCCACCCTCAACTAAATCTGAAAGATTATTTGTGAGGCATGACTCAAAGAATCCTTTATTAGTTTTATAATTACATTTTAATAGAAAAGGTGTCACTAAATATAATCTTTGAAAACTCACTTGGGCTGTCTTGATAATCTAATAAAAATATTCATAATTCATTTTTATGTGTATTAATTACACTCATAGCAATCCCTCACATGATGTGACTAGTGTTACTCAAATTACGTGTTTCTTGTTTAAAATGACATTTTAGTACAAAATAGAAGTGGCACAATAAATAATAATGAAACACATTTTATTAATAATTTAGGAATATGGTCCAAAAGTCATTTAGGATATGTAAGAATCATTTGAATGTAAATCTGATGCACTGTGAGTCATGTATGACTCCAAGTGAATATTTATTCAAAATTGGCACTAATTTTAGTAAAAAAGAAAACTAACATACTCAAAATAGAGAAAACCCATTAGTTTTTTTGATTAATTAGGAAAACGAATGAAAATCTATTTTGACATAGATGATTCATATTTACCTCAATATGATACACGACGTTCCCATTATGACTCAAAGAGTAGTTTTTGAGTTTAAAATTGATATTTTATTATGAAAAGTGTCACTCCTAGAAAATCATGAAAACAAGGTGAGATTATCTTGATAATTTATGAAAATGAATTATTATTCAATTTTTATGTGTCAAATTAGTCTCACATCAAACCAACACATGTTGTAATTATTATGACCCAAAGTGTGTGTTTCCACTATCAAATGTATTTTTAGTAAAAAAAACATCATGGCCTGCTCAATACTAAGGAAATAAATTATTAATGTTTTTATTATTCCTAAAAATATTTTATATGAAATTTGGGACATGTAGGGATTAGCCTCGCCACAATCAGACGCACAATGTGATTAGTATGACACAAAGTGCATATTTTTATTCAAAATAGACATGAATTTTTATAAAAAAGAAAATGGAAAAACCAAAAACTGAGTAGAAACATTCGGATGGTTTTAAAAAATTAATAATGTGATATATAAGTCATTTTTGATTTGTATGAATCTTCTGATCCTGAAATTGATACAATATATTCCCCATATGTATCAAAGTGTTTGTTATCAGTTTAAAATTAAAAATTTAATATAAAAAAGAGTCACTCAATAAAAACTAAGAAAAGATTCTCAAATTTTCCTCATAATTTAGTAAAATGATTCATAATAAATTTTTAATGTTTAAGGATCAGTCTCCTATCAAACCCACACATGATGTGACTAGTATAACTAAAATTGCACATTTCATGTTTATAATTCCATTTTAGTAACTAACAAAAGTGGCATTCTGAAAACTAAGGAAACACCTTCATATTGTTTTGATACTTTCTAAAAAGGATACATATATTATTTGGAACATGTAGGAATTAGAGACACCTCATACTAACAAACAGTGTGACCAGTATGACCCCATGTGAATCTTTTTAGTACTTTAGTGTTATTTAAGTTTAAAATGCCCATAACTTTGTCGAAATAGAGAATATGAACAAATATTTCTTCCCCTCCATTATATCTAATATTACATAATTAATTTCTATAAAAACAATTCATATAATTATTTAGATAAATTTAATAGATATAATACTTCAGGATGAACAATAAATGGTGTGACTTGAAAAAATTGGCCACAATGAAATATAATACATTGTTTTTATAGGATGAATCAATGTTTAGTTTAATATTTACAAATTATGTTAAATTTTATATATTTATATTATTAATACCATAATAATTGTTTTCTTATATAGGACTATTCTATTTCTCTAGGAGGGGTGGTTTTTCCGTTAATATAAGTTTGTTTCTTTGGCTTATAATAATTTTCCCCTGTATTAGAAGGGTAAATTTTTTATTTAAATTATTTATTATTATCTAATTTTTTAATTTATTGGGATGATTATGGTGCTGCATTAATCTCTTAGAACAGACTACAATATTCCTTGTTTCTATTATTATAGTGTTTTCTAACATCACACAATAGTATTCCCATTTTCCATTGCTAATAAATAAGATGATAAAGACTTCATTTATTAGTGCATTTAGTAGTATTGATAACAGAATCCTTTATCAGCACATTTATGAGTGAGGAAAATGGTTTCCTTTATCAGTGTATTTAACTACATTGATAAATGATGTATATTTTTAGTGCTTCTAAATTCCCTGGTAAATGGGTAAAGAATAAATGTTTTTATTGCAGTGATAAAGCACCACATCATTAGTCATTTTCTTATTCTGATAAAATAATAGGCCATTTATCTTTTCTATAATAGTCATTAATTTTTCATCACTGATAAAATAATATTCCAGAGTTGTCGAAGGACTCTTTTGTATTAGTTCCTCCAATGAATAATGACCTAGATGTATAAAGATTCTCAAATTGTCCCAATGATGGTGGTGATGTTGAAAAAAGATATGGTGTGGTAAAACTACTAACTAGTTTAGTTTTGAATTATATAAATGATACAAATTATGCTAATTTGTGTGGAATAGAAGAGTTTTATGAACTCTTCTAGAGAAAACATGGTCTAACACACTTTTATGTAATTGGGAATGTTCTCAACCCATGTTTTGTGGTGGATAGAGCTTGTGTTTTTTCAGGAGTTATTTTTTTAGTAATGCAATGATAATAACACTTCTAATGCTGGTAGAATCCACTCTTTATAGAAATTGTCATTTCCTTCGATAGATAATGATCATATTCATGGATGACCATTTTGAAATGGATATAATGGATTTAGGAAACCTGTGATGCCCGTAATTTCTAGTTTTTATTCCTTGTAATGATACTTGAGATAAAACATGGATATGGGTTGGGATCATGTGTTGACACTTCATTCAGACATTGGGTGCATAAGTGACAAGAGACGTAATGATTCTAATTCTTGTGGGTTCATTCATGAAATATGGATGATGAAATGGTTTTCTATATATGAAACATTTGACGAAACTGTGAAAAAGGTTTGGAATATAGTGGGGTATTATTAAATAAAAAAAATCTAAGTAGTGAGGTTATTATGGTGATTTAATGATAAAATTTTAGTAGGTGTAACACATCAATTCAACGGAAATCAAACAGATGTTATTTGAATTTTTTTCCTAAGTGTAGTTGCATATGGTTCGTTGGAATCAATTTCCAGAACTTCGTCTTGGATATGATGTGATAGTCGCAAGTCTTCTATTTCTTCATCGATATCATCTTACTGTACTATTGGATTAGTGATGATCATGATATTATTTTGACAATACTCAGAGTACCTATAGAGAGAATCATTTATATTTTATGATAAAGAATGAAAATAAAAAACATATGGAATCAATAAATAAACTCATTTAAAGTAGTTAATATAGAGTTTGGATAGTCATAGAGGAATGTTCTACCCTTTGTGATGCTATCATTCCATGGTCGGATGACATTATTTGAACACATGGACACCATCCAATTAGTTTACTCGATTGTTTTTCAAGAAAACACTATTAGTATCAATAAATATTCTTGATTTGTGGATGTATGCTTTATGTACCAACATATAACTTGAAAAAATTTTAGAATGGACTACCCTGGATGAGTTTTTTATAATCTAGTGGTTAATTGTGGTGTTACTGGGGACTTATAGTCTGGATCAGTTGATAAGAATTTAGTGTGTAATTCTAGGGGTTCTAGATCTGATATGCATCTATGGTCATGTTATGGAATGACGATAGAAATGTTTGGTTCACCTAGTGATTTCATTAGAATCTAGTTATGGGTTTTGGTGACCATGATCAATGTAATCTCAAGAGACCTTAGTTTAAGGTTTAAATGATCGAGTTTTCAAATACATCAGCTCTAGAAGCTGTGTGTATTCTAATATAGTTGGTTGGTTCTCTTGTTTATTTGAATGTTGTTAGAGAGGAATCAATTGGAGCATATCATCGGGATGAGGTGAGTACATTACAATGGGTTTCCGAGGATTTTCCTGAATCAATTAAATAAAATTAGGTCGATTGGGAATCACCCATCTGATAATGTTCCTAAACATTTCAATTCACATCATTAAGAAGATAAGGTCACGCTTATATAGAAATATTTTATGACGGGACACCATAACTATGAATTGATCATTCATTTTAGAACCAATGCTGGGGAGTTCCATGAGATGGTTGTTGGAATAGATGATGATGTGATCGTGTCTTGGTTTATATAATATTGGGTAAGCATTTTCTCTATGATTTAGTTTTTAATATGATCATTGGATTTAATTCTAATGGATTATTTATTGTGTGATATACAATTATTTTTATAGGAATTTTTTGAATTTAAAATAAAATTCATCCATTTAAATAGAAATTTCAATTACCGAGGTTGGTTAGCTATTTTTTTATTATTCACCAAGGATTCTACGGGATGAGAAGTTCTAACGTTGTGAGATTCTAAGATACCATGTTTCAATTGGATGAAAATTACAAAAGAAATATGTAAAAATAATAATCTGGTAGATGGAAAAAACATGAAATATATCTTAAAAAATATAATTATGGGATTTGAAATTAATAAATGTTTTTTAGATGAATTTAAATAAAAGTGAGCTGACTTGGGTGTTTGGTGGATTTTCTTGAGTGGTGAGGACTTTTTCAGAGCCCAAATATCTAGTTATTAGAGAAATAGTGTAACGAGAATATTTAGTAGTAACCACGTACTAAACCTTACAGACTAGTAAAATGAGGTGAATTATTTGATTAACCATGAATAAGAGGTTATATGATCATATTAGGGGATATAAAGAAATAATAGATCGTATTTACATACCATGGATGATTATCCACAAATGTTAACCTTCCACGCATTGGTAGTTCCACATGGGTAGTGATTCTACATAGTAGGAACATGTTTTGGTCAAAGGATGAAACAGAACCATTCACCTCATTAAATGGTTGAAATTACATTTTTCAACCTATTTTCTTTTAATAATACTCTTCCATTTTATCTCCACACTAGTGTATAGAACCATGATAAATAGGGAGCTATCTATCCTTCCTCATTGGTCATATAACAACCCCTCTTTCTAAGTTATAATTTAACATCCATTAGTTATGTTAGATCACCATCGGTAACACTATAATTAATATTCCTTCTTTTCATGATTTATCATTCCAAATATAATATTATTTAAATGTTATCAAGTATGCCCTATTTTCATTGAATTTTTCTATTCATTTAATTTTTCTTCGTTTGGTTGGAAGCCATTACTCATTATGAATGATTAAATCATCTTAGGCACCAGGAAGGTGGCCTATGGGGTTTTGATTAAATTATATCATGTTAATAAATTATTTTATTTTTTTCACGTGCCACATTATCTATGAATCAGTCCTAAAATGTGAAATATATTATGCAAATTCTAATGTCCAAAATTATTTTACACTTGTACTTCAAATATGATTATTTATGGTTTTATACCTTGAATTGATCCAAACATCTTTTGGTGTATTACTAATATTCATTTGACCCTCATTCCTTGACTAAACAATTAAACCACATTTATTGGTATGTCATTTTAAATTCATGTGAAACAAATTTTGTACTTAATCTTTCATCACCTTTTGAGGTGTATTGATTTTTCCATTATGATTTTATTTTAAATTGAATTAACAATAATAGAATGAAATCAATAGACCATTTTCATAATAAAACCACTTGCGATGTGTGATGTATTATCTAATCTAATGTAGTAATCAAATGTGAAAATATGAATTATAATATGTCTTGCTTATGTACATGGAATTATCTGTTATGTATTATTAAGTTGAATTGAATGATAGAGATGAGTCATTTTTTTGCATGGATATATATTAGGGTAAAAAATTGATCAATAAAGGAATGTTCCTCTTTATATTATTAATTTTGATACTCAAGAAAGGTGTATCTTATTAATTGTGATGCTCAGGAATAGCTTACCTTATTAAATTTTGATACTTAGGCATTAAGTTCCTTATTTATTTTGATTCATAGGCATTTAATCCTTTAAAAATTGTTATACTCAGGAATGGAGACCATTAATAATTTTGTTACATTATTATTAAGTCCCTCACAAATTATGATACTTAGTAATGGGAAGCTTTATTTAAAATATGATACTTGTATGAATAATATTAGACACTTGAGTTACATCTCAGATCCTATAGAGAATTACATATATATATTTTATTGATATGTAATCATATATATAGTGTATATATATAAATATATTTTTATATAATAATACATATATACATGGTGAAACATCCTTATGAATTATTTATCTTAGGATGAAGAAGGTATTTTCACACTCGTGTACCTTAAGCCACCTCACCTAGAATTGTTTATATTATTTTGATCACTACCTGTTTTGTTATACCATAACAATGTAATATTTTCTACTAATATAATGGAGAACATTTGACAAAATTCATGGTGGCCTACTAACTTTATCTCATACCTTTCTTAGACTGCCATTTGATACCCAAAAAACCCCATGGAGTTAAGATCATGACTCTATATTTGGATTTAATGTTGTTATAGAATTCATAATTTCCTTAAACATGGGATATTAGGAGAATGGGACTAGTCCAAATCTCAAAATGATCGTGGTGATATCCTTTTGAGATTTTTCTATTTTTATGTATTTTATATTTATTAGTTTTTATATATTTTTTCTATACATGGTATCAAATTCATGATTGATTATTTATTCATTTATTATTAATTTTTAGTGATCATTATATTTTTTTTGAACTTATATTCATCTTCTTATACATTTCTTTAATTATTATTCTTATGCGTTTTTTGAGCTAGCTGGTATAGTCTCCCAAATTTCCACCATTAGAAACTCATTGTTAGTTGAAAACATCTAGAATATGGGTTGGTGTGCATGAGGCCATATAACACACTAACTTGGGTCAACTATTTAGTAGAACCTAGTCGAGGATGATACCTAGTGAATAATTTAAGGTGAACTTGTCTTTCCGTAGTGGCTAAAAATATCTGTATATAATATAAATTTTATTAGTTGTACTTTTTTTAATGGTGTAACATTTGTAGAGAGTCATTAGTGAAATATCTCTAATTTTGTGTCAATTAAAATACAAAATTTAGAAGAACTAAAATCAAAATATTATCAATTTTTGATTCAATATTTTTTGTCGGTTGAAATATGATTTATATTCCAATTAAATATATAAAATTAAATAACTATTTTATTTTTATTTTTCAAGTTTATATCAATCAAATTCAATGAAAAGTGAAATTTATAACAATGGAAAAATAAATGTTATCATGTTATATAAACTATATAAATTCTTCTGACCATTAATATTTTATAATAGTTTACTCGATGATTTTGTTGTTAAAAGATATCTGAAATGTTTTTTCATTTGTATTTCACATTGATATATTTTATTGAATTATACATATAAATATTGAAAGGATATGTAAAAAATATATTCAAAAGATGTTATAATTTTGATTTTTAAATTCTAATATAATATTTTTGATTTGATTATAAATATCTATCTCATGTGGTCATAATTGTTCTTTTAAAAGCCTACAAAAAATAGGTTCCTAAAAGGTAAAGGAACATAAGGAATATATGTTATTATACTATCTGCTCTATATTGGTAATGGGTTTACATTTTTTAATTTTATAATATTGTAGAGGTTGTTCCATATATTAATAATCAAAATATAATTATTTTGAAATTTAATAAAACAAGGGATGATGATTAGATATGAAAAATATATAATCAATAATTTAAAAGGGGGAGTTTTTATCCTATAGATAAATATTTATTAGAAATTACAATATCCATATGTGGGAAATTATATTTGTTATAAACTGGACCACATGTTCCTGTATTATCTTTTAGTGGCCACAGAATTAGTGGTTATGCATTCCAAAAAAATAAAAAGATGAACATATTGTAATGTGGAGAAGTGGTGTCAATATTTTGGCTGACAATATACATATATCTGGTGTGGAGTACCAAAATAAAATTTATATAAATATATATATTTTTTTGGAACATTGAAATAATATTGAATTTGGACCTTAAAGTATTTTATTTACACATATTCTAAGGTCGAAGAGTCAATAACAATAATTTAATAAACACTTATGAATTGATATTTATAAAATTGAAATTTAATAAAGGATGCAAATTTAAGTGCATCATAATGTAATAATAAGTAGTGTAATGTTTTTAGACACATGATCATATAAAACAACATATATCCATTATTATTTTATCAATTAGTGATAATATATAAATAATTGTAAATTAATTGGAAGAGAATATATTAAATTGAATAGAAAAGGAATTTTCTCTTGAATTATGAAAGATAATATCAAATAGGTTATCCGAAAAATATAGAAATCATTTGGATAAAAGATATATGGGGAAAACAACAATCATTAATCAAAAATAAAATATTATAAACAAATTTTTATTATCACAATAATTCTTTATATATAATTTGTATTCTACATATATGATACATGTCTAATATTAAAATAATGTGTTCTAATTTGTTTTCAGAAAGTTTGTTTTATAAAATTAATTATCCACCTCATGGTGTCACTTACCCTAATAAGAAACATTGTAATGATCCCAAAAGTGAGGAATAAATCATATTTAGAAATAGACACTTTGAAAAAGATCATAATTAGATGAAGGTTTAAAAAACGAGTAAAACAAAGTGAAAATTTAAAAAAATAGTTTCTATGAAGTGATATTGGAAATATAATTGAAACTAGAAAAACAATATTAAATTTTTATATTGATTTCATTATTAGAATGAATTTTTCATTCTACATAGATAATTGTTATTGTGTCATACTAATAATCAAGTTCATTTATAGGGGTTCATTATAGGAACATGAAATTACAAATTTAGTAATTCAACCTTCATATCATGCCTTAAAATTTTAATTTCTTTATTAGGAATTTTATAGTTATAACGAATGATTTTATAATGCAATTTATCTTGAATGTTTTTAGAAAGGAACATAGAGATATCAGAACAATGATTTTTACTTGGTAAATGAATGATACTTATGCAAAATCCAGTCCTAACCCATCATCATTATATGTCTATAATATATCTTATGATATATGGAATTATTTCATTTATCAATAAAAAGAGTAGAGTGTTATGTTAAATCAAATGTAAATTTTATTTAAGTTACATGATATGTCAGTAGTAGTAATTTTCATATTTTAAATTTTATGAAAATAACAATGGAATTTGTAGAATAACTATTTTTAGGAAAATCCCTTATATGGATACATGAAATAAACAATATGGAATGATGTATTTGAAAAAAATGGGTTTATAATTTGAATTTATAATAAAATAATTAATTGACACGTGATTTATGTAGTTGTGCTGAGATGAATATTAATCAATTAGTTTCCTTACAACTTCAGTTCCACATAATTTGGCATAAAATAAGGTTTCTATTTTTAAAATGGCTAATATGTATATTAAAACACTCAATATTTATGGTATGTTATTTATCTATGTTGTATGTGAAATTTATTATTATTTTATATTTTTAATTTAATAATTTATAATATGTTTTTCATTTTCAATTTTTGATGTAGGATGAGTCATTTATCAAATATGAAAAATTATAACAATAGTTTGTTTTGAATATTAAAATGTAGTGCGAATTGATTAGTGCTTTAGGTTTTAGAGTCTCATTGATATTCTACTTTATTAACATAAAAATCAAATAAACTCACTAAATTAGAATACCATGATTTAGAAAATAAGAATCATAAACAAAAAGAACCAATATTTAAGAAAAAAAACTATTAATGAAATATAATGAGGTACTAACGTAACAATAGTAATCAATGAAGAAACCATTATAAATGAATAATATAACACTATTTTTCAATGTTAATACCCCAATAATTCATACATACCATAGGTACATATTTGTTAAAAAATAGTATATAATATTTTGTCTTAAAAAATATTTAATTTTTTTGTAATATTTTATGTGAAATTTCCTTTGAATTTTATATAACAACACACCCACTCGTAACCTTTTCTAGAGGTTTGGTGCACAATAATCATGGCGATTCCCCTCATAATACACTATTACTAATAGATCATGACAGATTTAAGATTTAGGTGTCTCGGGATATAAGTTTTTATATAAGTATTTTAATTGATGATTTTGATGCTTTAATGACCCAAAAAATGATGTAATATTGGTATCATGACCTATCATTATTATTAACAGGCATGAAAAGAAATATATAAGTATTTTTAAGCTTATATTATACATAAAACATTGTAAAATTAATTAAAAATTTATAAATTACTAAATGTGGTGATAAAAGGGAAAATATACAATTGTATTAGAGTTTAAAAAGGGATAAACTATTGTATGACACATACATATTGTGGGCCCTAAATTTTCACCCATACTATTTCTAAAAAAATTAAAATTTTAATGTCATGTGTATTTTTATGTAGTGGGGATTATTTTTAATTTTTATTTAGAGAATACATTTAAGATGAAGAGTATATTGAAATTATTTTCCGTACAAAGGTAAATGAAATTCTATATCGTGATTCATTTATAACCTCCCTCATTAATATATATATGAGGTATCCTTTAAAATTGGTTGTTTTTAATGATGAATGTGTTATTTATATTTGAATTATAATATGAGCTTTTATTTCATATATTTATATTCTAATTACATAGTTATTAGAAAATTTATTCATATTTTACTATTTCAAATACACCATTTTCACTTTAAGAACAAAAAAACTAGGATGAAAAAATTATAAGTACATTAAGAAAAATTGGTAGTGTGTTTGAATAAAATGAAAATAATGTTTTGATATTTGTAAAACCTATCATGAAAAGGAAAATCTATATACATATATTACCATTATGATAATACTTTTTGATAATATTTTATACTGATTTATGTTAAAACTTTTACTAGATTTCACTAGTTAGTAAATTCAAATAATCCAATTAATCTAATTATATATTTTATAGATCCAATACTAGGATATTTTACAAATTGTCCACACCCTCTATCCCTTTTTCAATTATAAAACATTATACTATCAACATTTAATAATATTTCAATTATATATTGTATAATATTTTCGAACATTCATTTTTTTATTTGGTAGTTGTGTGTTGATATATCTATCAAAAAAAGGTTTACAAAAAACAACACAGATAATGAAATTGTGGATTACTATATATTCTAATATTTTTAATATATATTTACAGTTTTGTATTGGAATATAATTCATATTTTATTTATAATTTTTATTTTATTCATTTTTTAAGTAAACAAAATAGTTAAAATTATGGTTTCTACAAATTAAATATATGAATGATGTTGTAGAACCAAGAATAACATAAACCCCCTGAAGGTATCCATCATATGATTCTATATTTGACTATATGCGCTTTCAGATAAATTATTTACTAATCATTTCTTATGTTATATGAATAAATTAGTAATCAAAAAACTCTTTGTAATTAATTTTAAAAGGATTAAGAAGTGAATTTTTGGGATAAATGGTATTATTTCACAATATTAAAAAAATCCTAATATCATATTTGTTTATATATGAAAATTTTAATATTTTTTTCTTAATACACTAGCTAACAATAGTGTAATAATACCAAATTTTAAAATAAATTTCAATAAATAAGAGATTCAAAGTTGAGTAAATAGCACTAAATTTTTATCCATATAATAATGAATTTTTTTATTATCACCCACCATTTATATTTATTAGATATGATCATTAATATATATATATATATATAATACCAATGTATGGGACAAGTATATCTTTAAAAATAATAATAATATGTATTTTTCCCTTAATCAAAATTAATCATCTTATTTAACGACATTTATCCGAGTTTTATGTAATAAAAACCAGTGTTTTTAGTTTATAAGATATATTTTAATTCAAAACATTTTTCACATGCTAAAAAACAAATAAAATTAGATAATATGTTTAAAAAATATGAGGAAATATATCAGTGATTCTTTTAAGAAATGTAGGATTAATCCATATCTCAATTCTATGTGTGATGTTTTCAGTACAAACTGAAGTGTGTGATTTAAATTTAGAATTGATATTAAAATTCTAAACATGATTCACATTCCCCAAACTAAAAGCAAAAAATTGTTTATTATAAAATCATATTAAAAGTACAATTATTTCATTTTTGACCGGTTGGGAAAAAAAATATTCCATTTTGATATTTGGTGTGGTCAGAATGACCTAAAGTGTATTTTTTCCATTAATATTGGTAATAAAGGTCAAACCATGCATCACATGACTAAAATTTAATATGTAATTAGTTTTTTGAACTCTAATGAAATAATATTTTGTTCATTTTTGACAATTTAGAAAAAAACTAAAAACCATTCTGATGTGAAGTATTTTGAATTTGACTAAAATTTAATAATGTATATTTTTCTATTATAAGTTTTAAAGAAGGTCAAATTCAATGTCATATATTGAAAATTAAGAAAATGATTTTGGACTTTTATTTATATATTTTAGATTGAACTGTAATTCATTTTAATCCCACATGAATAAGAAAATAATAATTATGATGTGTATTGAGTATGGAATGACTGAAAGTGTGTGTTTTAGTTTTTATTTTTACATTTCAATTGATTCATGTGTTTTATGACCAAAATAAATAAAATAATCAGTGATTTTCATGAAACTATAGAAATATGAGCATCAATTTATATATGACCTAATGGAATAAAAAATATATAATTATTAAAAGTGTTTGAGATACTATGATCAAGCATTCAAGATTTCAATTTTAAATATTTATTTTAGTTAAAATCAAGAATTATATACTCCAAAAATAAGAAAATGGAATTTGTTTTAACACCCTTGGATCAAGAAACCTAGTGATGGTTATTATTGATTATAATGGTATATAATACATATTTAATAGTATACATGATACAAATTTCAGTAGTTTTATGGGACTAGATACATACATCAACAATAAATTATTTTTGAAACATCATTAAAACACATGATATTTAATACAAAATAATTTCAAGTTGTGATTAATAATATTTTATTACAATGTAATACACTACAAAGCATTGGTAATGTTTTATTTCATATACACCTAATAATGGAAAATAGATAAAAATAAATAATACATGTTTAATATATATTTCACATAGACCATATTCCATAATAAACATAATCATTATAAAAGGAATGAGACAAAATAAAAATAATAAAGGAAGTATAATTTAAATTTTGGATGAACTAAAAACCAGAAGTAATTTTTAAGGGATAGAATATGAATAAAAACTATATGGCCATTAGATTATGAAACATATGAATTCTAACCTTTGGGAAATATGATGGTGAAAAATATCCAACAAAATGGGATTATTGGGAATAGTTTTTATTAATGTTTATGAAAAACGTTAATTGTCACAGAAGTGGGGAACAATGGAATTTAAATGTGAGAAAACCCCTAATGATGTAAATGTTTATGATCAAAGGAAAGAGATTAAAACATTAGGGTAACACTTTGACCAATGAAAATATGATTTTGAACAACTAAGTATAGTGGAAAATCATTTTTAATAAAAATAATGTTAGAATAAATCACAAAAAGATCAATATTTTGTAAACCACACGCTGAATATTTTACCATTTCAAACAACACCAATAGAGATTATGCTTTGGTAATTAAAGGTTATGAATTGAGGTGTTATGTATCGTTAAATGTTTAAAATTACATTATAATAAAATTGTTATTTATTTGATATCATATATTTGTCTTATATATAGTCCCTATTGAAATAAAATGATTTATATAATTAGAGTAAACTTTTGGTAAAATGAATTTTTATTGGGTATTATGATGTCCAAAGTAGACATAGTTATTTTTTCAAAATTAAATGGGAAATTAAAGTTTTTCTATAAATTCTAAAATATATTAAGTATATACTAAATTTATTATAGTATGATTATAAATTACAAATAATGGATTAATTAATTTAAGTTACTATAAAACAAAAAATATCAAGTTTTATTAATAAAATGTGTTTTGATAAATATTAATGACATTCCAAACATGTTATCATCATTCCAATGTCTAATATGAAAATTGAGCTGTTAGAAATAATTTTCTCTGAAATAAAATATTTGAGTTTTAGCATCAACCATTAATATATAAAACACCACACCTTAGAAAAAATAATCATCCAAAATCATGGTTTGTCAAGCGGTATTTCATTTTGTGTAACCTATATTTCCAATGCATATACGTACAAAATAATCAGAAATCATCTCCATTTTTCTATAAATTCCCACCCATTCTCCCATTTCTATTTACATAAAATCCATTGATCATTAATCAGCAATTTTTTATCTCTCAATAGACCCTCTAATAAATTTACACATCTTTAAGATTATTATCTAAATATTTTTGAAGTTACCTTCAATGGTATGGGTCCCTAACCACTTATCATTCTGTAAATATATTATTATTTTCAATTCCATTTCATTTTAATGTGATATATATTTATGCATAATTTATGTAAAATTCATATTTTATTATCAAATAGAGATCAATATTCTTAAACATTATTCTACATTCATATGTTTGTATAATTTTCAGATATTCCCATAGTCATGAAACCATATTAATTATTTGTTAAGTTAAGTGTGTGTTTATTTCAATGTAATGAAATCTATAATTGGATACTAAAATTCATATTCCGTCTTTAGAAATGATTAACATATGTGTAAAACCCATAAAATATCCGTTTGATAGATAACTCAATCATTAACCGGCCCATGCTATGTGGACCAAACTGCACATCTTGTTTGAAAATATTTGGAGATATTATTTAGATCATTCCAGTGATCTTTAAAAACCATGAAGAAACACCTAAATATATTATATATAACATATATAAAAATTAACTATTATGTGTTATCATATCATCATAAATACATGTATTGAATTAGCTAAACTCATTGATCATCATATTCTTTCTAATTACTAAATAATTATAATTCTATATAATCCCAATGTTAAGGGAGAGTATTTGAACATTTTCAAACCATAGATAATCCTTATATGAGTCAAGTGTATTTAAAATGTTACTGTTAATAATTTATATATTTGGGAAAACTATTATCAATAAAGTATAATCCTTTTAATATATAGGAAAATAATACTATATTTTATTCATTTGGAATATATTTCAAGTATTATTATATTTTTAATTCAATAAAATTATTCCATAGGCATTTAGTGTGTGATCTAATGAATTTTATTTTTATATTTTCGATGGGTCCCAAAATTATATAGGCCCCCATAGAACAAGTAGTCATGATGAGAAAACTAAGATAGTGAAATGGGAGAGTCCATATCATTTACATATGATTTCTTGGTATATGGCCTTGATTCTATTTTTATAATTTCTAAATTTATAAATTCATTACATTTACATCATTGGGATATCCATAAAATATTTATTTACTTTTTATATATGGATTTTTTTTCAAAAGTATTTTATATGATCCATTTATATAACTTATTTCATTTTGGCTTCTACTGTATTCTATACCTTTAGGTGAATTAGATCTCACCCTTTTCTTTCATTTTCCATTTACCTAGGTAATAATGATTAATAATATCTCTGGAAAACCACAAGGATCACACTATGGAATAAATATTTTTTCTCAAAAATTTAAACAATTCATGGTATAATGAAATATTTATGATTCAATTCTCTTGAGAACTACTATAACTTTGTAATAGGAATATAATTTATTGTATTCTGACTATAATGTAAAAAATAACAACCCATCTCTAGGTGACTGGGTTTGGGGGTCATAAAGCTGGATTCATATGAAGGTTTGGTAGAAATTTTATGAATTAGGATTAAAATAAGTTAAGAAGTGAATATATATTTCACCTTGGTTAAATAATAGAAAATATTCTAAAGTGGATTTTCAATGGTATTGTATGAATATGACAATATTTAGGGAAACATGACATATAAGTCTTGTATTATATATTATTACTTTATAATATTTCGGACTAAACCATATATTTGGATTGATATTATCATATTCTATATTAGAAAAAAAATCAGGCCAAAAAATAAATTAAAAAATTTAAGGATAACATGTGTATTTTTTATATAATCAAGATAATAGATTTAATATTTTTATAGAACAAATTATTATTATCTAATTTAAATTGAATTAGTTTATGACAAATAACATATAATTATGGAGAAACATATATCTTAACTGCAAAAATCATCCTATTTATATCTATTTATATGGAAACAACTCAATCGTTTTTGTGGGTCCACTAATCACATGTTGATACATTAGTTGATTATATCCCTATAAAATATATTCATGGAGTTGGGGTGTTTGAGTAATTAATAAAATTATAATGGTTGTGTATAATTTAAGGGGACATTATATCCAATTGTTGTCCCTAGTTAAAAATTATTTAAATATATAGGAGAGGAAAGGTATGGAGTGGGAGACATTTAATTTCTTTTTCTAAAAAAATAATTTCTTGAGGAGAAATGTACATATACAAAAAAAATTATTAAATTTATAAATTAATATTAATAGAATAGTGGATGATTATGAGGATAATTTCACATGATTTGTAGGATATGTTGTTGATTGTTTGTGCAAACTGAAAAGTTAGATTAATAATTTCTTTAATAGTTTAAATAAAGAAAATTAAAAAAACATTGCATTATAATAATTTAATATCATATGAGGATATTTTATTAATACATATAGAAATTTAGAAATATTTTTCAAAATCCATCATATATAAAGGGAAACATAACATGAATAGGATTGATGAACACCATTTGATTAGAATAACTAGAAATTAATAGAATGTAAGAGTGGACCTCCATATTTTAAAAACAAAATTGTGAAGAAATAATAAGGTATCATTATATAAAAGGATGTATGTATTATTTAAATTTGGAGAGAAATTTTAACAAGATAATGAGTATATAAGAAAAATGTATGCAATTAATGTTAAATTATTAAATTATAAAGAGACTATTACAACACATGATTTAATGATTTATTTATCTTTTATAAAAATTATATATTCAATTTCTCATAATATAAGGAAATATAATGTATGTGACTAATTTTTTGTAATTAAAATACTACGAACAATTTCCTGTATTTAAATTAAACATAATTATCAAAAATATTTATTAATTTACTCAGGAAATATTATAGATCATAAATAACTATTTTGAAATATTTTTTTATGATTATTTTTATTTCAAGAGGGCATTATTTGAAAGATATTAAATTTTATTTAAAAATTTGTTCATAAAATTATGATTTTATTTTTTACTATTATATAAATTTAACTTATTGGGTATTAATTTGTTATTAATGATTATAAAAGCACTCAAAGGAAAAAAGAGATGTTTTATTGAAAAAACATCTTTTATGTGAAATAGTATGTCATATTAAATTATTCATCAATGAGGAATGATTTTTAATAAATTAATATGTTATATATTAATTGTAATATTATATCATTCATATAATACTTTTACTTTGTATGATATAAAAATAAATCAGGTTTTCTATTTATTAATAAAATATTCTAAAATAATTGTCATTATGTTTTTCATGGTTATTTTCAAAAAACATTTCTTCCATTTTTATGAATTAATTTTTATAAAATGGATTTAATATTTTAAATATTCATTAAATTATTTTTAAATGATTCGAATTTCCTTTTTGGATATAATTAAAAGTAATAACTATAAATTTTTTACCACAGTATTCTTAAAAACAAGTTTACCAGGGAGTTAATCTAAGATATAAGTGTCAAACATAAATGTAAAATTATCAATATATTATTATTTTGAGATATTGTGACCACATATTATCCTATAATATAATTATAACCCATTTTATGACATCTTCACTGGAATGTTACATTATATTATCTATATCATTTATGTAATTTCATTTTTGTTCTTCCCCAAAAATTAAGGGGCCCCACTTATCCTCACATACACAGACAAAAAGATCCATCTAACTCAACAATGGCCTAAAGAGTAACTCCATTTAATACTCTAATTTTTTATGGAGCTTATTTTATTATCCTAATAACATCCAAGAAATAATTAAAGTATATGAAAAAGTGGTCTCTCAAAGATGTAGCATTATATTTACCCATCTCATTTAAAGATTATATATTCTTACAATTACTATAAATATTTTTTATACATCCAAAAATAACTAATATATTATAAAAAATTTACCAATTAGTTATTATTATTAAGGGGCTACCCTTTCCCATCTTTATTCCATCATATGAAAAACTGAATTATTACTCGTGCGTAAATGTAGACTACTACCTCTACATTGTGATTCAAAAAAAATTTCAACACCATTATTTATGGTTATCTATTATTATTTAACTAATTATTATATATGATATCTATAATATAGTTATTATTATTTAATAATAACATCTTATCCACCTTCTTAACCTTCCATCTGTTGGGATATGATAACATCACCCATTTGTATGTATTGACGACCACCTCCATGAAGTTATGTGATTTAATTATAAATAATTATTTACATGGATAGTAATGGGAATATATTTGATGAATATATATGATATATAAGATATTATAGTTATTCTATAATGTAAAATCATAATTTGTATTTCCTTTATCCATCCATCAAAAAGTGGAAACTTCACTCGTGCACACATATATACAACTCTCTCCGTGATGTCATGTAATTCATTTCCCAACACCACTTTATATGAATGGTTATAAAAGTGTATATATTGAATCAAAATTTTACATAGGTATTGAATAATATTCTATAAATTATTAAAATAATACCATTGAGCAAGAACTGAACTAATATACTAAAACATTCGTGAAAAACATACTAATTTTCACATGAATGTTCATTTTAAAGATAATGTTTTTAAAAAAAGATGATTTGAAAATATAAAAAAAATATAAATATTAAGATATTTATTAACATGGTTATATAATATATTTATAATAAATATATATCTACTACAAAGGAGGTTATAACACATATGATTTAAGATGAGACTGGGGATCATATTTTATATTATAATGAAATTTCTTTTTAGGATTTTCAATGTTAGTTCTCTAATAAGGGATGTTTAACGGATATTATCCTTTAAACACTATATATTTTCTTACAGTCTAGTTATCGTTTTTCTTATTATCATTTTACATTTTCCCTGTTTTTATGGAACATGATTGAGAAAATGTTTTTAGAAATATTCGGATATATTCCCCCAATTTCCAAGAATCATTTTCTTCCGTGGTAATTTTTTTAATGTATTTAATAGTGTTTTTAATATAATTAATTGATTTATTAAGTGCATTTGACTATTTTTTACTATTTACTATTTTTTTAAATGAATACTTATTGTCAAATTTTAGAATGAAGAACTTGTTGTCCTTTATCACAAAAGTGAAATAAAACTTTATTTTATTGTTTACCACACAAATGATTTTTCCCATATCTATAAACATTATTTTTTTGATGTTTTATTTTTAATTTTTTTTATTAACAAAGAAATAATTTTTAAAATTTTCTATAAATTTTTATTATTAATTATACTGATGGAAAGGATACATTTTTGTTTTTTCAAAGAAATGTTAAAATAAAATAGTAAATCTCATTTTTATATTTTCTATATCATTTTACATTTCAATATATTCAATGAGGATATGATTTAATAATACCATCCATGTTATTTATCTAGATTCTTTATTATTATGCGATGATTAAATTTATATGATGCTTGTTTCCAATCCATTATTTGTTCTATAATTAAATAATGAATATTTTTTTATGATGTGAAACAGATATATATGTTTTTAATTATGTGATGTGTGGGTCGACTAAATCCCTCATATTTATTGTTAAATGTGATACGGATTTCTCATGAATTGAAAATGATTCACATAGTAATGATTATGAATAAATATTTTTTACATTTTGATAAAAAAATATTAACAATAACTATGATGGATTTTTTATGAATAAGACTGAATTTTATTGCAACGATCGTATGATTTAGGGAAGACTAGATTTTGAAAATCTACGTGTTGTAATAGGGTGTACACTAGACCCAACCTGAACAATAAATTTAATTAACATATCATGTATACATTTATAGAAACATGATGTATCCTTGCCATTATAGTGTAGATATTTATGCTTCTATTATTTAAATTGTGGCGAGGTAGATTTTTTTGGGTGCATCATTGGTGGTATGGAATTTGTTATTTGTCCGAGAAAGAAATTTCCACTTCCTATTTAATGAAGTAGAATATCTCTGGACTTGATGATGAGGATGGTAGTCTCATGCCTTGCTGATGAGGATGGTAGTACATTTATAAATCCATGGACATGGTAGTTGAATGATAAATCATTCCAGTTCGATTCCAAAAATAAATCAATAAAAGGGTGATGACACACATGTGCATCTTATATTATGATATATTTAAATATTAAGAGATTATATTACACAGTGCATGTCCATAAGTATGTTGTTGTTACTTTGAGTACCCTTATCTGTTTAAGTGACTTTATGGATTTCTAGACTATTCTATTGGTCTATTGATATTATTCACAAAAATAAAGATAAGGGTCTTGAGGGTTACACCCAATAGTTTATTCAAGAATCCACCATATTCAGTTGAATAAGTATATTGGACTTAGTTGGCCCCACCATGTGGTCCGATTATAGTCCATGTTATTGATCATTGAAGAATAAATCAATTAGTATTATTCAAGTGAGGAATAATTGTGTTGAATTTATATATTTAAATTATTTAAATGTTAAGTTAATATTAGAAATAATATTAATGAAACGAATATTAATTTAATAATATAGGATCATTTAATATTAAGTGGGAGTTACAAGTCGAGAAAAGGAATAGGGTTTATCACATAGTATATATTATATGTTATAGGTATGTGGTAAAATGACAACTAATATAGATAAACACTTTAGTAAATCATATTTATTTATTTGGTGGATTTTAAATAAATAGGGGTCGATGAACCCTTCGGCTTATTTTTAGCATCCACTATAAATAGAAGCATGGAGGCTCTCAACATGTACAATTCAATGTGAGATTTATAGATCCCATATCAACATTCCCAATTTCTAGAGATCCAATCAATTTTTTCATGTATTTGGTTCGATCTAATCTCATTTCATCGAATGTACTTCGATGCAATAAACATCAGGATGTCGGAGGCATCATCAGATCATAGTGCTATCACCTGAAATCTGACGATCGATGCTCTTATAAATTTCTGAAGCACATGTGGATGATTTATAGGTATTCATAATTGGATAAATACATAAATTATTTTTGAAGAAAATTATGTGTTCGGAACAACATCATATCGGGAAAATACAATTTTTTGATTTATGTTTTTGGGTTCTGTTTAATTTGTGCAAGTTCACTAGACCATACTAGAGCTCGAATTGTCAGAGATGATAAGTATTATTGTCAGGATAATGAAAAGGCTTCTAATAACCATCCCAATGGGTTCTACCACCACCCCAATACTGTCAATTGGTATAAAATGGATCACATAAATTGTCCAAGCCTTGAAAAATTAATGGTCTTTAAAATTAATTAGAGGGTATTGAATTGGTCCGAACAGAATAGACCACACATCAATCGAATTTTGAATAACCAAGTTATATTCACTCAAATTTTTTATCGGGATCATATTTTCAGTTTATAGGTCCTTTAATTAAAGGAACATATATTTTAAATATATATTAATTTTAAGTGTTTCTAATTCTGGTGATAATTTAATCTTCCCAAATATAGGAAAAGAAATTATTCAATGATTCACAATCAATCTCGAAAGATGCATGTCAGAAGAAGGAGTCAGTGTCTGATCATATACCTGCACCATTTATGGAACTGATCATGACTTCGTTGGAGGTAATTGATGACACTAGTCTGATAATTAATGCTCCTGATGATGAAGCTGAAAGAATGATTACAAGGCCCCAAAGGGGGGTGACTCTAAATGAGGAACCAGAAACGTGGATTGATAAGAATGATCTCCCTTTAATAAGGGGGTTCAACAAAAAGAAAATCAACATCGAAGAGTACATTAAATTAGGGGACAAGCTGGTGACAATGTTTGAAGATCTTCTGATGGCGGAGCCTGACACTAAGGTAAGCTCTCTTTTGTGGAAACTTTTTAGGGATATTGATTCATTGAATTTTTATTTTAATGGATTGGTTATTTCCTATTGAGTATGATATTTGTTTTCTCACTATTTCCATAAAAGTTTTGGGTAATAAAAAATTTAATTTTGAGTGAGTTAGTTAGTGGGATGCTTACACATAAAGTCACATAAAAAAATAAAGACAGTCTTAGATGAGCACTGCCCTCGTAGCCTCCCTCCCTGCATGACAACATCTCTGGAAACGGGTTCCTAATCTATAATAGAGTCATCCTCCCTTCCATTACTTCACTGATATCCGCACCTCCATACTGATCCTTGGGCTTCTATCTCACCTTCAAATTCATATCATACCTTGCTTGCTTTCTATGGTGTGACATCCAGTAATGCCACATCTATTCCAAACTGACCATGAAAAGATCTTTCCACCAATGTGGTGTTGAGTTGTTTTCTAGGTCATCATATGTGTTTAGCTAGTATCGAGGTCCACACTTCTGTTGCAACCTCTTGATATTGATACGTAGCTATATATCTACCACCAGGTGAGCACGCAATTCCAGATCCTATATATACGATGGCCTCACACCGTTTATCACAATGTTTCCTCCGGATAGACAGTTTTAAATATCTACCACTGACGGCTGACATTCTGGACCTCCAATGTGGGTCACCAACACTCAAGATCTATAAAAATTTCAATGGACAACCTCTAAGAAAAACCACCCACCAGCATTTTCACATCATATAAATCTAGGTCACACCCTATCATCCATCCATGTTTCACATCACTGGGTAGAGATCCCCTTAATTCCGCAACAGAAGCGAGGTACCCCTCTAGGTGACTATCATAGGAAAGAATAGCCTAGTAAAGGATTTACTCAACCCATCAGAAGTCGACACAAGTTTAGCGTGACCCAAAATGGGACAATTCTACTGATTTGGGGACCAAAAATTAAAATTATTTAATTTTATTAATTTAATTTTATCAATAAATTAAAATAATTAATCAATTATTTTTGGAATAATATAATATCTGTAATAAATAGGATGAAAATTAACTTAATTTTGGTATTAAATTAACTAATTAATTAAATGAATTTTTGGTATTGAAATTCAATTAATGAAGGGACTGAATGTTAATTTTATTAAATATTTTTATTGAATTAATTCATTTAATTTAATTAAATACATCCATTTTAACTTAATGCCGTTAAATTTTATCATGATTGACATTTACAAACATATTGGTCTTAAGAACTAAAATATGTATATTTTCTATAAATTATTTAAATAATTATTTTACTATGTGCAATGTTTTTACTAATTAAGACAGTCTGCAAACCTTCATTTGTTTTCGATCAAAATGATTATGGGTTTGTGTGTCTTATTTATCTATTGTACAATGATACCCTAGTTCCCCTCACATGTGAATGAGTATTGTCATGAACCAACCCGGGTCGACCTTGAACCGGTCACCCGAGCTGGCCAGCGACATGGCCCGAGGGGCGTTCCCGATCCCCCAGGCTGGAAACTAGTGCTGGGTATCAAAATTAAACAGGTGGGAATGGTTTGGCCCAAAATAAGATAAACTAAGTAGCGGAAAATAAATATACAAATGAAAAGAAATAAAGAACAACCAACAATGCTACTAACCTGACTACGACCAAAAAACTCCTCGTGACCTCGAGAGTCACTCTCTAAACCACAAACAAGTCTCGCCCATGGCGAACAAGCTCATGCCACCCTACAGCAGAAACTAAAAACAAGAATACACTATATGCATGAGTATTAATACTCAGTAGGTAGGCCCGACTAGTTCTATTCCCAACGCACATGCAATTAAATAATGAATTCACTAATTTCAAGTTTGAACTACAATTTATAAAAGTAAGTTTTTATATGTATTTTTTCTCAAAAGAAAAGTAAAAACCATTGACCTTCACCATTTTCAAATCTAGATTCATTTCATTAGTGTCAATGGATTTTTAAAAACGGGAAATGATGTTTATATTTTTTTCCAATTTTTACAAACAGGATTAAACACTTTCATTTGAAAACCATTTTTAGAAACCTAATAGAAATCTATTTTCCATATTCCAAGGAGAACAATACACCATAAATGAACAAAAGAAATCACACAGGAAGGGCTATATGGGTATACATATAATAATCATAATCAGTACGCAAGCAACAAAAACCGAATAGAGATGGGTCGAACCTAGGAGCTCGTGAACAATCTAGAACGTACCATAAATGTGACACATCCTGAAGGCACACCCTAATTCGATGACTTCATAACACCCATAATACTACCTAGTATAGCCCTGCATGGTCTAAATGAGGGCCCCAATCCCCATTGTAGAAATAACATAGTATTCCCATGCTATGGGGCCACTAGGTGGTGCATAATCTAAACAAGTGCATCATCATTCATGAAAATTCACTTACTACGCTAGGTTCCCATGTCAATGGGTGTAATAAAAGAAAGGGGGTGAGTTAACAAAGTCAATCAATCAGTTCAAACATCACACACAAATCATGCAGTCACCGTACATCAAATATAACATCTGAGTCACCCCAAATAGAGTTTTCCAAAAAAAATTATTTTATTAAACACGTTGACATAAGAACCTGGCATAGTAAGTGAATTTTTGTGAATGATGCTGCACTAATTTTTATTATGCACCAGCTAGTGGCCCCATAGGAGGGTAATACTATGTTATCGCTGCTATGGGGATTGGGCCCCTCAGTTAGGCCATGCAGTGCTATACTGGGTTGTAGTATGGGCATTATGACATCATAGAGTTAGGGCATGCCTTCTAAATGAGTCAAATGTATTTCACGTTCTAGATTGTTCATGAGCTCCTAGGTTTGACCCATGTGTATTCAGTTTTTTTCTTGCAGTAGTGATTATGATGCTTATATGTATACCCACATTTCCCTTCTTGTGTGATTTATTTTGTGAATTTCCGGTGAAAATGGTTTCATTTTTTCATGATTGAGCACGATAATTTTTCAATTAAATATTTTATTAATTTTAATAAAAGAGAATTAATATAAAAGAATTACTTTTTAATTGATTATTTGGTGTAAAAATAGCTGTTTATTTTATAAACGACGCTTGAAACATTTTCTTGACGAATAGACACCCAGTAGTGAAAGAATGCCCGTTTGGATTTTAAACGTAATTCATGGAATATAAAATGTTATTATTTTTAATGATTAATGATTTCATTTGAAGCGTGGCCAAGTATTCTAGTTCTCATGAGAAATTTCCAGGTCTGCTCTTAAATTTTATTTGGAAAAATGAAATGTTTTTGTTTGGTTTTATAAAATATTGGAAGCCTTTAAAGTAGTGTTTTGGGGATTCTTAAATGTTTTTAAACTGTTTTTGGTATTATAAAGATGTTGTACATTTTTTTGGTGATTGTGAAAGGAGTGTAATTCTCGTTTGGTACTTTATGGAAAGCGATGTAATTTTTTTTTGATGAAAAACCTCATGGGAAAACTCTCATACCTCGGTTGCGACTGATTTTTTAGGAGCACACACTTAGATTCTCCCGAGTGTTCGAATGTTTTTTAAAAGGCAAGAAGTTGTCCCATATTGTGGATTGGGGTGATGCCTTTGGTGCTTTATATATCTATACATATGATTGGATGCTAGGTTGGAATTGGTTGGATCACCCCCTTTCCAAACACTTGAGACATGGGAATCTGACATATTTAGATAATATTCTAAGAATGATTGCTGCACTAGTAGGTTATTGTACTAACCATTGTCCCATATTAGGTGGATATATTGGGTTTATTACTATGAGATTTTCCCTCAACCTTCCTGAGAATGGATGGTTGAGTTTATTGAGAATTTTGATTTCATCGTGTGTGACATGTCAACGAGGATGGAATCTCATGTATTAGTGTCTTCTGGCTTATTCTTGATCTCCTAGGCTCACCCATGTTTGTGACTTTTCAGTTACATGCTGTGATTATTTGGTACTTGTATGTATTTCTACATTGCCCTTTTTTGTACTTACTCTTGTGATTTTTTGTATATTGTTTTCCTTGGAATGTGATAAATTGGTTATAACTTAGTTTCTAGAAATTGTTGTCAAATGAAAGAGATTAATCGTCTTTATACAAATTTGAAAATATAAACATTAGTTTACCTTTCTAAAAATACATTAACACTAATGAAATGAACCCAATTTTGTAAATGGTTAAGGGAAATGGTTCGTACTTTGTTTTCAAGTAAAATACTTTGAAAAAAATACTTTAATAAATTGTAGTTAAAACATGCAATGAAGTTTCTATTATTTTTAAGGTAGTGCATTTGGAATAGATATCGGGCTATCCTACTCAGTTTTAATACTCATGCCTAATGTTCTTTTCTGTTTTTAGTGTTTGCGCAGGCTATAGAATGAGTGCGCTATCCTTAGGGAACACATGATTGTTTTGTCAGAGAGTGACCTGCGTGGTCGCACGAAGTTAGTTCGGATGTCGTGTTTGGTTAGTTTTATTATTTTTCATTTGTTCATGTTTGGTCATTTTGTTCTGTTTACTTATTCTGTGTTTCTATATTTTATTTCTGCTACTTTATTTATTTATATTGGGTGAAATCATTCCCACAACCTCTGTTGATGCCCTGGTTCTTGTCACCCGCCCGAGAGGATCGGGAATGCCTCTCAGGCCATGTCGCGGACCGGCTCGGGTGGCTGGTTCAGGGTCGACCCGAGTTAGTTTGTGATATGTATGATTCTACTATTGATGAAGATGATGAAATACATGATGTGAAACCCAACAAGATGCGGTGTAATACTAGAGGGGATGTGGAAAATACAAAAAATATGTATTACTCTAGAGGATCAGCAAACATACTAGATGAGGGAAAGATTTATCGTGATAGATAGGAAGACTCACTTATAATACCACAAGGTTTTGGGTTTCCCATTAAATTTAATTGAATGAAAAAATATTAGATGATAAGGAAAAACAAATTTTATGATTTAATTTATGCATTTATTTATAATTTTTTGAATTTTATAATAGTAGTAAAATACACAAAATAATCAAAAAAACTATGATGATGCGGTGAACGATTTTTCAATTAATTATCAGTTTTGAGAATGAATAAATACATTTGATCAATTAATTGAAATGGATTACATTCTCAAAGATAAAAAACCCTTACATTAATTTTATGTTCTAATTGTCATCTATCAATCAAATATGGAAAAAACATGGTGTTTGGGGTGCTCGTCTACTGTTTTTTATTAAGGCTCTTACTACCACTGAGTTCTTATTAGGCTGGTGGGTTCATGTAACTATAGTGGTAGTTAATATTATCCAAATATAAATTTCTATAATTTTAGATTCATGCTTTGAGTAAAAAAGGTTATGATTTTAGAAGTTGGTACATTACTCAACTGATTAAGGAACCACCTGTATATGTGCTTGGGAAGTCAAACTCCTACCTTGAACCCTTTGAGAAAGGGCATTACCAATGTTTTTAGACTATGAGGGGAGGTTCAGAGATCCTTTACACTAGAATAATCAAGTGAGAGACTACTATGATTCTTGTATAGAGGGTTCCTAATATTTGATAAAATAGTTGGAGTCATTTAATGATTTATTTAACTAATCAATAACTTATAAATTAATAATCCAGATAAAATGTATAATTTGGTATATATTTTTTAATATATTAAAGTAATAAAAAAACATATTTTATTACTGTAATATGTCAATGAACTATCAACCACAAATTTCTATTTATATTATAGATTATTTCATACAATACATCTATGTCCAAAATTCAAGGTGTTAGTGTACCTAAACCAATTAATACACCTCAAGAATAGAATGTGTAATATTTTCTTATAGGAGAATCATGTATATAGAATATGATGGTCATTTCACAATACTATCAGGAATTATTGATGTTTTTTGACGTTACAACATCATGACATGGATGATATAACATGTAGTCTCATCATTGAGAGTATTACAAGGACAAAGTAAAGCTAGATATAAATGACTGATAACTACACTGGTAATGTGTAAATTAAAAGGTATGTCACAAAATTTAAATGGACCCCTCTCTAATATCATTTACACCCAATTACTCATGTTTTTTATGATTACAAATCAAAGAGGATTGAGTAATCATTTCATTACATTTTATGTATGTTTCTCAAAGAAATAATGATATTAATGAAAATTTAATACTGAGTTCTTATGGTGAATACGTTGAATGAAAAGGTGATAAGGCCAATGGTATGGATGATTCTAAAGCATCCGTCAAACCATCCATCATAAATAAATATTTTTTTTCAAACATGAGGTTAATTTCATTGTATAACTTGAAATAAATTTTATAAAACTAAAAATCGTTAACCTCAACTAAGGAAGCAAGTATCTGCTTCTAGATCAGCTATATTAATTAATATAAATTTTTTTTTGAATATAATTCTTGGTTATTAAATAAAAATTTTCTTTTATGTTTATTTATTGAAATATAGAAACCATGTATTTAAAAGAAACTCAATATGGAGTAAGGTGCATTCTCTAAGAAGATTACAGAGGGTGATTCCAAGGTCAGCGGTGAGAAACTCATAGCTTCTAATAGAATTTGAATGATTCTAGTTGAATAATTGGTTGTCTATACCCAATATGTTTATTTCACATATTCCAGAGACATAAGAAGACATTATTCCAAGATTAGTATTGAACATTGATTGTGGTGTATCATACTCACCAAATAGTGTAGTTGTATTTGATAGATAGCAAACACATGATGAAAATATAATATAATATATTTGACTTGTTTTGTAAAGATAATTATTTTTCAAGATAAGTGAATCATATAATTCAAGGATATACTTAGGTTGTTATTTATACTCAATGCATCCAAACACCTTAGGTATTAACAACATATATACACATTTATTCGGGAAAAATAATCAGTTACAAACAAAGGTATTCAACAAAAATTTCCGAATTAGTTCAACAAGAGAGAGTGAAATATTTATTGGGTAGGATATTGATAATTATACTTTGTAAGATTACTCTCTGTAATTAAGGAATGGTAATGTGATGTATGCTATATTAAATATTAGAAGATATAAATTACTTTGGGATGACATTCCAAATAATATCTTGACCAAGAATACATCGATCAATTTTATATAGTGTGGAGTAAATATAAAATTCACATTAACATATATATATCATTGCATCAATGCTTATAAGGAGGATCGATGATATGTCCTACATGATAACATTGATCAAAAAAATTTAGAATGTAAAAATTCTTAAATGAACAATTATACATCAGAACTATGATATAAGTTGTACCAATGATTCAACTTTAAGAAACATCAATTATATTTCAAGAAATGATTTTACAGATAATGACGATATCCCATAACCAATTTTGAACTATCATGAGAAATGGATATCATATAAGTTATAATATAATGGAAATCCATAATGTCAAAAGGACTGTGTTTATGATTCAAAAGGTCTTTAGGATATGAAAAAACATAAATCAAACAAAACTCAATGTGCATCAAAGGTAATTATCCTAATAGTTACATTTGATATTTCTGTAATCCATTCGGTAGAAATGTGTTATTAATGTGATAGAATATATTTCTATATAGGGGTGAACATATCTTTAGATATAGTGGTCGCCATTTTGACATGAGATTACTCAATGCGGGAGTTGCACAAGTAGTTGGAAAAGGAAGTAGTTCCATAACTGTATGTGGAATATGTATATTTAAGAGAAACATACTTCATTAGAAGAATTCAACCATAGTGATAGTTTTAAATTCACTAAGCCTTGCGATATATTATTTAATGAGAATAATATATAATAAAAGTAGATATTATAGGGAAATAAGAAATGATTGATAAGATTAATTATAATTCAATAATGGGTTCCTTGTCTCAAAGTGTAAAGAGGGTTATCATTTTGAATATTATGATGGGTATTTAAATTAGATGATACATGGATGGTAAAAATGTGGTACCAGAAAGCATAGATTTGTTATACCAATTCATTATTCCCAAATAAATTTTAATTTTACTTTTCATATATATTTACTATGATCCCTTATTGTGAATAAGATATCATGACCACCATTAATGGAAGGTGTCTATATAACACAATAAAAAAGGAATAGTCACGTCCTAGAATTATTACAAAGGATTCAAGTTAGTAAAATCTAGTTTAGTATTTAATTAATAAATAGGATCATAAAATATTAATTTGTAATGAATCTTTTCTATGTTTATACATAATGTTAGTGGGAACTGCATAGCTTTACAAGGTAAATATATTTGGCAGCATATGTAAAACAACTATTGGTATTGCAGTTAGTTAAGACTAGGATAAATATAATTTCAAAATATATTGTCTTAAATATTCAATATATGATCCATGGAATACAATCTACTTAGATAGATATAATAGTTTCATAGATCTAGTCAATCATGCATATACAAACATTGTATTGAACCATGTGTGTTGGAATAATTCAAGGGAAGAAATGATTCTAGTTTCAAATAGAATAAATATATCCAAGTAGACATGAATGGAAATAGGAGGATATTAAGTGATGATTTATGTTCCCTCTGATACCATGATGGATCAGTCACACATGCCATTATATGTATAAAAATTGATATTTTGAAAATATACATTATTGTAAAAAAATATTAGTTAAATAAAGGATAACTACATGTAAAAATTTTTGTACTATTTTATTGTACTTTGGTAATTAATAAATAAATATACCATGTATATGAAGATCAAGGGATACTAGTTTTATGGGATAGAAACAAGTCTTCCTTTCAATCAATTTGATCAAGAATCGTAGTTATGATAAGGAGATGAGTTAGAAATGCTCATATATTCTTGTGGTATACATACCTACAAAATCGTGTATATTGAATCTTCTGAGGCAACTAATAAATATTTATTAAATTCATTGTGTTGTTAGATTTTTTGGAATCACACCTACAATATAATGTTATAACATAATGATAATTCTTCTTCTGGTATTATCAAAGATGTCATGATTAGATTGTGGAAAAGGAGATATACTCAGGGTTACCATTTCATGAAATTAATTACTCAATGAGGTGTGGTTGCATATCATGAAATATCGACATGATAGAGTCATGGAGGAGATATCAATTAATGATGATAATTAGTAGAAATATTATCTAATTCATGTGTGAATGTTGGTCCCAAAAAACATCCCTTTGGTAAACATACCCCAAAAAATCCAAGGAATCCTGAATCGAAGAACATCCTCACAAAGAATCCTTAGGAAGCCCCTCCTACTTTACGATCGATCCAATGTAGCAAGAAAACCCACCTCTGCTGCCACCACAATGTAGCATATGGCGCACTCCACAACTATGACGCAATTAAGAGATATATTTACATTTCCATGGAGCTACTGATGGAGAGCTCCAGGACTATGATGCACTGGAAGGTTCCCTCTAAGAGCACCACACAGTGGACGATAAAGAACTCCGTGAGTCCAAGGAACGTGATGGATTTAACTTTGCTTTTGAGGTCTAATTCCATCACGACTAGCCCTCTGTGCTTCGTGCCACCCCTTGACTATACATACTAGGCTCCCACAAAAACCAAACGACTGATACCCATACCTTTTTTCCTTCCCAAATATCATATCACAAACCACCATCTTCTCTACGAAGTATTGTTAATATGAAATCTTCATTGAATTTGATCATTGATAAATACCTTTCCCTTTCCCCATATTCAACCCATCATCAAGCAGGGATGCCCTTGATGATGACCACGAACCATCATAATGGAAGGAGTTTCCTATGAGAACTTAGATCTTTGAAAAGAACTCATGCTTTGTGAAGTACCTTACATCCACATCTGAACCCCATGATAAGGTTGGATCATTGTGCTTCATGGAGTACATTGCATTGTAATTCCACACATTGGAAGGCACCATTACTACTCTAAGTCCTACATCATGAAAGCACATGCAATTTTTTTAGTAATCTTCATATGTGGTTATACTCTATTCATAGGCTAGACCACTACATTTCATGATGAAGACTCATTCACAATGTATCTCCACTTTGTAGAGAAACAGATCTTCACAAGGTCCCTTAATGTAAAAACCTTTACTTCTCAAACCCAAATTCTTCCAGAAGACCCTATTAGTTTGTATGAAGAGATTTGAAAGTCCCTTGAGTGGTGCTTCCTATTGTATTTCTTTGCCTCATTATTCTGCGCAGAGGCATGATAACATCTATTTATTCATTGCATTGCCACACTAATGTGAGACCCTCAATGGATCACTCCACAACCCTATATCCACAAGACATTAATGGTTACTTACATTAACTAAGGGATAATGTGCACTTGTTATGTATGTCATAGGGGTGAGGAATGAATCTTCATCTTCCAAGATGCTTGATGTTAAAATTCTAAGCATCCTCATGCTCAGCACATGACGTTAAAATGTAACCTCTCCCCATTCAATACACAAGGGGTGAACCACCATAGACATTTTCCACACACACTCGTCTCTACAAGAGTGGGATGCTTATTACATGGAACAATATCCTCTTTGGATGGAACAAAATCTATATACAAGGGTGGTAAATAATCTTTTTGTAATACCTTAGACTTTCTTGCGTGAGGCAACACCCTTGCTCCTCCTCTCTTCTTCCGTGCAGAATGTCCATTGGAGAGTTTCTCATTGGTCACTCTCGATACCCCATCCCACTCAATTTAGAATTTATAATAATCGATCATCCATCCTAGTGAATGTCCCAAGATCCATCTCCATAGTCTTCTAACCACGTGTAAGCCTTATTATATTCATTGGGGATGCACCATTCACGATGTGATCATTAGGTCGTTTTTTCCTCTTATTTCTCACAATGTTCAAGAATCACATGATCTTAGAGTAATCATTAACCATAACTCCCTTTTTGGGTCATCTTGATGTGTAATCCCCATACCTCTACATCAAACTACCTGTACATTGATCCATTCCCTTTCTATGCATGGTACGTATGAGTTATCCCTAATATTCAATACCATTACACATTGGTACCATCCTCTTCGCATCATTTTGCCCTCATCCAGCGTGATGTTAAGGTATATTCCCCTTTTGTTCTTCCAGATGCTAAATTGTATGATTATGAACTATGTGGGTTATGATCCCTGTCACCTAGGAAGCGTACATATGAATCCTCCCAATGACTCAACCCCAAACACTGGTAAACATGGGTTTCCCCTTTGATAGGACCCACATACTTGATCTATCCCTTAGTGGTATTAGACAAAATCCCAATTTTCTAACCATGCATAACCCCCATCATTTTGTCGGGTCTCTATCCTTTGTGTATACTGTGATTCGATTCCCCCTCTAGAACTATGCGGACTATGATTCCCTGCCATGGGGATATGTAGGAATCCTCCCGAAGGTTCATGCCCTATACTCATGTCCCATCCTGGTCACTCCTTTGAGCCATTTCATTTCAGGAAGGTTATTACCTGTCCCGGAGTTTCTACTTTGGGTCCCATAAATGCGTCCATTCTCACGGAACTCCTCCTGATGTGACTCATCACCCCACCAAACTATGTATTCATTGATTCCTTGTAATATGCAATACTTGAAGCTTACATTGTGTTAATCATGATATGTATGAGGAAAATCTCATAAGACATGCCTTTGGCCTAACTGTCTTCGTTAGATGTTAAAATCGTGAATACCTAGTGTTAAACATAGGATATTGAAGAACGTATCAGGGACATTCTTGTGGCATATAATTCCCTGCACTCGATGTGGGCTACCTCAGGTCTCCTTTCCCTCTAGAATCCATAACATAATGGGAAGAAACCCATGAATATTAGTGTTTTAACATCCTGACATGCCAGCGATGTCTTATGTGACTACTTAACTGATTATATGATTCTACTCTAAATATCCCCATTGGAATATCCTGATTGAACTAGTGAAATTTACAAGATTCCACAACGATATGGAACTGGGGAAGTGCTTCATGAAAAACATTGTAATCATTACGGGAGTCCCATACTAGGAAAATAATTATGACCAGCAATCCAGGGATGGATTGATCAGCATCCCTTCATCCCATTTCTATAAAAAAGAACCCATTTCTGAATAAGAAACGGATGTCTCCCACTGTTGAAAAGTGGGAACATGGAGAAAAATCCAGTTTGTCACATCATGACAGTGCTTCCACTGATGAAATCATTCGAACCAGGAATCGTGAACCTGATGTGAATTTTCTACAAAATTTATAGATTATTAGAATTCGAGACATCAGTAGTTAAGCGTGTCACTAGATCCAACCTTCTGGAATATCCCCCTCCAGGAAAATAGTGGGTCCAGTGTGAACTCACCAGAGATTAGGGTAGTTGAACATTTGTAATCCCGATCTATGATGATGTTAGCATGGATCCTTGTTACCAATCATAGAAGATGGAACAACACTGAGGAAATATACATTAGTTTCCTCCAATCAGTGATAATGGTCGAATCATCCTTAATTGAACGACCAAATATACTATGTCAGGAAACTGATCACCACCTAA
The DNA here is from genome assembly GCA_963277665.1 of Viscum album. NCBI lineage: Eukaryota > Viridiplantae > Streptophyta > Magnoliopsida > Santalales > Viscaceae > Viscum > Viscum album. The sequence goes on from OY728140.1 coordinate 167,033,205, forward strand.
CAACCAAATCTAGGGTCAGGGAAACACCAATGAACTAATCCTATGTAGATATATCTCTTCTTTGACGATTTCCACATCCACAACTGATGGGAACCCACACCCTATCTCACCATCTGATCTCATTTATAGGAGGGTGATCAACACCATTATCTGACGGTATGAGGAAGAATGGATTATCCCAACACAGTATATAGCTCATTAGAGCATAGAGGATTATATCACTCACCATCACAACCACCCTCAAGGTCCTTGTAGTTAGCCACTGATCCCCTTCCCATCCTGCTACCATTTATGGAGTATCTCCCTAGAATGGTTTGATAACTCACTCCCTTACACCAATGAGGGGATGAAATTCTAGGTCTCCCTGGTCTTGATCCTTTCCCATAATCTTCTAAGGAGGGATCCCATGAGGCTGCACCAACACTAACTTCTGGTCCCATAGGTTGAAGATCAGGCGAGTTATACACCTACACTACCGACCCTAGTTCAGTACACCTGACACCAACAATTGAAAAAAGATGAGGATGACGCCAGCTAGAAGTGTCATCATCAACATCTATAGTGTCCCATTCCAATGATGATGAATACTATAATGGTACCATTTATACTTAATATATGAAATTAATTTCCCAACCTTGATCGAGGACCCATCTGCCCCACTGGTAGGTTGGGATGACTATCTTGGTCATCGGCACAGGTTGTACCTGTTGTGGGCAAAGATGTAATGATGACATCCAGCATAGAGGTCCTTTATGTGGCACCATCAATGAGAGAGAAGTCCCTACAGACTTCCAAGACTAGCTCAGAGGCCCTCCCTATACCATCATTAGTTTTTGTGAAGGCCTTCCCAACTGCACTGACTTCCATCACAGAGGTTTCATTCGCACCCATGATACTAGGTATAGAGCTGTTCCCATGTTGTTGGTCGCTGATGGAAAGATCTTCCCCAACCAGTCAACCAGCACCATGGAGGTCTTTCCCATGATTTTACCATTGTCTAAGAAGGCCCTCCCAGTCCCAAAAACTAGAGAGGAGGTGGTCAATCCCACTTTATTGGCATCCAACACAGTGGTTTACACGTGTTCAGTTTGACCAGTATGAAGGTATGCCTCATACCGTCACCGTTATGGGATATAACAAGTAATCACTTCCCATGTTCCCACCTCCTCTATAGGAGGTCCTACCAACTCTATCACTTCCCATATATGTCCCCCCATGTGATATCCAGTGGACACAGAGGCCTGCCTTGAGTTTGATTTGACATGTTTTCGGGTGCTCATTGCTCCCAAATAACCAATGAGGATGTCTTCTCTACCCTAGTACCAATTCGGCCGAATGTACTCGTAATATCTAAATCCAAACTTGTCATTAAGATCCATAAAAGGGAAAAGGGTGGGTCGCCGCCACCAATGGAAGAATGAAAAGAAGCTTCAAACTGTGATTAGACCCATTTTCTTTTCATATTCTGAGGCAAAGTGGGATTTAATAATTGAACCCTTATCAAAATGATTTATTTCGGTGGATGGTGCAGAAAAAATTCATAGAAACCTACTCCTTAGAAAATGTGAGGTCCAACTTATTAGTAAATCCCTTAAAGGATACATCTACGAGGTGGAATATTTGGTTTCTTTTTAGGGTCCTGTCGTACAATCCTCCCTATCGTCAACATGATCATTCTCGACCTCAACCAGGGATCAATAAGATTTATTATGGGGGAAAATTGAGGATGATAAATATAATGAACCATTGGCTGTGATATAAACACAATTTCTTGAAGCATTGGTCATTAGCCTGTCGTAAAAAATGTTGTGGCACAATCAGTGCATTCATCGAAAGAAATTCCAAGATGTGGAGACTTGTCAGCTCTTGCATTGTACTCTCCTCCTACCAGTATACTTTCAAAATGTTCAACTTTAGTGTATTTACCTATACCTAAACCAACCCATTTGATGAATGGGGCATCCAAGGGATGGATCGTCATTCCAATCCAAGGATCTAGTGGGACATCCATGTAGAGGGCCAGTTCCAAAAAAAATTCATTCCCATTGTAGTAATAAGTTTCGGTACTCCAGAATATCTTACCTAGGATCGGGCCATGTGCTTCCACCAAACCCTCTGGGAAACACACTTCAGTCTCCATCATCAATGGGTGTCTTACCCCAAGATCTAGAAACACATTGAATTCATTTCCCAGAAATGTCGCATGGTCAACATGGTTGTGCTCCCCATGGCTCAACACAATGAGTTTCTCGGTAATAATCCATCCCTCCAATAGTGATGCATTCTAAGAATTAGAGTGAAATGAAGAATTATAATAGATGCTTCCCTCCATGTTCAGATCAGTGGTTGGGGAAGTATGGGGACCTTAATTTTATTTCTTTCTGGTTCTAGCCTGATTTTCCAGGTGATATTGAGGATATTACTTTAGGTACATTCATAGTTAACATTTTCTACCTATCAAAAAAAGGCACACAGCTAGGGCTTCTTGAAAAGAACATACCCCTAGGGGTGGTGCCACACCTATTGTATCCTTTCATTAGGGTTACACTCCATCAAATAAATTTACTGGTCCATCCAACACCTTCCTAGTCATTGTCCCTCGATCGAATCCCCAATAAGGGCAGAGATCACATTTGTGCCTTTAGACCCTCTGACTCATCTGGATCAGTGAAAAAGACAGATGATGACCCCAAAAAGTCTGGGATGAGTCAACATCTTCTAGAACATAAAAATATGGTCGATGACCTTCTCACAGAACTTGCTGTTGAACGACGACCAGACTATGGTAATCCTCGACCGGGGCAGTAGGTGTAGGTACAAACTCTCCCCGACGAGATACCTCTTGGTAACATTGACAATGATTCCAATATAGATAGGGTAGAAGAAAAGTTTTATTGAAATAGGGCATGATATGCAACACTAAATCCACCCTAGTTGTGTGTTAACCCTCCATAGGATACAACTCAGCTTCCCCTATCCACTCCAATGGTCATTTCCCCAATATTCTCATATGTTGTCTCACCAACCGCTCTATAAGACACTAGGGCTTCTTTCCAAGTTGAATAACCTTTAATTGCACTAGTGGTTATAGATCCTCATCAAATTAGGAATCCCAACCTAGATGATCCGAAAAAAGCTCTCATTTCTTTCCTTGAGGATTTGTAAACCCAAAAAGTGGAAATCCCAGCTGATGGTAATCTCTATCTGGTATGGGTGGATGATATTCCAGCACCCCCGAGTTTAAAAAATCCTACCTTCTCCACATTTAATGGGATGTGAGGTCTTATATAGTATCTTTATCACATCATCTCATGGTGTGGACCCATGCTAGGAACTCTAGTACAGCAGGAGGTTGTCATGATCTGGTGTTTTGTACCGACATTGGAGGGGTCCACGTTTGTCTGGTACAACCTGCTACCCATTGGGTTAGTTGCTAGTCTGGAGGATATACATTGGTAGTTTCTTTTCCAATTTAATTACACCACCTAAAAGATGATTTTTTTTCTAACATATTCCTATGGAAGCACAGGCCAGACAAGCATGTCAAAGAGTTTTTCGGCAGGTGGAAAGGCCTCAGACATTTCCTTGATATTCCACTGACATTGGAAGAACTACTACCAATGTTCATGGTAAATGAAAAAACTAAATTAGTCCATTATCTAATCATTCAGAACTACCCGTGGGGATTTGAGGATTTCAATAGCAAAGCCCAACATCAAGAGGAATACTTGCAGTAGTGCCAAACATGAACGTCCATTACCTCCTCTTTTTCCCCCAAGAATAGATGCTATTGATGAGCCTGCCAGAGTACCAGAAATATAGGGCCCCAGGAAGCTGGACTTATTACTAGTGGAACCAACACCACAACCTCACAAAGGGCCCCCACCTCAGGGGAAGCCTATGCAACATCGTCACCCACCACAAAATCAGCAGGTACCCCCCGTGTAAAATGTCGCCACCACCTAGGAGAGATAATCATGTTCTACATCTTTGAGAGGCTCATCTATCCCCTCATCAGGTTTAGGATCTTATAGCCCCCTTTATAGAGGGAAATAACCTGACCTAATTGTTTAATTATGCTCAAATACCTTGTTATTTTTGAAGTTCCATGGAGTAGGGAATCATACAGTTAGTGGAATATAGGAGGCCAAAAGTGGTGGATGTCACTAATCACCCCAATTACATCCCCTATCATAAGATCCTTGTGCACTCCATAATGTAGTTCACTCTGTTTAATGATTTTCTACCAGGATTGGTTGATTACAAGATTTTCATGTTGGGTCCAGCCCTAGCACAGATGACATGTGTGTTCATAAATCCTGAAATCGATGGTGACAGTGAGGATAAATGGTAGGAGTTTTCTAACCACAGGTCTGAATAATATGATGACTAGATGGATCAAAAACACAGTATCCCATGTCCATGGTATTATATGATCTTGTTTGAACTAACATGAGACTTTAGAAGTTACACGATTCCATCATCATCTCGTACTCTCATTAATTTCATGCCCCCATAGGTGGATATTTCCACATGAATCATCCAAATGATAGAGGGTTATTAAATATGAAATCAATTGTATGCTTCGGTTAACACTGTAAAGCTGGTAAACCCTTGAATGGTTCTAGATGATAGAGAGAACTAGATGAATCCTTCTAATGTCCCCAACTAATGCCAACGTTGATGGATCCATGGTTATGTGAGGTGCGGGAATGCATAGGTTAGTGATTATATACATGATATTCTTTCCACTTAGATAAGGAAGCTAGCCCAGCATAGAGCTCAGCACGTAAAACCTTCTTATCTTGTTTCATTAGATATCCTTCTACTACTGTTTGTACTGTTGGATCAGACGAAGCCACCACGATCATGCTATGATCAACTACATTATGTTGTGGATCATCTTCAGTCATCTAACCATAATCTGGTAGTTGATACACTCATTTAGAATATTGAGTAGCGAGACATTAAAAGAACTAGTGGGCCGCTGGTTCTACTAGTAGGTCCTATCATACCTCCGTCCATAGAGACACCTCCATTCAGAATAATTTCACAGCTGGAATAGATGTGGATTATTCTCATATATCTTTCCAACATTATTGAGCATCTCTCTATCCTTGAGGCTCTTCAGAAATCATCAGATATGCATGAATCCCATACGTAGGCATTGAGATGCCCCCTCTAATTTGTGTAGAGGTAAAAGTCACATAATCATTCCATGAAGAGGTAGTCGAGAATGCATAATTTCAGGCGATTATATCATTATCTATATATTTTTTATTCTCCCCTATATAAGGGAATATCTTACAATTTCCCATAACTATCTATTTCATTGGCTTGGAGGTATTTTGTTGTATTGTAAAAACAGTCCTTGGGATCAACCTTAACAAGACTCAGACACTCCAAAAGATGAGGTTTTCTGATGCTTATTTGATTCCCTATGATATAAATATTCATTGTTATGATAGGACAGAGACGACATGAGTTGGAAAAATTCAGTTGAATTCCCATTTCAATTGCTAGGTTGCATATACCGTGTTCATTGTGGTCTCACAAGACACCACTTACAATGCGTTAATTGATAGGCTATGGTTCTACCTGTACACGGCGACCCCTTCTCTATATCACCAATTCCGTAAGTACTACCTTAACAGTTGATTACACGTACTAAAATTTGATGCATCTCCCTTTATCTCTTTTGAACCCCACTACCCGGTTTCAGACTATTATAAGAGAATGGACAAGATGATTTAGGCTAATGTGGTTAAACACGCTCTGGCTAAAATGGACCTATAGATGGACCTAGATGACATCTATATTTTTTATATATAGCAATTTCATTCCACAACCCCAGGTTTGGGAAAACGTTTTTTTGTATGTGAAATAAGGGGAATACACATTCCCAAGTATAAGGAATTATTTAAGATCCCATCATTTACCTACACAAATTAGGCATAGGTGATCATAGAGACCCCTACTCCAATATCACATGCAATATCAATATAAACTTTCATAATGATGTAATTCATAATGCCAGACTTTATAACCATATAGTCAAGGCCTTGTTCCAAGACAACAAATAATATTCTGTTAACGCTTTATGCCAAGATAGTAGTTTGTATCATGAGACCTACCGATGCATCAAGGAGGTATAAAGTGATTCACCGATCACTTACTAAGTCCAATGCATTACTCATATAAAAATTTTTAAACATAACATAAACATTCGTATTAATTCTAGCATACAAAATGTCAATACATTATCCACAAATGAAGAATAGTATAAAAATAACACATCCATGGTCAAACATATCACAAAACCTTCAATACAATATGGAATATTTGTATCATAATAAATCAACCTCGATAAAGAATAATATCCTGTATAGGATGTTGATATAGTGGAAAATTTTTAGTAAAAATATTTAGGAGAAATACCCCTTATTCATGAAATCATTTAAAATTCATATAAAGGAAGTCGTTTAAAAGATAGTTTTGAACCAAAGTGTCCCATAAGACTTTTAATCATTTGAAAAGAATTAACTTTTTAAAACTTTAATGTCCATATAAATAAATCCTTAAAATCATTTTGAAAACATGGACATTAATGAAAAAGTATTAGAATAATTAATTATTAAAACATTTAAAATGATGATTTAGTTAAAAGTCCCTAAAAAATACCCTTTAACACAATTTTATGAAACATGGACATGGATAATATATATGTCCCAGTTGATAAATACGTAAAAAAATTTACAGATAATAAGAGATTGTGAAATTAATGCTTACCTTGTACTTTTCCTTAGTCCATGGTATGTTAACCTCCTGTATAATATTAAGTTTTTTATTAAATAATATATGAACAATATATATAATTATTTTATCATATATAATCCTCTAATATTTCTTTGTTAATAATATTTCGGTAGTATCATCATTTCACTTGTTAATTGATTCGTTTTCCTTTATATTATTCGTTACATAAGCCATGTTTGTTATGGATAAGATGTATTTCATTTATATACAGAATGATATTATGTTCATAAACATTATTTTTAGTCATAAAATAAAAATTATTCTTGAATGATTACTATGGGGATTGAATCTCATCGCGTTCGTGGAGATGGAAATCTGTACGTACAAATGGAAAATAAAATCATTATATTGATGGTGAAATCATATGTAATTGGATGGTATATCATATATAAAAAATCAATAAATTTTTTTATTTATTATTTACATTAGTAATATTCATTATGATACCCATCCAAATAATTAAGTGTTTGAATAATTAACAACACCACGACGTGGGGATGGTAAGCCATACGTACACACGTATGGTGACTTGGTCCTTCATTCGATGGATATAATAATTAATATGGTATTACCATTATTATAATAACATCACATTATATAGAATATACTGAAGTAATTATTTTATAATGGAAACAAAAAAGAAAGTGGAAGTAGAGGAAGAACGGAATTTGAAAGAGGTGATGAAATATTTACCTCTTCTTCAAGTTCATTTTTTTATTTGATCAAACGGGCTCAGTAGTTTTTTTTCTGACCAGAGGAAGGCCCCTATAATAAAGAGAGGAATTTTTAAAGGATATTTGGGCAGGGTTTTGCCGAGCCAAATGGCTTTGGAGTTGTGAAATTAAGAGAAGTGGAAGTACCCTTTTATAAGATAGGTAAGGGTCATTTTAGGAAAAGATTTAAATATTATTTTATAATAATATGATTTTCGGTTATAATGGATACAAAATGAATTCATTAAAGGATATGGTGGTTATGGGTCAAAACCCACTCAACCAATTGGTTTTAGACAGGTTTAGGTCACCATATTAACATTAACCTTTTTATTTAACACTTAGTTAAGCAGTCTGATATTTACCACATGTATTTTTATTTTTATATTATATTGTTAATAAACATACTATAACAAGCCAATAGAACAACATGTGGTTCATTATCTAAATATATAACCTTAACTATGACCTTTGACCGAACCATATATTTTTAATAATATTATATTAATTAATAATATAGTATTTGTTTTAAAAACTCAATTATGTCAATTTTGACACTATTTAGTATTTGGTTTTTGAGAGAATCATAATAGCATGATTACTTAGAAAAAATATTATTTAATCAACCCTAACATGTCATATTATCCTATAAAATTAGTGGAATTCATCAAAAGTCAAAAATTACATTTATTTGGATATTTATAATAACAATTATGTTAATATTTCATTAATAGCGTAATTACTACATCATCATAGTGTCATAAATAAATTAAATTATTTAATGTATAAAAATAATAATTAAAATAAAATTATGTAGTAAATATTTTTTGATTTCTAATAAATATTTATATCCGAATTTATCTTATGTATAACCAAATATTAAAAATGGTTTAGTTTGTAAACATTGAATTTTACTTTTTAGACTATTCTTTAAATAAAATGATAGTAAATGTCTAATCTAATCCAAGTGGACCAAAGGGGATCATATTTTATTACTGAGGTTGTTTTTGGTCAAATTATACTTATCCAAAACAATTAGGACATGTGTTATGGTAATTATAATATCATTTTTACCATTAATTACCCTATTTACTTTTAACCGTGGTAAATTAAAGTAAAAAGTAACTATTCACCAAAAATTATTTCCATCTTATTGAACCACATTTTACTTTCTGATGTCAAACATGTCTCTTATATTTTTGAAATTCAACTCACAGATTTGGTAAAATAACGTTTTATGAAAATTTGCAAATGCTCCTAGGAGGTGGTTAATAGACGGTAAAAGGATCAATTAAATTTTTATATATCTAAACATAATATAAAATAACTCTAATGAATTTCATTGAACTTATATACAGATTAGTTATCTATTTTAATCTAAATAAAATTTAAATAATATAAATGAATATTTAAATAAAATGTCGGTTTTAAACAATAACTCTTTAGTTTTCACTATTTATCAAAAATTTAATATATAGAGAAAAATATAAAAAATTCATCCTAAGATAAATTTGATATTAATAATCCAAAAATGAAGTCAATTTTAAAAGAAAACAATTATAAATTTTTAAAAAGTGGTTATTATTATTCATAACAGCTAGTTTGATTCTTTGTGGTGTGTTTGAACTCGAAGTTGTGTACAACACTAGCATTTGTATTATTCAAAGACAAGCGTATCGTGGAAGCTTGGGGTGTTACATACTCCCATCGTTAAAATAATTTTGTCTTCAAAATTTCTAGAAGATTTCTATATAAAATTATTTTGGTGGGTCTTCATCATCAGTTTCTCAGGTTCCCAAGTTTCTACTTCCATCTTATGATTTATCCATAGAACTATAACTGGACGAGTCGTCCAGTTTCTCAGCACTTGTACTCTAATATCAAGAATTTCGAGAGGCTCTTCACAATAATACAGATCAGGTTCCTGTTCAATTTCCTCATAAGTGAGTACATGCATTGGGTCAGGCATGTATTTTCTCAACAGTGATATTTGGAACACATCATGAAGTTTGGAGAGACTTGGAGGCATTCCCAAATGCTAACCTACAACTCAAAATTTTCTAGAATTTCAAATCGTCTGTTGTACATGGGAATTAATTTACCCTTCCTACCGAATCGTATAACTTCCTTCCATGGAGATTCCTTCTTGAAAACAAGATCTCATACCTGAAATTCCACATCCTTCATTCTGTTATTAGCAGAGATCTTCTGGAAACTTTGATCTGCTTTGATGTGGATTTGGATAACCTTCACCTTTTTAATTGTTTCCTCAACATGTTCCGGGCCTATGAGTTTTCTTTCACCAACATCATCCCAAAAAGATGGTGTTCGACATCTGTTGCCAAATAACACATCATGTGGTGCCATATGAATACTTTAATTGAAGATATTGTTATAGATAAATTCTACCAGAAGTAAATATTTATCCCACATACCTTGAAAGTCATGTGATCAAGATCTAAAAATGTCTTCTATGGTTTTAATTCCTCGTTCTGACTGTCCATCGATTTGAGGGTGGAAGGCAGTCTTCAAACGATATTCAGTATACATGGACTTCTGAAGACTTTTCCAAAATCTTAATGTAAAACAGGGATCATGATCAGAAAAAATCGATATGGGGTATTGCGTAATGTCTTACAACTTCACTAATATATTTTCTTTTTATACGTTCAAGTGGTAAATAATATCTTATAACATGAAAATGTGCGGACATGGTAAGATTATCAAAAAATGACCCATATTGCATCATTCCTACTAGGAGTCTTTGGTATCCCCCGAACAATTTCCATAATAATATTACCCATTTCCACTCAGGAAAGAGAAGAGGTTGCCTGACTCTTCCAGGCTGTTGTCTTCCAGCATTCCCTTATTGACAAACCATAGATCATGACACAAAATCAGCAAACTCCCTCTTCATGTTGTCCCATAAAAATTCTCATTCAAATCTATATACTTCTTAGTGCTACCAGGGTGTATAGAGAAATTGGATCTATGAGCATCATCCAACAATTCCATTTTTAGATAATGTATATCAGGAATATAAATTCTCTTCCCAAATTTCAAAATTTTCATCTTCATATATGAAGTCACTGAATCTCCCATCATTCAAATATTTAATCTTCTTTTGAAATTCCACAACATTAGTCTGAGAACCCTTTATTCTTTTTAGTAATGATGACTTGGCTACCATTTGAAAAAGTATTGATGTTTCACCTCCCATGGTTATTCCCATATTTATATTTACTAGATCAAGAAAATAGGATCCCTTTCAACTATCATCTAGTTAAAAACTCCATGTCATTTCTACTCAAAGAATCCTCCTCCTTATTTTCCATCCACATGTGGTAGTGTATTGTGCAATCATAATCCTTGAGTAGTTCAATCCATCTCCTTTTCCTCGTGTTGAGTTCTTTTTGTGAGAAAATATACTTCAAACTCTTCTAATCAGTATAAGTCTCACATTTTCACCATAGGGATAGGGTCTCTATATTTTCCGAGCAATGATGTTAGTTACTAACTCAAGATAATGAGTATAATTTTTTTGTCGTTAATTTTTAACTACCATGATGCATAGGCAATAACTCTATCATTCTACATAAGGACACAACCAAGTCCTTTCTTTGATGTGTCACTTTAAATAACAAACCCATCATTACATGATAGTAGAGTCAAGATAAAAGTATTAAATAATATTCTCTTAAGTTCTTCAAAACATTCTTCACACACTTTTTTCCAAACAAAATTAACCACATTACGAGTGTGCTTGGATATTAGGATTGCGAACGGGGCAAAATTCTGGATAAAACATCGATAATAATCTGCTAAACCAATAAAACTGTGTACCACAATTATACTTGTCGGTGATGGCCATTCTTGGATTACCTTGCTCTATAATGGATCAACAGAGATTTCATCCTTAGAGACAATATGGCCAAGAAAATAAATCTCATGAAGCCAAGAATTAACACTTTCTAAACTTCCCATGTAATTCAGTTCTTCTAAGAGACTTTTGAATACTGCGCAAGTGAATTTCTTGACCTTCGTAGATTTTGGAGTATAATATGATATCATAAATATATACCACTAAAATATCATCAAGATATTCCTTAAAAACTCTATTCATTAGATCCATAAATACAGAGGGTTCATTAGTAAATCCAAATGGCATTACCCAAAATTCATAATTCCCATACCGAGTTCAAAATGCAGTTTTGGGAATGTCTTCCATATTCACACACAACTGCTGATATCCATATCGAAGGTCAATATTTGAAAAATATTGAGCTCGATGATGTTGGTCAAATAAATCATCAATGTGAGGTAGGGGATACTTGATCTCTATTGTTATTGCATTAATCTCCCAATAGTCATTGCACAACCACATAGATCTATATTTCTTCTAATCAAAAGTACAGGGGCTCCCCATTGAGAAACACTAGGGAGAATAAATCACTTGTTACTAAATTAATCATGTTGATTCTTTAGTTCCTCAAATTCCACAGTGGAAATTCTATATAGGATCATTAATATGGGCCGTGAACCAGGAATTAAATCAATGTAATACTCAACTTCTCATTTTGGAGGATGTCTAGATAAATCCTCTGGCATCAAGTCAACATATTTTTGCACAATAGGTACATAATATATTCAAACATTCTTTTCATCACCCATAGTTATTTCATTCTCTTCTTCCTCAATAATTGAATTTAGTAGATCTACTAGGGGTAGATATAGATAAGAATCTGGTGGTGACATTTCTGCTCTAATGATAAGGTACTATGTATCATCATCTAAAATTGTATTCTCCTTTTTATTACAATAAATTTTCACATCATGGTCAGAATGACAATCCATTCTGAGGATTATATCAAATTAAATAATGGGTATGATGATTATATCAGTAGATAAAGAACATTTATATGCTATAATGGGAATAGATTCATAAATCATTGTTGTGATGATAATTCCCATATGTGATTTTACTGAAAACTCCCTTTTTACGTAAAATTAAAAATAACTAATTTTCATATCAAACTGGAAAGATATGAAACAATATGATGATCCAGAATCAAATAATGCTTCAACTAAACATGAGGAAACCATTAAATTACCTACCACTAGGACTTTTAGAGCTTCAACCTCAGCAGTAGTGGTCAAATAATATTAGCCTTGCTCCCTTGGCCTTTTCTGATGTATGTTATTTATGAGGTTTGGATATTAATTTGAATAATTCCCCTTTTCACTACAATTATATCTTTCAATATTGATAGCCACTTTCCTCCCCTTGAAAAAATGAGCTTGGTGGCATTTTTCACCACACTTATAACAGACTCCCATTCCCTTCAGGCAAGTACTAGGGTGTTTCTTCCCACATTTACCACATGATGGATATTCAACATTTCCCTACCTCACCTTATTTCCATTTCTAGAGTGTTCAGTAGATCTTTCCTTCTCTTTATTGGCTTTGAAATCGTAAGACATAAATAATTCCTTTTCTATCTTCATAGAGCATGAGACAATATATTCGTACGATGAGAAGGATTGCGAGACTAATGCTTGATGGTGAAATGGATTCAACCCATCAAATAATCAATCAATATTACTCCTTGGGTTACATATATAATCTGATTGATGCCTCACTAACCTTGTAATGTTATCCTCATACTTTGCGACATTCTCATCCTCCTTTGGCCTCACACTCAAAAAATTTCTTTCCATGTCTACATGATGGTCATGAGGAATGTATTTTTATAAGAAAATATCATTAAATTCACTCCATTACATGTTTGATACTTCTTCATCTTTCTTTTTGTTCTGGATTAATGAACACCATTGATTTTCATCTCTCATGAGGTAATAAACTTCCATGACAACTTTTTCCCTTTCGCTACACCCCAAATCATAAAATATTTCATCTAAAGAACTTATCCATTTATCAGCTACTAATGTAGTTCTTCTCCCATTGAATGTTTGTGGTTGTTTCCTTATGAAGATGGCTAACATCAATCCTCCGTGTTGTGGATCAGGGTGGTCTATATGGGTAAGGTTATTAATCATAACCTGAGTGAGTTGTCCGAGAATGGGGATAAGATTATCAGCACCAGTTGCTTCACCTACTCCACAATAATTATCTTCAACAGGAGGGAATTTTTTTTATGAATTACGTGCATTGATACGGTCTCCATTACTTCTACTAGGCACCATTTCTAAATAATGAGATACACTAGATTACTTTATGAATCACAATAAATAATTGGAAATATGTAAAACACTTGACATAAGTTAAATAGTTTATGGATATAATCCATAATCATAAAAATGTTTTCTTTGAGGAAGCATATACTCATAAACCCTTCATAATGGTTTCTAATGAAAATGTGTTGTATCCTAAGAATATCCCCCGGGAGTGTCATAACAAAGAGTGAAGCAAGGAACATTTCCATGCACCAGTTCCCGTTTGAGTCTAGCTCAAAGCGTTGTTTTTGGGTTTTACACCTAGGTAAATCTGTGCCAGAGCCGCCTCTACCTGATCATATACAGACAGTGATTTATGGTATGGAAACTCACTAAATACCTACAGTACCAAAATTCTAGGAAGTTGTTCGATAGTAATCCTAAATGCCTATCATAAGGTAATGTTCTCTAATCAGGGTTTTTATAAATCTTGTTTCCAAGGTGTGTACTAAACATCCTCTGATACCAACTGTATTGCCCCAATTCCAGTTACCCAAATTCGGAGCATTATTACATAACATTGTCATGATACAAGAAATCATTTCTCGAGACACCGATCAGTTTAGTATCCTGTGTAGTACTAGATACATTCATAAGTTTTACATTACATCATGAAATAAAAACATCAACAACATTTTAGCCCCTTTTTAAACACACTTATATCCTTAGTCTGACCTTTTAGGTCAACCATAAAATATTTCTTGACATCCTGGAAAAAATAAAACATAGAAAGGGGTGAGCTTAGAATCTCCGTAAAGATAACAATATAGTGGAAACAATCATAAATATCCACAAACATTTAAGGCAATGTACAAGACTATAACAAAATCCTTTTAAACTTAAACATTAACAAAATATGGAAAAGATAATTCAAATAATTCAATTTACATAATCACATGGATATTCTACTATTCGAATAATCATATGCAATATCAATAGCCACTTTCATAATAATGGAATGCATCATGCCCGACTTCATAACCACATAGTCAAGGATTTGTGCCAGACTACAAATAGGATTTTTTCAAGGCCTTGTTCCCAAGACACTAGTTTGTCTCATGATACCTACTGATGCATCGAGGATATATAGTGGGCTCCACCCGTCACATACTAGGTACAATGCATTCATAATATGAAAAGGTTTAAACATAACATAAAAATTTGTATTAAAAATAGTATATGAACTGTCAATACATTATCCATAAACCATGAATTGTATAAAAATAACACATCCCAAATCAACCATATAAAAAACCATCAATACAATATGGAAGATTTTTATCTTAATAAATCAACCTCGGTCAAGAATAATATCTCGTAATGGATGTTGACATAGTCAAAAATGATCAGTACAAATCATTGAGAGAAATGTCTCTTTTTCATGATATCATTTAAAAGTCATATAAAGTACATCATTTAAAAGATAGTTTCTAATAAAAGTTTCTCATGACACTTTGAAACTTTTTAATGGAATTAACATTTGATAACATTCATGTCCGTATAAATAAATCCTTAAAACCGTTTCTAAAACATGGAAATTAATGAGAATGGTTTGTAAGAATAAATCATTAAAACATTTGAAATGATTTTTTAGTAAAAAGTCCCTTAAAAATAATCCCTTTGGACATACCTTTATGAAACCTGGATATAGATAATAAATATTTCTCTGTAGATACTTACGTAAAAACTTCCTGTGATAATAAAGTGATTTTGAAATTAACCATTACCATGTAATTTTACTTAGTTGATGGTATGTTAACCTCTAGTATAATAGTTAAAACATTGTTATTATATTATATATGAAATATATACATAAATATCAAAATCATATATGATCATCTAATATTGCATTGTTAATAATATTTCAATAGTATCATCATTTCAGGTGTTAACTGAATCGTTTTCCATTATATTATTGGTTATGTATGCCATGAATGTTTTGTATAGTATGTATTTGTTCCATAAACAGAATGATATTTTTTTATACACATTATTTTTAATCATAAAATAAAAAATATTCTTGAATGAATATGATGGGGAATAAAACTCATCGCGTTCGTGGAGACAGTAATCCATACGTACCCATGAGCGACAATATCATTATATTGATAGAGAAATATTATATAATTGAATGTTATGTCATATAAAATGAATCATCAAAAAGTTATATTTATTATTTACAGTAGTTATACTCATTTTTATACCCATCCAAATAATTAAGTGTTTTAATAACAAACTACACCACAACGTGGAGACGGTAAGCCGTTCAAATGCATGTATGGTGACTTTTTCATTCATATGATTGAAAGAATAGTGAATATGGTTGTACAATTTTTATAATACAATCAATGTATATTGAATATACTAGAGTTATTATTTTATAATGGAAACAAAAAAGAATGAATAAGTGGAAGAAGAAAAGAACTTAAAAGATGTGATGAAATATTTACATCTTCTTTAGGTTATTCCTTTTGATTTGAAGAAGAGGGATCCATAGGTTGGCTTTATGACCAACGGAATATCTCTAGGATGAAGGGAGGAAAGTTGGGATGATATTGGGGCTAGGTTTGGCTGAGAAAAATTTATTTGGAGGTGTGATATTAAGATAATGGAAACTACTATTTTATAAGAGAGGTGAAGGTCACTTTAGGAAAAGTTTGAAATATTATTTTATAATAAAACCATTTTGAGTTTCTAATGGATTCAAAAAGAATTATATAGATTATAATGTGGGGATGAGTCTAAAAACTCTCAACCAATAGGTTTTTTATGGGTTTCTTTCTCCATATTAACCTTATCTTTTAGATTTAACTCTTAGTTAAATAGTTAGATATTTTTCATTTCTCTTTGTAATTTTATATTATATTGCTAATAAACTTACTATAAAAATACAAGAGAACCCAATGTGGTTAATTATTAATATATATATCCTTATCTATGTCCTTTGGCTGAGCCTTATTTTTTTAGGAATATTATATCAATTAATAATATAGTATTAGTTTTAAAAACTATATTATGTCAGTTTTGACACTATTTAGTATTTGGTTTTTGTGAAAATTATAAATGCATGATTAATTCAAACATAAATTATTTAATGAACCCTAACAAGGAATATTAACCTATAAAATTTGTAGATTTTACCAAAAGTCTTAAATTTCATTTATTTGGATTTTTATAATATCAATTATTTTAATCTTTCATTAATAAGGTAATTACTACATCATCATTGTGTCATATAATTAATTATATTATTTAATGTGTAAATATTATTAATAAAATACCATTAATTTGAAAATAAATTTATATTTCTAATTAAAATTTAATGTCTATTTTGTCTTATGTATAACCAAATATTAAAAAGGGTTTAGTTATTAAACGTTGAATTTAAGTCCTTTAACTCTTCTTTAAAGAAAATCAATACTAAATGACCTAATCTAATCCAATTGAACCAAAGGGGATAATATTTTAATCCTAATGATATTTTGGTAAAATTTCAATTATCTAATAGAACTACGAAATGAGTTATGGAAGTTATAATATCACTTTTAAAATTAATTACCATGTTTACTCTTAACCGTGGTAAATAAAAGTAAAAAGTTATTATTCACCAAAAAAAATTTCAACTCATTAAACCACATTATACATTCTGATGTAAAACATGTGCCTCAAATATATATAATTTAACTCACAAAAGTGGTGAAATAACGTTTTATTCAAATTTGGAAATGCTCCAAGGAGGTGGGTAAAAGATGGTAAAAACTTCAATAAAATTTTAATATATCTAATCTTATTATAAAAGAACTCCAATAAATTACATTGAAGATATATAAGAACTATGTATATTTTCTAACTGTAAATAAATTTAAAAAAATAAATAATTATTTAAATAACAAGTCAGTTTTATATAATAACTTAGTGTTTTTCACTATTCATCAAGAATTGAATGTTTTTAGAAAAATATCAAAAATTCATCGTAAGAAAATTTCAATATTAAGAATCCAAAAATGATGTCCATTTTGAATTATAAAATTTATAAAATATCAAAAATTGGGTATTACAATTCATGACATCTAGTTTGATTTGTTGTGCTGTATTTGAACTCGAAGTTGCGTACAAGTCATTCCTTTGCATTATTCAACGATAAGCATACCATCAAAGCTTAAGGTGTTACATTGGTCATAGTTGAGAAAAATAGAGGGGGGTGATTTGATTTTCCAAAGTAAATTTATATTAAAATAAATTCATAATATAAAATTCCATTAATCAAAAATCACTCTGTTAACATATACATTAGAAAAATATTATTCAATACCTTTTAATATCCTATTTTATGTTTGATCAGAAAATAATTTGGTTAATCATAGGATCAATTTAAACATATGATATTACTCTACATGACAAAACTACTAATGCACCTCATGTAAGACGTAACTACCAAATAATTTTTTTGGTAAATTATTTTTTAAAAGTAGTTTCAACAAATAATTTAAAAAAAAATTAAATTAAAAGGGAAACAAGAAAATTTAAATAGGTTTATTCTCAAGAAGATAAATAATACTATCCACTAACCAATCACCATCTTCCTTTCCGGTTTTTTTTCGAAAAATAAACTGATCCACAATCTAGATTAGGATCTACAAAAAACAACTACACATAAGTATTATAGGTTTTAAAATACTTCGTTTTTAATTTATAAGGGATAAAAGTAAAAAAATAAGATGAGAGAGTTTAAAATTTCATTCCAAAAAACTACATGAGATTGTGCATGATGAATAAAATAATTACATCAAGAAGAAATAAAAATGTAAAAAAAATAGAAGGAGAATAATATAATTTTTATGCTAAGAATATATATATTTATTTTTATTTTTAGATGATTAATCCCATACAAATTTCATATTTTAATTTAAATATGATGTAATAATTCTAGACAGTGTTCTCTATGGTGCCAATGAATTTTAGGAGAGAAATTAGTGTCATTGATGTTTAACATAAATTACTGGTTTATGTTTTTTTACTCGTTTAAAATTAAAATATTAGCACTTACTATATATACCATAAATGTAATATATATATAATTTTTTATCTGTATTTCGTCTCATAGAAATTCAATAATTTTTTAAAAAATATCTACTAAGAAAACCTCATTGGAAATCATTATATTAAACCTAAAATCTAAGGTCATTAAATTCTTCATTGAACAGATTTTATTTATGCATATAAACGTTGGTGGAATATTTAATTTTATAATCTATTACATGCTATTAGATATAGACACCTTTGCAATTGAAGATAAGTATCCTCAATAGCTTCATCACTGTCTGATTATTATATTTGGATTGTTAATCTATATGATAAATCATTTGAACATATAGTTGATCCGTAAAACATTTGGTGATCTAGTACTATGTCAAATTAATTCATCTTTCCATGGTCACATCAACTAGACATATGATCTCCTCATCATTAAATTTTTTTTCCATATTAGCACCTTATTTTAATGTGTGGATTATTAAAACATTATGGAATTTTTGTTAAATTTTTTAAACCCACATAAATGTGTTACCACTAGGATATTATGGAATGGATGATTGAAAATCATCCTGAGGTCGATTATAATTATTTAAAAATTTAAGATAGGTTTCAAGTCAGAACCATTTGTCTTTTTTTCTAATTCTTGGAATTATGATCGATCTAAGTGTTTTCAAGAAACATTCCATGGTTCATATGAGACGAGTGTGGTTGATCCACTCCTAATGTGGTTGATCCATGCCTTTCCAAATAATCAGATTTATATTTTCACTTAAAATAAAATGTGTCATCACTTAGTTTAACTTTCAGTTTCTTGATTCCTTTATCCTATTGTAATGTCATGTTCGACAGTCTATCTTTTTTTGATTTATAAACACTTCATAAATTATGAAAATTTCCTTTATGTTAAAAAATCTACTTTTTATAAAACACCAAAATTATTAAGAATAACCTAAACAAGATTTTTGGTTTTTAAAATGATGAATTTATGGACTAATACTAAAATATTGATATCATAAATCTTATATGTAATCAAGGGAAGACCAATATTTTTTATTTTATTGGGAATGTAATGAGAAATACCTACTGACCAAAGAAAAGTGGGGTATAAACCTTCTTGGACTAAATCCACACTAATAGGAGAAGTCCTGTAAATGTTCATAGAATATTCAGTGATAAATACCCTATATTATTTATTTATTATTATACAGGAAATAGTTGTATCATATTTATGAAAGAAAAAACTGGAATTAATTGATAACATCAAGAAGATTTAGTGAAGTGTGGAAAATAAAACAAATATATCAATCTATCTTTTATGAATAGAAAATGGAATTATGTATATATAAAGTGGGGTGGAAGGATATCTAGAAAAAAAATTTATAAACATGAGGGTCCATCAGTGAGAACCCGAACAGAATTATATGTTATATAAATCAATAACTAGATTGTAAATAACATGGAAAAATACATGTTTATAGAGAGTGTAATTTGATAGAAGTACTGAAATTATGTTATTCAAGTGGTAGTATATAAAAAACATTAATGAATTATTGAGCCATAGAGGAAAGAAGACATTGTAAAAAATGTGGACTACTCTAAGGTTGACACTAAATAACTTGCACATGTTTTGAAGTAAGATCCATATAGATTAAAATATGGATTTGAAGGAAATTATTGAAATAGAGGTTATGATGAAATATTTGTAGGCTACTCAGTCATGATTAATTTTAAATAACTCTACCATAGAGGCATATAGTTTGTGGTTAATTTATTGAGTTTTCATAAATTATAAGTAATATCATCATGATGAACCAAATATTTTAGTATTCTTGGCTAAGTATATACATTCTTGAAATTCAAGTTACAATTAAAAATATACAATTAAAAAAGTAATTTCATGTATAAAAACATATTGACTATAATTAAAACCCTACATATCCATCACAAAACAAATCCTAATATCATGGTAAGATAAAAAATAAAATTTCTCTGCGAATATTTTCTGAATAAGGGTATGTATATCATGTAATATATCATGAATAGATGAATCAAAATTAATTAGGAATGGTAAATAACAAAAAATATTCTATTTAATCAATAACAAGATATTGAATAATAATATAGTAAGAATAAGTGAAAATATATATAATTACATAAAAATAATCAAATACGATTAAAACATAACTATGGATATTATAATTAATCAAATAATAACATGGAACATCAACAAATGATCTCATAATGTCACAGTGCATAATTTCGAACATCAGAAACATACATTCATGGCCTTCAATGGGATATTTAAAATCTATTAGTAAAAACCCATTAAGAATTTATAACTAATTTGTATCATGTGACCCACCAATCCAATGAGGGCATATGTAATTTTGGGTTCCACCCATTACATAATAAGTCTAATTCATTCCTCATATAAATGGAGGGACACTTATTAAACATAAACATTCATATTGAAATACATACGTATGAAATGTTAATACGCTCCCCAATCAATAAACCGAATCATACCCCATCCATATTAATATAGTGAATGGTAAAAAATAGAATGGCACCTATCAAAATAATAATGATTCATATAAATAAATGATTAACTTGGTATCGATATATCATATCCCTAATCTGTCATAATTACAATAAAGGTTTTATCACATCGATAAATAGATATACTTTAAAATTATCATTAAATTTTTCAAGGAATTAAACTTATTCACATTGAATATAATTTTTAAACATAAAGTTCAAAAAATAGTTTGAAAATTAATTTCATTGAAAATATTAATTGAAACTTATATTTTAATATTTTAATCACTGAGTTGTCATGATGGTGGATATTTTGTTCATGTTTTATATCTTGAAATGAGGATCACATTAACATTTTATGTAAAATCCAATTGAGACTTGTTTTAAAAAATTCATGTATATTCCATTAAAAATATTTTCAAAATGTCTTATTAGTAAAAATTTTATCTAATAAGTCATTTTTAAATGGGTAAAAACATTTTTTATTATTTTATTGAGAAAAAATGGTTTTAGATGAAAATGGATTTTTGACCGAAGAGATATATAATGTTTTATTTTTATAAAAACATTCTATATCATTTTAAATACAAAATATGTTAAAAATAAAAACATTAGGTGAAAAATTTCATGAATACCTATATTATAATAATATATATTTTATCTATGATAGAAATATGAAATTACAAGGGTGTCTTAAAATAATATAATACTACATAATGTTGATATTCTGAAATAAACCCTTTGCAATTTGGTAACTTTTAAATGATTTTAGACATGAAATAAATAACATAATATGAGACATAAAATAAAACTATGAGAAAAATATTAATAATATAATATATAAAATATGTTATCATATACAGTACACTAAGAAATAGGCGTTGAATACAGAATAAGTCTCATTGAACGAAAAGTGAGATGAGAGACTCTTACCTTAGGTTCTACTTCCATTTTATATATTTGAACGCCCAAGATAATAAAAAATTTATTATAAATAAATTACAGTATCATAACATATTATATTTACTTATAGAGTTTTTTGACCTGTTTAGGAAGAAATCATTGACACAATCACTATTTTAGGTGACAATTCCTTTATTATCATATAACATATTATATGTTTTCCTTTATTTTATGTTTTGGTGACAATTCCATAATATTATATTGATCATGGTTGCGTAATATTATTAATTCTAACCATGTTATAGATAACATATATATTCCATAAATATGTATCTATAGTGACCTAAAAAAATTATAGATAGAAAATTGATTACACCATTTATGGAGATGGAAAGTAGTACAAATACTTTAATATCACCTTCAAATTTATTAAAGGGCAGAATGTGAAGAAAGTAAATGATACTTCACTGTTATATAATAATAATTATGTTATATATAAAATTTAAAATAAAAAAATTATTTCTTATTAGCATTTATAAAAATTAAAATGAAAAATCGTTCACATCTCCATTCAGAGGTGGTAGACTATACATACACATGAGCAACTTTATTGTTTTCTATAAAATTTGAATGTAATAATTTATATGTGATATTATATTTCTATAATTATTTTTTAGGTTAATAATATCTCATAATTTTATTAAATTTTTCAATAATAAAATTCTATGTAAATCTTTCATGAAAAACATATCACATTGATTCACGAGGAGATTAACCACCAAACCCACGGGTGATGTAATCTTATCACCCCCGTATAATGGTAAGTAAGATGGTATATTTGAAGGAATAAATAATTTTTTTAATAATTTCATTATTTTATATAAATATGTAAAATAGATTATTATATCTAATCATTAAAAGTGGGTATGGAAAATAAATTAACCTGTTTGTGAGGTGGCACTGTATCGTACACATTATCGATGGTTTTGTTTCGCATTTTATAGAAGTGGCGATGGATATAGTTTATAAAATATAAATTATAATATCTCATTTTATATTATATACTAGATTTATTAATTTCATTATATTTGGATACTATTATAAGTATTGAGAAGAAGAAGTAAAATGTAAATGTATAGATGAAAACATGACCTCTTCTTAGGGTATCTCTATTAGGTTGAAACTAAAGCCCTTATAGGTTGGATATATGAACTAAAAAATGAATCTAGGATGTGTTATGGATTTATGTAATGGATATATTTAGGTCTTGGAAAAATCAAATGGATTTTTATGTGTGAATAGAAGAGGTGAGGGGTTTCATTTTATAAGGTGGGAGAATATAGAGTTGGATTTTTTGAAATGAAAAAAGGGATGTCCATTTTTTTCTTTCCAAAAGCCACAAAAAAAAGGATAATAATAGAACCATGGTGTTTATATTTTATATATAAGTAGATATAATTGATTTTTGATAATTGATAGAACATTGTTAATGCTTATCTTCTTAGTCCCCCCCTTCAAAAACCCATTTTTACCTTAATCGATAAAGATTATTTTTTACCTTTTTTCCCAGTTTATTATGTTAAAAAATTATGTTGACATTATTTGATAATATAAATTATTATAATTAAAAATATGAAATCACTATTTCTAAAATAAATTTTCTAAGGTGGTATAGTTCAATTTAAAATATAACCCGCAGATCCATTAGAAAACAAGATTCCCAAAAAGATTCAATCTGTTTAAAACTATTTCATATAATATAGAATATTAAATTGATAAAAATGTCATAATCTATTTAATTATTAATATAATTGATATTAATTTTCTTAAAATCAATATGAAATATAATTTATTTTTTGAGTAAATTAAAATGAAGATGTTATTTTAATAAAAATAATTATTCATTAGTATTCATAAAAAATAATATTTTTAAAAAAATCAAAAAAATATACCAATGATAGTTTTAAATTTTTTATTTAAAATATAATTTTTAATGTTAAATTAAATTATTAATAAAATATTAAAAAAATTCATAAAAATTAATTTTTAATTATTTTTGAAAATAGTGACTAAACAATATTTTAGAAAAATATAGTTTTTTGGAAACATGTCCTTTTTTATAATGTTTCGTGTTTTATTTTTATTCAATAGATAATTATTGAATTTATTTTATACATGTTTAACCATATTCTTTAATAATTTGGTGAGTTTTATCTCTTCCCAATAACAAAATTTAAATTTTATAATGGTCATGTTTGTCTAATTATATTTCAATGATATATAATTTTCTATTTAAACCTAGATTTTAATGTTATGTAAGTTATAAATGATATTGAATTTATTTAAAAAATAAAATATTTTGAAATCATAGCATGTTAGATTCTATTATAATCATTGTATTTTTTGTTATATAATCTATATCTTATTATTTAACTCTTTTAAAATAATTGTGCATTCATTCTAAACCATTAAATAATCTATGACCTCAAAATTTAATCATGACCTCATTAATTAAGTTGTTGAAATTTGAAAATAAATTTGTTGGAAATCCAAAAACTAAAAAGTGTCAATTAATCATCCACTCGATTATATTGATATGAAAACATAAATTCATCTTGAATAACATATTACTTGGTTTCCAATTAAGGAATCATAGGCCCAAATTGAAGATATGTACATAGAAGAAAAGAATAAATAATTATGGAAACCGAGTGAGATCATTGATCACAAAAATGGGAAATATAAAGATTGCTAAAAACTCATTAAATGATGACAATAAGATTATTTCATTAGAAATGAATGTATTAGGATATATACCTTGTTTCAGGATCATTTCCCTAGAGTTAAAGAATTTGTTGGACGGAGTGGACACAAGAGGGGGTGAATTGAGTTATAATTAATATTTATGTTAAAAACATTGTGATTAAAATTCCCCAAATTAAATAAGAATAAAACTGTAGTGAATTTATTAAGATTTTAAGTTTTCAATTAATTTCTCAAGAGGTAGATTATTTCTCAGTTAACTCAATCTGAGGATTAATTTACTTTTGAAACTAACTTACTGGCTAACTAAACTTATAAAAAATTGCCAGTTTAACTATAAAAGTTAATTTAAAATAGATATATATTTAAAGTAATTAGCAGTGGAATAAGTATTATAGTTTAAAATGAAATATGATTCGCAAAAAGATTAACCAAGAAGTTCAATATCAAGCCGAGACTTAGTCCTCTCAAATAGTTTCTATAAAATTTGATCCACACCCTGGATCGGGGTCAACAATAGTACTCAGACTATCCAGGTCCTCAGACCTCTACCACAGTTCTACGTGAGAAAACAAAAAAAATAGCACATAGGCTATCTAGTTTTCATTTGACCTCTACTACTATCCACAGTGGGATATAAGAGTTTAAGGGAAATATTGAGTTGAGGATTTATAAATCCTCCAGTCTAGCACAGGAGACAGAGTGTGTTTAAAATATAGAGCACACACTGCTCAAAATGTAAATAAATGAAACAAAATAGAGCTAAACAAATGGAAATGAGTATAGAATGCTCTATGTGTTTTGAGTGAAGCTCTGGACTCCTTGAATTGAACGAAGATGAAGCTTTGAGTCCCTATCTGGATTTAGTCAAGAATAACAAAGCGTCATTCTTGTATTTGACTTCCAGGTCCAGGTTCATCAGCTTGATCAGGTTGAGTGTAGGTGAACTCGATGAAGCTCTTTGCACCATGGGTGATCAGGTTCTACAGATTATGAATGTACCCTTCCTTCGTATTCTATGCATTTTTGTCCTTGTGTATCTCCAGAAGGTTGTTTCGTATGTGCATGGATAGACTAATTGTTGCTTGTGTTTACGTACTCCCCTGTTTCTTTCGAGGTTCTCCTTTATATACATTCAGATCCGCTAATGGGAATGATTACCTTTTTGTAGGTGCAATGTACGATTTCTTGACATGCCAAAAACTATCATTAATTAATACGAGATTCATTAAATACATCAAATATGACTATTGCTAAATAAATAAATAGAAATAGGGTTTAGAGAAACTGTGACTGGTTTTCATCAGTAGCTCTTTGTGTCCGTAAGCTTGTAGTAGTGGACTTGAGTCAGTAGGTCTATGTCAGTACCTGTTATTCTCTGTAACGGTAGCTCACTTAAATCAGTAACTCCTTCTGTCTGTATATCCTTCTATCGGTAGCTCCTTGTATCGGTATACTGTTTGTATTGACAGCTTTTTTATATTTTTCTCATACTTGTATCGGTGGCTCTGCATCAGTAGCTACTTGTAATGGTAGGTATATATTTTGGTTTGTATCAGTCGATCTACCAGTATCGGTAGACTTGTGGTAGTAGTTGCCTGTCTGTATCAGCAGACTTGTATCAGTAGCTGTCTGTCTGTATCAAGAGACTTGTATCGGTAACTGTCTGTATCGGTGGACTTCAAAACACTTGTTGTGTACCAGTGACCCTGTATCAAAGGAAGCTTGGTTTATCATTGTCCTTTACTTATCGGTAGACTATGTACCGATAGGACTATATTAGTGACTCAACACTTAATACTTATATGTTCTATGAAAATCATATCCAAATTTAGTTAGTCCCAGAATTAATCATTTCTAGATATTTATAAAAATAGATAAACATTAAATAACACAATCCACAGATCATTTTGATCTAAATAATATGAATTCATAGATTGAAAGAATAATTGATATAAGGATAATCATTAATTGGGATTATCAACCCATAT
Source organism: Viscum album (assembly GCA_963277665.1). Taxonomy (NCBI): domain Eukaryota; kingdom Viridiplantae; phylum Streptophyta; class Magnoliopsida; order Santalales; family Viscaceae; genus Viscum; species Viscum album. Next base: position 167,060,197 of record OY728140.1, read on the forward strand.
TGAAAAATAATTGAGATTATCAAAACAAGTGAGGTCAATATTCTTTCCATTTTTGATAATCAAAAATTAGGATATTATAATCTAAAATAATCAGTAATGTATCAGTTTAAAAAAATGGTTTTTATTTCTCAGTGGGAGTAATGAAATTTTCAAATGTGAGATTTTAGATGTATTAGAGGTAAAGCTATAAAACAAATGTACCAGAGGTAAAATATATTAGGCTTCATATCAATAGAATTTATTAGGATTCATATTTCTACTCCTTTTTACAACAGATGTACCCCAGTGTATCAGAGGTAGAGTTAAAAAAACAAATGTACCAGAGGTATGAAAATATTATTCTCAATTTTATCATATCTCTCATATTTCACCCCCTTTATATTATTTCTCCCCATTTGTGATTATAAAAAAGTAGGAAGGAATGGATGAGGCAAAAAAATAATAAGATCATTTATATTTCTTGGGGAAAAAAGTACAGACAAATACAAAAGTGAGGAAAAAATAATACAAGTGATTCCTATCAAATCTCCTAGCCACTATTCAATCCTCCTCCCCAGCATGTGATTTTACCTTGGGATCATAAGAAGATTCTCATTTGGGGGATGTGGGTGGAGGCGTAGAAAAACCAAAGATTATTAATGTAGGCTGAGCTATTGATACAGTGCCTGATATAGACTTTGTAGGTCAATGGGTTATCATAGGAGTGAGACTCCGGATTTCTTGGGCTAGAGTCATCTGAGGAATTGAGGTAGACTGGTCAGAGGCAAGTAGATCTGGAGGTAAAATGATAGGAGTACTGTCTACATGAAAAAATGGCTACAACAGATTCCTAAAGTCCATAATGATTCCTCCTCCTATTTCCTTTGTATTAATGAAGTCATCCTTGTTCTCCCTAAATTTTTTTCTAGAGCATAAGGCAACCCCCTGTACTTGCTGACTTGTTCTCTAAAAGATTGAGTGACAAGAGGGAGCGTCAAATTTTTTAAAAATATCTTGAAGTGATTGTTCAACTGATCCTTAGTGTAGATCCATTTAAAATAGAAATCCACTTTTTTTTAAATCTTTTTGAGAATTAGTTTCCTATCCCATAAAATTATGAACAATTTTCCCTATATCCTTAGTGGTAGTTACCAATTGGGTCAAAGTATCGGAGTCTATAGAGCCAGTGGTAGAAGAATGTCCAATCTCTTCCCTTATAGCAGCTCGAATCTGATCAGTATCCAAAGAAGGCCTAGTAGTACTCAGAGGTGCAATAGTAATGGAAATTTTATCCTTAAAGGATTTAGTTAGCCCACTTATGAGATTTTTCATAAGAGAGTCTTTGGTTCTGACATGATGTTCCATGGAAGTTTTAAATTCCTCAAAAACGGATACCATCTGGCCAACTACATTTTTACAAATGCCAAATCCTTTTTTGCTTGAGATTTAGTGCTCATATAAGATTCTAGAAAGAAAACTGACTTCTTTAGAGATTAAACATCTACTACCAAGCTTGAAACTTTATTCTGGAAGGTCTTGACTTCATCCGAAACACAAGTTATTAAGTCAGCCATCACAGGTTGAATAGATGATACTATGAAAGTTTCAATTCTTCTTATTTCTTCTACAAGAGAGGCCTTAAGATCAGTCATCAACTTCTCCAGATCAGCATTTCTGGCCACATCCTCAGGTAAAATCTCAAAAAGAATATTATAGTTAACTTGTGGTCTATTGATGAGTGTCTCATCTTCTGAATCAGGATAGTTCCACCAACAAACTACAAAACCCGGGTCTTCTGCCCAATCATCAATCTCATTAGCTATTGAAACAGTTTGATGTCTGGTTTGATGCTCCCCCTCAATCTGTTCATTCTCCTATATATGAATAGAAATAGCACCCTTAGCAGCTTAGTCTTCCTCAGAAGAATTCTCCACAACCATTTCCATTTCACTAATAGGAGTTTCATCATGAATTGGTGTAGGTTATGCCATATCAACCAGAACAACCTATATAGGGACAACAATACTTCCAATCAGTGGACTCAAACTCAAGGTGGTCTCATCTAAGCTATCAGAAACATTTTCTCCACTTTCATGGACTTCTACCTCATTCTCTAGAGAAAACTGGTCTTCCTCATCAATATGGGCTTTTTAATTTCTTACTCCCAACATAGTTTCCTTTCTAGATGATACAATATCAGCAACTGGACTTGGAAGAAATTCTGGATCCCTTACATCAGCTACAGAGGTATCCAACTCATCAGTATCATCACTATACTGAGGTTCCTCTTCATCAGGTCATAGAAGTGGATCCCTCACATCCTTAGGCCTTGAACGATGACCCATAGGATTAAACTTGTCATACATCTTCCCTTCCTCATTGACCCATTCTCTTCTCCATGGATTCCAATTAATCTTCATGTATTTAAAAACAGTTCTTGTGTTGCAAAAAATGTTTATTACCACCACAATCTCATCCTGAGACTCAGATAATCTCTTCACTTTGATCATAACAAAAATTAGCTTGGCAAAGAATAAATCATTGGACTTTGATTTGGGCCTAGTCATATCCTAAATCTGAATCATTAACAGTCTACACTAATTCACCGTAACACCATGTCATAACAGATGAATCAAATATATATCTTGATACCTCAAATTTACAAAGACCCATCTTCTTGGACTTAGCACATGTTGGATGAACTTGAAAAGCAATCTATTTTCTCCATCCATCTCTGCAGCCACTACTTTCCTTTGTTTGACACTACCAGTGAGATCTTTCAAGGAAATCTCATAATAAAAAATGTCCCTAGTATGAGGAATTGTCTTCGAGCAATACCCAAAACACCTTAATTTGGAACTCGCAGGAATTCAGAAAATTCAATAGAGGAAAAAGATATTTACTTTCAATTCACAACTGAAACCATTCTATGATCCTCTTCAAATTTCTCAAAGTGGAAAAACTCATTGAATTATTTTACCATCTTCGAATAATAAGGACCATTTTTATTTGAGATGAACTCTTCCAATTTATGATCATCCACCACTTCTATAACTAAAGACTTACTGGTCATCAACCATTCCGTGTAAATATCATTCTCAACTACTATATCCCTTTGAACGAGATGCGGATTTGTAGGTTTCTTCACATCACTTACACTACTAGACTCTCCTTTAACTCTCCTGGTATACGGATCATCATCCTTTTCGTTGACTTATGGTCTCTTCACCTTTTCCATTCTGTGAATCTTGAGGCTTAGGGTTCAAGTGAAAAGACAGTTTGGGAGCTAAGGCTTGAAGGTAAAGGGTTTGAGGTGGATTGAGAGAGGTCAAGATTTATGTTTTATCATTTATAAATCACAAAATAAATAAAACATAATAAATTTAATACTAATGTATTAGATTCCAGTCGTAAAAGATTCAAAGTTTAAAAACATCGCAAACTAACGATAATATATACATGTGAGGATTTCTACCATGGAGGTATAATGGTGAGGTTTATAAAAGTGAGGTATAATAGTGAGTTTCATAACAGTGTGGTTTCTAGCGGCGAGAGTTTGTTTAGCGGTGAGGTTTTCTCTAGCGGTGAGGTTTGGCTAACGGTGAGGATTGGCTAACTGTGAGGTTTGGATAATAGTGAGGTTTGGCTAACGGTAAGGTTTGGCTAACGGTGAGGTTTCTAACCTACAAAGTCTATCATTCTTAACAAAATTCTAATGCAACTTAACCTATCTGAACATAATGGGTTGGTGAATATGTCATCTAGTTGGTGGTTAGTACCTATAAATTCAAGAGTAATATCACTTTTTTGGTAATGATCTGTCATAACGTTGTTCCATAAATCAATTTTTTTGGTCCTAGAGTGATATACATGATTTTTTGAGATATTAATTTTACCATTGTTATCACAGTTTCTAGATACAAGTCTAAACTGATATCCGTAGTCCAATAATGTATGTTTCATCCACATTATTTGTGCATAGTAACTACCAGCAGCAATATATTCTGCTTCAGTAGTAGACAATGCAACATAGATCTGCTTTTTACTACACCATGATACTAGGGACTTAACTAGAATATGAAAAGTTCCATAAGTTCTCTTTCTAACTAACTTGCAACCAACAAAGTCAGCATCTGAATAACTAATTAAAATGAATTATTATCCTTTTGGATAAAATAATTCTAAGTTAACAATGTGTTTAAGATATTTGAAAACTCTTTTAACAGCAAGCAAGTGTGACTCTTTTGGATTATCTAGAAAACTTTCACACATACACACACTAAACATAATATCTGGTCAACTAGCAGTAAGAGAAAGCGGACTCCCAATCATACCTATGTAGTTGTTTTGATCAAGTAGTTCTCCAATTTCATCAGTATCCATCTTACAACTAGTAATTGTAGGTTTATCAATTTCCATAATACTATCAAAACCAAAATGTTTTAAAATCTCCTTTGTATATTTACTTTGATTTATGATAATACCATTTTTATTTTGAAAAAATTGAAATCCAAGAAAATATTTAACTTCTCAAATTAAACTCGTTTAAAATTCATTTTGTATACACTTTGAAAAATCAATACATAAATCATTTTTCGATGATCCAAAATTAATATCATCAACATAGAATTTTACTATTAAAACATTTTTATAAATTACTTTTATAAAGAGATTTGGATTAGAAATCCATGTATAAAAACCTTTCGAAATAATAAAACTACTAAGTCTATCTTACCAAGATCGTGGGGGTTGTTTTAAACAATATAAAGCTGTAGAAAGATTAAAATCATGATTTGGAAAATTAGGATTAGTAAATCCAGGTGGTTGTTCAACAAAAACATATTTAATTATATAACCATTTAGAAAATCACTTTTAACATTCATTTGATATAACATGAAATTCAGACGAGCAACATATGCAAGAAGAATCCAAAATAGATTCTAATCTAGCTATAGGTCCAAAGGATTCCTCAGAGTCTATTCCTTCCTCTTAACTATATTCTTGTTCAATTAGTCTTTCTTTTTTCAAACTATATTTCCAGACTCATCAAATTTATTCCTAAAAACCCATTTGGTGCCTATGGTCAAAGTGTCCTTATGTCTCTCAACTAATTCCTAGACTTTGTTTATTTCAAATTTATTTAATTCTTCATGCCTATCTATTACAAAAAAATCATCATTGATTGCATCATTGAAATTTTTTGGTTCTAATTGTGAATGAAAGGCTGGATGTTCAACCTGATTTCTTAGAGAATCTCAAGTCTGTGTCCCTCTATCATGATTACCTATAACAACATCTAGAAGATGATTCTTTAGAATCCTAGTTGATCTGGTAAAGGTAGGACTAGAAATTTCAGATTCTTCTCTATGCTCGGGTTCACTAGAAGAAAATTCTGGAATATTTCCAGAACTAGTTGTCTTTACAACAGGTTCACTAATTTTATCATTAAGGTCCTGAATAGATATATCTTTTTCAAGATTTTCAAGAGAAGACTTATGTTCATTCGGATCAGTTTCATCAAATTTGACATGTACTAATTCTTCCACACAATAGGTTCTTTTGTAAAAGAGTCTATAAGATTTACTAGCTTTAGAGTAACCTAGAAATATTCCCTCATCACTTTTAGAATAAAATTTGTCGGGATTAACCTTAGTATTGAGAATGAATAATTTTCAACCAAAAACACTGAAGTAACTAACTTTAGGATTCCTATTATTCCACAATTCATAAGGGGTCTTTTTAAGAACAGGTCTAATCAAGACACTATTTATAATATGACAAGTTGTATTAATAGTTTCTGCCCAAAAATAAACAGGTAGGTCATACTCATTAAGCATAGTTCTTTCAATTTATTAAAGAGTTCTATTTCTTCTTTCTACTATACCACTTTGTTGAGGTGTCCTAGGGGAAGAGAAATTATGATTGTAGCCATTATGTGAGCAATAGGTTTCAAAATCATGATTTTCAAACTCACGGCCATGATCACTTCTCATGGTCTTAATCTTAAGTCCACTAAGGTTCTCTACAGACTTGGAGTATTTAATAATGTAAGAGAAAGCTTCACTTTTGTGAGTTAGAAAATATACCCAAGTATATCTAGAAAATTCATCTACTAATACATAGAAATAGTGCTTCCCATTTAAACTAGAAACTCTAGAAGGTCCAAACAAGTCCATGTAAACCCACTCGTGAGGTTGAGAAGTTGAAACTTCTTTATTTGATTTGAATGAGACGTTATGTTGCTTTCTCTTTTGACAGGGACTGAAAACTTTGTCTAAGGGGAATTTTAGTTGAGGTAGGTCTCTAGATAAATGATTCTTAGTCAGTTTCTTAAGTGAGTGAACATTGTAGTGTCAGAATATTCTGTGTCAAAGCCAAGACTCTTTATGAAAAGAATTTAAATGGGTAACCTTTTGTTTTGATATGGGATTTAAATCTACATCATGCACATTTTCATTTCTCATGGAAGAAAATACAAAGACATTTTTAGAATTAATAACATTACAAGCATCAATTTCAAATTTATCATTGAAACCATCATCAAACAACTGAGAAATTATTAAAAGGTTGTATTTTAATCCATCATAAAATAATACTTTTGAAATTAAAACTGAATCAGTGTTACCAATCTGAACTAAGCCGATGATTTTTCCTTTCGAATTAGCCCCAAAGGTGATATTACCTCCATCAACCTTGATTAATCTTTTGAAACATGAGTAATCTTCAGTCATATGCCTTGAACATCCATTCTCCATGTACCATATCTTCTTATAGAAACTCTTCAATTATGTCACCTACAAAATAGGTTTAAACAAAAAATGATTTTGGTACCTGGATTTTCTTTGGTCCATACAGGTTACCAATCATGTGTTTTGGTACCCATATTTGTCTAATGGGGTTCATATAATCAATAGATTCAATATATTTTGAAAGATAAAGTTTGTTTGATCTATAAATTTGTGAATATCTGGTTGAGACATAGGAATTTCTAGAGCTAGAACTAAAAGCATACTATCCAGATTTTGGAATAAATATATTCATTGTAATCCTTCTCTATCTAGGCTGATAGCCTAAACTAGTAATATATTTAGGTGCTACTAGTTTTCCTAGAATTTTAGTTAGAGTATTATTTCCATTTTTTAACTTCTCTAAATCGTTTGTATGTTTCTCATTGGACAATTAAAGTTCAGTATTATCCTTTAACAGTTGTGCATTCTTTTCCATTTCTATACTAAGATCAGATTTAACAATATTGTACAAGGAATACTGTTTCGTTAATGATTTGTACATATCCTTCATCTCATTACAAGTATCTTATAACATATTTTAGTATTCAAATAATTTACCTTTATACATATTATCATCAATATTTGAATCACTTTAGTTCCTCAAATAATAATCATTCAGCACAGGGTAAATAGGTACCTCAGAATTATTAGCCATGAAACACATGTTGGCATGATTATTTTCAGAATCAGAAACCTCTGACTCACTTGTGTTGTCTTCTGAAGCACTCCATGTTGCCTTCAGAGCATTGCTATATTATTTTTCCTTGTAATTATATTTCTTATTGAACTTCAATTTTGGAAAGTCAGCCATAATGTGTCCTTTCCATTTGGATTCATAGTACACTATCTCATCATCCTTATCAACTTTCTTCCAATCTTTATTCCAATCACCTCATTGGTCATACTAACCTTTATAATTTGGTTTTCTGAAAAAAATTCTTTTTCCTATATAATTTCTTGAATCTCCTTTTATTTGAGCCATCTCTTCATAACTATCATAATATGAACCTCTACTTGGTGAGAATTCAGTAGGTAGGTGAACTTTCTCCTTGTCCTTTCTCTTTGAGGACGTAGACTTAAATTCCACTGACTTCATCTTCAGTTCATCATCTTCCTCTTGGTTTACCTTTATCTTTTCTTCATACAACATCAACATACCAATTATCACCTTAACAGGTAGTGAACTTATGCCACATGATTTTCTTATTGAGACTGATGTGCCTCTCTATCTTTCTGAAAGACATCTAAGTATCCTCATGATTTTCACTTTTGGAGAATCAACTTCTCCAAGTGATTTCATTGTATTTACAATTTCGTTGAACCTGAGATACATGCCAGGAATGGGTTCATCAGGATTCATTTTAAAATTATCATACTTAATAGTGTAGGAATTCAATCTCATTTCCATAACATTGGTTATTGCCTCAGGGGAAATAGCCAAAGTATCCCAGATTTCATAAGCAGCTTTAAAAGAAGATATTCAATTAAATTATTCATCTCCTAAAGAACATTAAAGATCATCCATTGCTTTATAATTATTATTGTACACAGTTTTTGTAAGTTCATCCCAAGTAGTTATCTCTATTTCTGGAATCTTATACTGAGTCTCTATAGCAGTCTAGATTTCAAATCCCATATTTTCTAAATGAATTTTCTTATTCAGTTTCCATTGGGCATAATTAACACCATTAAAAAAGGTGGCATGTAGGTATTAACACCTTCTAGTCTGTAATACATAATTAGATTTTAGAAAATATATTTAAAGAGATAAAATTTAGAACTAATAGAAATTTAAGATCTTTAAGATACAACTAAAATCAATGTTGAAAAACATATTGTATGAAAATCCTTAATTAATAAACAACCCTCTGATACCAAATATTGGTCGGATTGGACACTCAAGAGGGGGTGAATTGAGTTCCAATTAAAATTTCAGTTAAAAACATTGTGATTAAAACCCAAAAATTAAATAAGAATTAAACTATAGTAAATTTATAAAGATTGTACGTTTTCAATTAGTTCATAAAGAGATTGATTATTTCTCAGTTAACTCAATCTGAGGAATAATTAACTTATGAAACTAAATTATTGGTTAACAAAAGTTATAAAAACATGCTATATTAACTATTAGAGTTACATTAAAACATATTCATATTTAATGTTATTATAAACAGAATAATCTATATAGTTTAAAATGAAACAGGATGCCCAAAAAGTTTAACCAAGAGGATCAGTCTCAATCTAAGAAATGGTCCTCTCAAACTGATTATATAAAAATTGATCCAGACCCTCGATCGGGGTCAACCATAGTAATCAGACTATCGAGGTCCTCAGAACACTACCAAAGTTCTACGAGGAAAAGCAAAAACAATAGCACACCGGTTATCCAGGTCACACTTGACCTCTACCACTATCCAAAGTGGGATATAAGACTGTACGGGAAATATTATGTTGAGGATTTAGAAATCCTCTAGTTCATCATAGGTGGCATAGTGTGTTTAAAATATATAGCACACATTCCTTAAAATATAAATAAATGAAATACAATAAAGAAAAACAAATGGATATGATTTTAGAATTCTCAATGTGTTTTGAGGGAAGCTCTGGTATCCTTGGATTGAATGCCGATGAAGCATTGAGTCCCTCTATGGATTTAGTCAAGAAAAACTGATTGTCATTCTTATATTTGACTTCTAGGTATAGGCTGATCAGCTTGATCAGGTTGAGTGGAGGTGAACTCGTTGCAGCTCTTTGCACCGTGAGTGGTTAGGTTCTACAGATTCTGAATGTATCCTTCCTTCTTATTCTATGCATGTATGTCCTTGTGTATCTCTAAAAGGTTGTTTCGTATGTGCATGGAAATACTGATAGTTTCTTGTTTGTACATACACCCATGTTTCTTTCGAGGTTCTCCTTTATATACCTTCATCTGAGACAATGGGAATGATTACATTTTTATAGGTATGAGGTACAGTTTCCTTACATTCCAACAAATATCATTAATTAATAGCATATGCATTAAAAACAAAAAATATTACCATTTATAAATAATCAAATAGAAATTGGGTTTAGATAACTAGTGATTGGTTTTCATCAGTAGCTATTTTTATCAGTTAGTGTATAGCGGTGGACTTGAGTAAGTAAGTCTATGTCGGTAGCTGTTAGTAACTGTAATGGTTGCTGAATTGAACCGAGAACTCCTTCTATGGGTAGCTCCTTCTATCGGTAGCTCTGTGTATCATTAAACTTTTTGTATCAGCAGCTTGTTTATATCAGTTGCTTACTTGTATCGGTGGCTCTGCATCGGTAGCAACTTATAACGGTAGGTTTTTCTGTTTTTTTTGTATCAGTAGATATTCCTAAATCGGTAGACTTGTGGCGGTAGCTGTCTGTTTGTATTAGTAGACTTGTATCGGTAGCTGTCTATCTATATCATTAGACTTGTATCAGAAGCTGTCTATATTAGGGGACTTTATATCGGTAGTTGTGTACCAGTGACCTTGTGTCACAGGAATCTTGGTTTATCAGTGACTTTACAAATCGGCAGACTATGTACCGGTAGGTCTCTATTAGTGACTAAACACTTAATACTTATCTATTCTATGAAAATCATATCCAGATAGAGTTAGTACTAGAATTATTCATGTATAGACATTTATAAAAATAGATAAACATTGAATAACACATTCTAAGGACCATTTTTATCTTAATAATATGACGTCATAGATTGAAAGAATAATTAATATTAATATAATCATTATTTGGGATTATCAAAGCATATTGAAACATACATGAGATTATCAAAACAGGTGAGGTCAACAGAATTATATAAAAATCTCAATATATAATGAGATATACTTAGTCAATATCATTATATTTCATATGAATAATTCTAGCCTTTTACTGGATTTAATTAATTCTCACTTCACCTTTTAGTACAATAAATTATAATCAAAAAATAATTTATTTATACCTAATGCACTAATATTATATTTTAAATGAACAGATGTTCCACAAAAGAGTGAAAAGCCCTTCTATATGTCTCTAATAATAATTAAAAACACAAATGGTTAGAAATATTTATACAATAAAACACAATGTTCAAAATATTCTGTTTCATAAATAGTAAACATTAATATTAATCTAAAACATATCTAATTAATTTAAAAGTCAAACAATTTAGAAGGAAGGTCACTAAATAAATATTATATACTCCATAAAAATATTAACAACCTCTTAATGACACATTACTAATATTTTTATATGTTCATCATCGTAAAAATTTTATTAAAAAAATGAATGCTTCAAAAAAATATCATGTCATTTAATATATTACATAAACCAAAACTTGCATTAATATCTAATAAAGATAACACATACCATGAAAGGAGTAACCAATTTCTTAGACATTAATTTTATACCCCACAAATATCATTATCATTATCAAAACGACATTTAAAACATGTTATTGGTTATATTCCCAAAATAATGTGTTTTAAAAGAAGTTCAAATTTACACTGAATCAAATTTTTTGTCTAATGGTACCATTTAACACCTGATTTCAAATCCTTATAGATAAATTACTATAGTAAAATCTTTATAAATGTTTTTATTCCAATAACCATAAGATTAATGGAAAATACTATTATTAGAAAATCATTAAATCCTAAGTCAATCACATTAATCATTAAACATTGTCTATAGAAATAATATAAGCTTTACCTTTAGCTTATATCTTCATTTGAGGTATATTTTTTTAATTCTTGGGTAATAAATTTTCATAGTACCCTATCCCATTACAATTTAAATATTGAATAGAAATGATTAATTTTTTCCCCATTCATCCATGCATGTCATATCCCTACTGTAAAAAAAACGAATAAGACCATCATCCCCTTCAATTAAGTACACGGGGGTTTCATTACATAATTATCTTGTGTTAGAAAACCCTTTATTCCCTTCATCTCCTAATCAATTTTTTTCTATTACATCCTATTATACTATTAATTTCTTCCAAATCCATAAAAATTATATATATATATATATTTATTTATATCTCTCTATAGAAGATTATACTTTGACCTCATATAAAGCGAATGTTTTGTACACTAGTTCCCTTTTAAATATTGTCTTAATCCCTCCATGGAAATAATCATTTTTAGTATTTGTATTAAGTGAAATATATATGGTTCCAATTCCTTCAACAAGGTGACATTTTTAAAAAATTTCATACACTATATTAGAATTACTTTATGTTTCACAATATATAATTCCAAAACTAGTTACTGACTAATGTTTAACTGAACATTTTGTACAGGGCTAATAACATAATCTCAGAAATGTTTTATTTGATAATGTTTCCAAATAAAAAGGAAATATTTTCAAATCATTAACAATTTTTTGTAAATAATATTAAAATTAAACCAAGCATATCACATAGGAGTGTCATAAAAAGTTGATAGTAGAGACATTTTTCATGTACTAGATAATTTAGGAGTGAACCTTGATGCACCATTTCAGAGTTATTACCCATATGTAGATATGTACAGGAACCAAATCCACTTTTAAAATACAAGAAAAGATTAATATATATAAAAACCCACATAATAACTATCTTAATAAAAAAATACAACATTATTCAATACATATCATAAATTTCTACCATAGGGTTATGTTACCTAATATATGATTTTCTAAATCTAGTTCCCAAGGATTCTACTAAAATTTCATTGATACAAAATATAAATACCATGAACCTAGTAGATGATGTTTTTTCATTGTTAATTCAATATTTTACTATATCAAATACTCATATATGAATCACAAATATTCCTATTATCCTAGAGAAATAAAATATAAGAAAGGTTATACCTAGGAAGATTAGTAAGGGCATATGTATAATGGAAGATATCATCAATAGATGAAGCATAACTAGTATGAAAATGAGAATTCTGTGTGATTTAGATAATGTGAGGGTACCCCTATAACCAAAAAAATTTTATTTTGAAATTTTTATAAAATTTTTTGGAGGATAATAATATGGAAGTAAGAACACGTGATTAAAATAATTCCATAAAAATAATAACATAAGATTTAAAATTAACGTTAACAATCCTAACTTATTAAATTATCAAATTGGACAATAATAAATGATCACTTAATGATGTAATTCATAATTATAGATATCATAATTATAATATCATGAACGTCCATTTGATAATTTAAATATAAGGTTAAAAACCATTTATAATGGAAAACTCATTTTTCTCAAGAAACCTAATAATGTATTGATGTTTAATGTATTTATAAGCCCCCAAAATCACTTAATATTTCCAATTTATCCAACATATGAAATGGTTGAAACATAATAAACGTCAAAAATTGTATTTAAAAACAAAAATATGAAATGTTAATATGTGACACAATAAATTATCATAATCATAAACTAACCAGAGTAAAATGATGAATGTTAATAAACATTTACATCCCAAAAAATTGATAATAAACCATCTATAGAAGTTATATGGTTGATATAAATATAATATTTACTAGGTGAATCATATGTTTAAAATAGTGTTATAGCTACATATTAATATAAATACAATAAAAATTTCATTATCTACATTTCTGAGGAAAATAACCTCTTCAATTTGATTTTTTATAAACTAAATGTTTGCAATTTTTTGGAAAATTATTTTCTTGGAAAAGAATATTTTAAAATTATATATTACATTTTAAAATGTTGAGTGTTCATGATGAGGGGATATTTTATTCATGTTTTATACATTTAAAAAATATATTTCGTTCACATTTTTAATAAAATTCAAGAATACCATTTTTTGAAAATGAATTGAAGATTCATATCAATTTTTTTAAAAATTAAAAATGTATGAATATTTATACAAAAAAATAAATTTGTATAGGTTAAATGTTAATTTTAAAAATAATTTTCATCTAATGAGAGAAATAATGTTGGATTTACATTAAAAATATCATTAATTTTAAGTACCAAAGTGAAAAATGGTAATATTATATTAAATATTTCATTAATAACCATATTAAAATAAAATTTATTGATTGTTAGTTATAAATTTAAAATATTTCCCCTAGGGATACAAAAACCGAAACCATCCAAAATAATGATGATATTGTGAAATAAAACCTTACAACTTTGGTAACTTTTAAATCATAAGCCTAATTTATGAAATAAAATAAAATAAAACATTAAGTACCATACATATAAATATATTCATGATATCAAACATCAAAATAGGAATTATACACCACACAATGTAGTAAGTGATGAATATGGCGTATATCTCATAGAAATAAATATTAAACAACATACCCATACCTCTTGTTTGGATTCCTTCGTATTTATCCTATCCTCCTGTATAGAAACTGTAGGTTTATTATATATATATATATATATATTAAAATTTAATAAAAATATATATCATACCATATATTAGTTACTTACAATCTTGTTGTGACTATTTTATTAACAATTAATTTTTGAAATCAATGTTTCCCATGACAATTGCTCTACATTTCATGTATGTTTTGGTTAGTTAATTTATGTAAGATTATACTGATCATGTTTGCATCATATCCTTAATTTAAACACATTATAAATTTATTATATATTTATTATATATATTTATTTAAGGTAATCTGTAAAATTTGTAGATTGAAAATGGATTACACCATTCTTACAGATGGTATTCGATATGTATGTAGAAACATTTTTTCCATTTTTTTAATTGATGAAATGAAATTAAAATAATTTTGAAATAATATTTTATCAATTATTATTATGGTATACCTAGTGTTTAAATGAATACATTATTTCATTATTACCATATATATAAATATAAAATGAAAAACATTTCACATCGCTACTAGGAGGCTGAAGTCCAAACACACAAACAAGGGACGTTATTGTTTTTGAACAACTTAAACGTCTAGAAGTTATATGTGATAATATATTTAAATAATTATTTTTAGGCCATAAGTATCATATTTTTTAATTAATTTTTATGTTATTAATGTAAAGTGTAAGTGAAAATAAGACCTTATATAGTGAAGTGGTGGACTACAGTACACCCGATCGGCGTTATCGTATCCTCCCCCAAAAAATGTTTAATAAGAAGATATATTTGATATAATAATTCAAAGGTGTAATAAATTTCATAGATGTCAAATAAATATTATAAAAATTCCATTCAATCAATACATTAGTTATGGTGGTGGAAAATAAATTACTTCAGTCTGTGAGGTGGTAGTCCACTATACACATGATCCAAGATTTCACTTCGCATTTCATCGAAGTGGTGGTGGATATATGATATATCATTAACAAAATAATATGTAAATATATATTAGATAATGGGTTCCTTATTTTATCAAAGTTGTATGATATTGGAAGGGGTTAAAATATGAAATAAAATGAGAATGTATAGTTAAAATATTTACCTCTTCTTTGGAAAACCACTTTAGGATTATCCAAAATCCCTTATAAACCAAATTAATGCACTAAAAAAAGAACATATGTTGTGGGAAGGGCTGCAATTATTTTATTCTGCTAGGAAATTTCTCATTATATTTTTATGGATGATTGAATATGGGCGGAGAGGAAATGTGTTTTTATATGAGTCGAAAAGTTCATACTTGTAATTATTGAAACAAAAAAGTGAGGACCTAATATTTTAATGAAATAAGCCACCAAAATTTGTAATAATTTTAAATAAGAGGTTATAAGACAGTAAAATTCAAATAAAATGTGTTTTCAAATGATTAAGATTATTTTTAATCCTTATATTCTTAATTTAATTTCCCATCTAAAATAATTGTTTCTTTAACTGTAATAATTAAATTTGAAATTTTTTAATATTTGTTATGGTAAAAAATTAAATTTAAATTATTAAATAACATATATTATTAATATTATAAAAATATAATCCATTTTCCAAAATTTGTTTCATATAATTGAATGTATTAAAAATAAAATAAAACACGTAGAAGTGTCAAAAAATGTTTTTCCCAAAAAACTATCGAATATTTGAAATTATTTTATCTTATAATTCAAAATTAAATTTATTAAAATAGAATAAATTAGAATATTTGTGATATAATTTAACTAATTATAAAATAAAAAAATTGAAATAAAATTTATCCTTATAAATAATCTAAATGAAAGGATAATTTCCAATTAAATTCGTGTCATTCATTATTCCTAAATAATAATATTTTCAGAAAAATAAAAATGATTTCATGATATTTATTTAATATGTATTTATAAAATGAATTTAAATTTAATATATAATAATTCTAATGTTATTGAGAATTAATTTTAAATTATATTCTCAAATTACAAATGAACCACGTTTTAAGAAAATATAGTTTCTAAGAAAACAATACATTTTCCTTAAAATTGTTATTATTTTATTTCTAATAAATTTATAATCATTGAATTTATTTTATTCATGTGTAAACATCAAAATATTCAAAACTTGTTTAGTTATATATAAACTATCCATCTTAATTGATATGATATTATTGTCATGTCTGCATGATAGTATTTTAACTGAGTATCATTTTATGTTTAAACTCAATGTTTCTTGTTACAAAAGATTTTGATCTAATTAAATTTATTTAAATTATATATTTTTTAAACTATATTTTTTAAAATATATTTTTTAAAATATATTTTTTAAATTATATTTTAAAATTTATTTTAGATCATATAATATATATAATATAATGTCACCTTTTTAAAATCTATGGATGTAACATTCTACCACATTAAAAAAACTGTGGTCTCACAATTTAATCTTGATCTCTGAAATTAAGGGTTTGAATGTTTAAAATAAAAATAATGGAAAAAAACATCATATACTAGATTACTATAAAACCCCCATTATAAAAAAGAGTGGTAAATATGAAGGTTGTTTGGGAGAACACACAACTAGGTTTCCAACTAAGAGAACATATGTGAGAATGAAGATACAAACAAGGATGAAAAGTGTAATAATTATGGATAGTGAGAGAGATATTTTCGCAAAATAATGTTGATGATTCATATAAGGTCAAATAACCCAAAACCATAAATATTTAAATGTTAAAAATATAATCATTTAATTATAAATGAATATATGAGGATAATGTTTTTGTTTCAATATCGTTTTTCTAGATTTTAGGAATTTTTTACTATTTATGAATATAAAGAAATATGGTTATTGATATCATACTATAAAATAAGAAATATTTTATCTCTTGGGTATTCCTTGTTGAATTTAAACATCATTTTTAATTCCAATAACCTATTATCCAAAAATAACTGTTTTTCTTATGATGAACAATAAATAACTATTAAACGATTACAAGTTCCACAAAAGAGTGAAAAGTCCTTTTATATGTCTCGAAATATCATTCAAGACAAAATAGGTAGTAGTAGTTATCCAATAAAACCCAAATTTCCACTAAATCCATCGAATAATTTGGTGAGCTTAATATTCCTCAAAAATATGTCTAATAAAATTGAAGGACCAAAAATTTTAATGAAAGTAACTGTGTGAAAATTATATTACCCGAAAAAAAATAAAGCTTATCTTAGTGTCACAATATGAATAAGTTAATACAATTATAAAAAAAATTA
The DNA here is from genome assembly GCA_963277665.1 of Viscum album. NCBI lineage: Eukaryota > Viridiplantae > Streptophyta > Magnoliopsida > Santalales > Viscaceae > Viscum > Viscum album. The sequence continues at coordinate 167,077,622 of OY728140.1, forward strand.
TTTCAAAATAATGAATGCATTAAAAAATAAAAGCATAGGTTGTGGAATGTATTTCATAGATCCAAATATTATGTAAACAACCGTAATGATAAATTAAACCATCAGAAAACTAACCAATTTTAAGGTCACCAATACTATCCCACAAACATCTAAATATCCTTGATATGTCAACATATTTCACATATTAAATTCTATCTTATGTTATTATTGTGTTATAATAGAATTAAATCATTCTAATGAATCCATTTTCTTAGTCATTTGTTCCATTCAATATATTCTCTCAAAGCATTAAAAATAAAGTACTATAGTATAATGTTTAAATGTGTTGTGATTATTATAACTAGAAAATAAATTATAAATAAATATTACGACATAATTATAAAATCCAAACACATGAAAATAAATCATTCCACATCTCCTACATTAATTTCATAAACCTGACTTGGATTCATTACCTTTTTGAGCAATATACCTAAATACTTGTGTAATTCATTTGGATAATTCCCCATCACCTTACTGTTTAAACAATGAATATATATCATTTATTTTTTACCTTTTCATTCATGCACCATATTTCATTTATATCAAAACATGAACAAAAATATCAATTACTTCAAGTAGTTAAAAGGTTTTTTCTTTCCATATTTATCATATTTTGGAAAAACATTCTTTCCCATCATCCCCTTATCAGTTTTTTGTCTCCCACCGACTTATTATATTTCTTCCCTTAAAATACCTAAATCAAAAATAATTATTTCTATATTCTGATAGAAAATATTAGTATGTCCTCGTATTATGTGTATTTCCAGAGACTACTTCCCTTTTAATTACTAGATTAATCCCATAATGTAAATGATCATTATTACACTATGGATTACATGCATAAATATAGTTCATGTTACCTCTACTATTTTCCATTTATAAATAATTTTAAACACAAGACTAGATCATAAAATTTGGCATCATAATTTATAATCCATAAACAGATGAAACACCTAATATAAATTAATTGATTTATGCATGAGTAATCTAATAATCATAAATATGTCGTATTTTGAAATGTTTCAAAATCATTAAAACACATTTAAATAATTCATAATGGTATTTAAATAAAATAGTAATTAAACAAATAATGCCACCAAGAGGGCCAAACCAACTTCATAGTAAGGCCAATTTTCATAAACTATGTAATTGTGGAGTCAAGATCAATTTTCACTTTCCATATTTATGTCCCCTATATAGATATCTTTTAGAACTATGAACCCTTGTAAAATCATAAAATTGATGTATTTCTAAAAACACCACATTATATCTTCAATAACAAAACCTTCGGATGTTTTTAATTACCTTTCCTTAATATCTATCCTATGGTTATTTTCCCTAATCTAGTTTTCCCAAAATATAGTTCCCAAGGTATCTACTAATCTTCCTATGATACCGATAGTAGAACCACAAGCCTAGTAGCCTAGGTTCAGTGGTTAGTTTTTTTACATTAGGAATGATACAAGATATCACATCCGAAAGGACAACAAATTTTTATAGTATTGGTAAACTAGATTCATATAAAAAATTTAATTTATAACATAATGTACAAAATAAATTATGTATTATCTTTTAAATTTATATATTTCTCCTTAGGATATCCCTTCATAAATTTCACAAAACACATTATGAAATCCTAGAGAAATAAAACATATGGAGGTGGTGATTTCATATGTCTAGTAAGGGGATGAAAAAAATGTAAGATATCATGAATAAAGGAAGAAAAATCAATATGGAATGGTAAAAAAACAAATTGCATTTAATCAGAAAAATATACATTAAAAATAATATAGAAGGATTAACTGATGGTAAAAATATGGACATATAAATAATCACATACACGTAACACATAACCACGAATAATATAACTAGTCAAATAATCATATGGAAAATAAAAAACTAATATCATAATATGGAAATTAATAATTCTAGAAAAAATAAATATACCTTGAAGAACATTCATATGAATGTTTAAATGTATGGGTGAAACCCCATTTAATATGACCCACTAATTTGTATCATGAGACCTACCGATGAATCAATAAGATTTTTAATTCTCTGCCCAACCAATAATATAATATATAAAGTGGATTATGTATTTAAAATTGGTGAAAAACAATCAACACTAACATTCATATTTATAAACTAACAAAAAATATTTAATAGTTTTCCAAACAATAATCATTAACATAAACCATTCATAAAAAAATTATATGGTAATAAAATTTTATATTACTAATTAATCTTATTATAAACCATCTATAGGAATAATAAGGATGGCATAAATACAGTATATTAATATTATTTAAAAATTATAATAATGTTTTAATCTTATTTATGAATTGAAATACCATAAAATTGATATTGAAAACAATGTTTTTATGAAAATAAAATTTTAACTTTGAAAATATTATTAAAAATAAATGATCATAAAATGTTATCAATAACAACTAATTTTAAAATACCTTTTTAAACATATAAATTAATCTTTAAATCATTGGGTTTTCATGATGGTCTTAAATTCGCTTAATGTGATAACCATTAAAACAATGAATCTTTTCACATTTTCAATAAATGAAAAATCAACATAGTTTTTAAATTATGAAAAAATTCCATTCAAAAACAATATGTAAAATTTCACAATGGATGAAAATTTATTGATTAAATAATTTGTAAATGGATCAAAACATTTTTAAAAAACATGTATTTTGATGAAAAATGATTATTGACATATAACAGAAATAATGAAGGAATTTCTTAAAAATGATTTTTAAATAATTTAATGTACCAGTGAGAAGAAAATGGTATTAATACATGATAATTATTTTGAATAATGGGATTAGAAGAAAATTTATGGATTTTATGATATGAATATCAATAAATTCCCAAAAAGGAGACTTATACCTAAACAATATCTAATAATGATGAGATTATGAAATAAACAATTACCATTTTGGTAAACATTTTCAGATGACTCATGAAAGAAATTATAAAAAATGAAACTTTAAATCAAATTAATTGAAATATATTCACTATATAATATATAGAAAGGGACAGTATATACACCACACAAATGAATAATTGGTGAATATAGTTTATGTTTCATGAAAGTAAAAAGGAGATGAGAAACCATTACATAACATTCAAAATCATTCATATATCCCTAAAAACCCCGTATAATAAATAAAAATTTGTTATAATTATTTTAATAAAATATAATCCTATGTATCATATCATAAGTAATTTACCTAAAGACTTTTTATGATGCGTTTAATAATAATACTTTTTTAAAATCACTGTTTCATTTGATAATTGGTACAATTTTCACATTTAATTAGGTTCTGTAATTTTTTTTATCTTATGATGATAATTATTACATCATATTTATAATTTAAATAATTATTTAAATATCATATATATTTATTATATATTTATTTATAGTAGTATCAAAAATTTATAAATAGAAAATTGATTACTACATTCGTGGAGACTGTTAATTGTATGTACGCATGAATATTTGTGTATTTTTCATGAATATGGAATGGAAGGAAGGTAATTGTTATTTATTATTTAAATAATTATTAATATTTCATATTTTTATTTATATTTAAAAAAATTAATAATTATTAAAATCCATTTAAAAATGAAATAAAAAACATTTCATATTGCTATTGGGAGGTCGTTGTCCATGCGCACATAAGAGTGATGTTATTATTTTTCAATGGAATAAAAGTCATGAAGTAAGATATTATAATATTTATAAATAGGTATGTTTTTGTAAAAAAAAATCACATATATTCAATAAATTTATCATTACTATTTTCTTTGGATATAATTTGATAAAATTGAATCGCATCTTCTTGTGAGATAGTAGTCCACCATACACATGAGCGATATTATCATTTCCTTCCACAGAATTGTAAGTAATAAGTTTTATGTGGTATAATAATTAAATATGTACATTAATTTTTAATATATATTATACATATGTTAAATCCATCATTAAATCCAAATTTTAAAGGTGGTGATGTAAAAATGAATTTCATCAGTTCGTGATAGAGATAGACTTCCATATACATGATAATGTTTTATTTCATAATTAATTTATGTGGATATTAATATATTTTTCCATTAAAATAATAAAATATTATTATATGCGAAATACCAGTGTAATTGATTCAAATTTTTAGAATATTGTGATGTTTATTAAAGAAGAAGTACACTGAAAACATGTAGTTAAAAAGTTTACCTCTTCTTCAGGGAAGCTCTTTAGGGTTGACCTAGAGAATTTATATATAAGATTTATGATCTAAAAATAACTATAACCTATGGGGAGGAATTTATGTAATGTATTTTGTAAATTATTGGATTAACTAAATGGTTTCTATGTGTAAATAGGGGAGGATATTGGGGTTTCTTTTATAATCTAGGGAGAGAACACAATGTGAATAGTTGGAACAAATAGGTGATTCCCTCCTTTTGATCATTATAAAGGAATTAAAAATGGTAATTTATTAAATATTATAGGTTATAATGACTATATACGGTTATAATGTTGGTCGTGGAAACATTTTAGGCCATTTTGTACTTCTTAACATTTTTGTTTAACCCAATGTAAAACCTTTTGAACCTAAATGGTTGTAACTAATTATTAATATATTAATTATTAAATATGGAAACAATTAAGTTAAAAGTATTTTATAATATAAATTAAAATTATTCTAAATATGTAATATAATTTTATAAATTTATTTCATAGATGTTGTACAATTTAATAAAAAATGTAACCCATAGATGATTTGAAAAAATGACTTTAAAAAAAAAATACATTCAATTGTTTAAATAGTTTTGTGTCATAATTCAATAATATAGTGACAAAAATGAATTAAATTAGTTAATTTATTATATAATTGAACATATTTCTCTTTAAAAAAAATTATATTTCAATTTAACCTCTTCGATATATTTAAAAAATGAATTTTTCAATACATATCATTAGTTTTCCCACTATTCATCAAAAAAATATATTTTTCTAAATTTCATAAAAATTCCCCTAATAATAAAATTGACACGATAATTTTAATAATTAATTATATTTTTTAAATTTAATTTAATAAATTTCGTAAAAATGAATTTTAAATTTCTTTTGTAATGTGATACCACACAACCTTTTATAAAAATATTGTTTTTTTAGAAAAGATTTCATATAACATAAAATGGTTCACATTTTATTTATAATAAATATAAAGCCATTTAATTTATTTTATACATTTGTAATCTATATAAATTTCAACATCTAGTTAAACCTATTCATTACAACCAAGATATGTTCTATTTTCGAATAATCGGGTTTATATAATTCTATTTTAACTGTGTATCACATTCCATTTCAACTCAGCATTCTATGTTACATAAGATATCAATAAAAATTAATTTTATTTAAAATAAATATATTATAAAATATCAATTTATTACTTTTTTTTCTTTGCCTGATTTTATATTTGTTATACACTATCAAATATTAAATTCCACTTTTAAAATCATGGGGCATTACAGTGGCATCTTGAAATATTGTAACAATTGGTTAAAAATATCATGTAATGAATCTTAATCAATGATTTAAATGAAAAAAGGTATAAATAAAACTATAATAATTTTTTTGAAAATATTTAGAAGAATATAATGATATATTAAAAAATTTGAGGGTAATATAATTTCTGTCATGTCAAGACAATTTTGTGGTTGAATCGGTGGATGAAGAAGATGAAAAAGATTCATCCATCAATTCCAAAATTTATGTGAAAATTTTATCTCGACAACCAAAATATTATTGTCGAGAAAATACTACATGAACAATCTACAGGATTGGGAATGTGAAACAAACCTCTCAATTACATCAAACAACAAATCATAAACATTTATATAAGTAGAGAGTGATAAATCATGGGTCAAGGCAGTAAATGAATAATTCAAAAAAATAGAGAAAAAACAGACTTGGTATCCTATAAAGTTGTTGATAAACCATAAAATTATTAGAAATATATTTTTTTGAAGAATAATTTTTATGAATAGAGAAAAGGGATTCAAAATAAGTTGAGGTTGTTACAAAACGGCTATTTATAAGTGAATAATGATGAAGTTGGTAAAATTTTGAAGAATTTGTGATAGATTTAATTGGTAATATTATTCCAATATATTGTGATTCAAAAAATTCATTGAAATTGTTAATGAAATTATATTCTTGAATATATTACATGGATAGGTTGTTTACCAAAAACCCGGTGGGTCTTATAATTGGTGATGGTGATTCAAAACTGTGTCAATTAATAATGGATTTGTTCAATTTGAAAATAATTTTATTGGATTAATATTTTAATTTCGACAATTTCTTAATTTAAATATATTTTATAAGAGGTGATTCTTATCATAATATTTATTTGAAGTCCACTAAGGAAGGGTATTTTATGGTGAATTTATATATTGAAAACATTATATTTAGAGGTAGTAAGATATATTATTTGGATTAATTTTAATAATTTAAAAGATATTATTTATAACTGTTATTGATTAAAGATGTATCATACATTATTAGTATACATAAAAATAAAAAATAGGGATATTAATTTATCACACACGAAAAGTATGTGAAGGATCAGATGAAATATTTTTAAATACAAGTTATTTAAAACATTTTATCAACAATTATCATTGGAATAATTTTTTTAAAAACCGAATAATTAAGTGATATAAGCCCTATTTTTTATTAAAAATCATTCAATGATAATTTATCATATAGAAACAAAACAAACCATCTTTTATACAATATTCAACTTTTCTTGATTTTGAATTTTTCTTAATCATTAACCCCTCATTGAGGTCACAATATTTTATGCTACATTCAACGACAACTCAATTACAGATTGGGGTATTGTATAAGAAAATATCATTATTTACATGGCTACATTGATATTGATTGGGATGGAGAAATTGTTAATAAAATACATAACCATCAGATCTTTCTTTATGAGTCACAAGTGTATTGGATTCCATTATAAGAAATAGAAAATTAATTCAATTATAGTGCATATAGAAAAATACAAGTTAATTATAGATGAATTTATAACTATTATATTGTTGAAATAGTAATTAGGGGATCCCATTGAGTAAGTGAGGATGCTTATGGTGTTTCATTTTGATAATATAATCCAAATTGAGCTAATAAGTTATTTGATACATACTTTACAAAGAATAATATTTTAGATTCAATATGATTTTATAAAAAATAATTTTGATAAAGGAAACATTTAGATTGAGAATATTTCTAAAAATTAACATGGTCTATACATATTTAGAATAGAATTTTCTAGATCTTCTTCAAAAAAATATCCCCCCTCTCCAGATGTTTTAAATGTAGGACCTAGATACTAGTGTTCTATATAACATTGGACTATGAGTTTATTTTTGTAGTGAGATAAATAAAAGAATTCAATGCTAGTAAAATTTCCATTATGAAGTGTTATCAAGATTGAATTATACTCTATTATGGGGAATCATTTATTTAGGGGGATTTTATTTGGTATAATAAATAAAGGAAGATATAATCCATGAGGATGATAGGTGGTATGAGTTATATGTGGGATGAATTCAGGGGATGTTTTATGGAGATTACTCAGTTCATTATTATGTTTCTATATGTTTTATTAGATCTAGTGGTGGAGATTACAAGGTTAGAATGGACTTTCTATTGATATCTTGTTTTTAGAATTTTCATTTATTATAAAGACATAAAGGTATTAATGAGTAATTACTTTGTAGTTTTTATTTTCAATATATTAAATTGTTTGAATTTTACCATATATAACATAGATTTACCATAATGAGAGATGGAAATAAGGGAATTCCTCTTTTTTATGTTGGATATATGGATGAGTGTTTTGTGTGGTATATTGTTTTCATTTACAATCGTATTTGGAATTAATTTTTGGTAATGATATTTTTTATTCCATTAGACTTCGAGTTTCTTCCAGAAATTGTAAATAATGTGGAGTCATTTCATAATTATTTTTCTTTTAAATGATGAAAACTATGAAAAATGGTGGTTATCATGACTTTAATGTTGTTTAATAAGAATTATATTCTATAGAAGATAGAATGTAACCCCGAAATAACTATAATCAGGAACCAAGGAATATGATCATGCTATAGTGATGTCCCAGTGGAATTTCGGTGTTTTTCTACTTAGAATGGATAAAACTCTCACATTATAACATACATGGCCCCACAATAATACATGATATGTAATAATACATTTTTGGATTAAGTTAAAGGTTTACTAAATAACTAATCGACATGTATTCTCCACATGATTCTATTTTTTGATAGATGAGTGTTTTATTAAAAATGTATGTGTAATATAGTAGTACTTCAAAAAATTGGAATTATCATAACACTACCTCATGGGATACATCATGAGAGGCATGTTTTTGGAATAATTCTAAGGGTGATCAGTTTGAAAAATATGGGGGCCTCATTCCCTGAATCATATCTCACCACCACAATTGGTTAAAGGATTATAATGATTTAAATATATTACAAAATGGTCTTTATAGAGTTTACTATGATTAATCACCTTATATTTCTTGGTATATATATATTTTTTTATTTTAGGATCAATCTATAACATGGTATCACACTCTAAAATAATAATATTTGAAGTTACAACATGGTGATATATGAGTGTCCTCACCATAATATACTAAATTCAAAGAAGTGATTCTGATTCGATATTATCTCAGATCTTGTGGGATTATGGATGACTTTGAGAAAATCAATTATGGGTTTCTCAATAGTTTGAAACCCCCATTATGGTTGAATAGTAGATAATTACTGGATGGTGATTTTGTAAGATTAAATTCATATTATTAAGAGAACTAGGAAAATGATAATGAATATAGGTTATGAACACATCATTAGAATTAAGTGAACAATGTTTGTTTTGATGATTTCATTAATGATCTAGAGTTTATGAAAAGAAAAGGATCCAAAGGAAAAAACCAAATGTAAGTTCAATTTTAATTTTTGTTAATATTTTTTATTCTTGAGGATTGTATCACAAATTTGACTATAAAACATCTTTCAATTAGTGGGTGGATAAAGTTAAATATGGAGTGACCATTGGATTGGACATTCACCATTCATACAATTTTAACTATCTATATTGAGTTGTTATAAGGTCTAGTATCTCAACACAATATTACCATATACTCAATTAATTATCTCTTAGTATTTGGAAATGTAAAACCATTATTTCAATTTTTGTATTTGTGTATCATAATTGCAAGAGATTCAAAAGCATGCAGTGTTCTGTAAAATATGTGAACATAATCTAGTTGAATATAGAAAATAGTCAATACAATAACTCACCACCCCTTATATGGTATATTTTAACACTATGGATACATTAATTATTTTTAATGATTTTATGAATAGTATGAACATATGATATTACTGGTTGTTACCTTGATGACTTTGATATTGATCATAGATGAAAATATTTTATATAATCTTGAATTAAATTTTGTAATGTTATTATTTAACCTAAGAAGAAATATCAGATAATATAAGGTATATTATAACTATTATGGAAAAAATTATCTAAAATCATTTTGATAGTGGTTGGAAAAAGAGATCAATTTTTTCTAACCTCCATACAAGAAGTTTTTTCATAGCTGAAATTTTCTAGAAGTGATTTATATTGAGAAAAATGTTTATTATAATGTATAAAACAAAATTATAAATAAAAAAGAAACGAAAAAATATGATATCATGGTAAGTTCAAACATTATTGTTAGGGGTATCAAGGATAATTTAAAACTAGTCTGTAAGGTCCCCTTTTTCAATAGAATGTAATTTTCGGATGGAATTTTGAAAAAATAACATTTTGGTTGGGGGATAAATGATGAACTAAGTTTCAGAATGAAATTATGAGAGTTTAAATTGTTACAATTGTTGTTTTAATTGGAGTTAATGTTATGATAGGTGACTTGGGTGTTCAATCTTGTTTTAGGAGGATATGAGTCTTGATTACACCCTTTAAATCTAATATCATGGGAAATTAACTGAGTCACCTGTATTGAAAATGTTTTGAAATAGACATGAAACTCCACCGTATGACCCAATAATTGGATATTAACAGTTAGTTTAACCATTCATAGTTGTCCACATGACCATGTGAGGGGTAATGGTAAAATATAAAGGTACCAGAAGCGATTTGAAGATTTTCTCAAAAACATACAGCTAGCCAGCACGAATAAAACCACATAGGGAGTGAAACTACATATTAGTGCATGGTTCGGACAAACCATGTGGCCAAATTAACTGCCTCATTAGAAAGAAGAAAAAACCATTTTACCTTGTTTTTATTTATACTGTTGCCTCATTTCTTCACATCATTTTCATATATAAGTTCCCAAAATGGGGGGATGTCACTCTTTCCTCTTGGGATTTAGCACAACTCCTCTGTTTAGGATCATAATCGATCACTTTTTAGCATATTGGATCACCATCCATAAAACTAATATTTCTATTCATTATTTTACCAGTTTCAAATTTTGTATTGAATGATATTTCAATGTGATTTAATATTCCCTCTTTTTAGAGTGTTGATTTATTCATTCAATTATTCTCAATCCAGATCAAATAAAATTCATAAAAATGGATGAGTGAATCATATTAAGCACAAATTATATTGTATATGGATTTTACCATAATGAATTTCATGTTTATAAATTACACTACTGGTTTGGGCACCAAATTTCCCATGTGTCTTCTGTAGAAATATAAATTAATTATGTTAATTATAATGACCAAAATTATTTAACCCTTGTGCATATAACAAAGCCATAAATTTTCATACACATTTATTCAAACCACCACTTTTTGGTTGCATTTTTTATATACCTTTGAACCCCATGAATTTAATATGAAATTTAACAACCATTAGAGGTGTTTTGTTTTAAATTCATGCGAAAAAATCCATTATCAAGATTTCATCCAATTTTTATGTGTATAGAATTTCTCATTAAGAAATAAAATTTTATTTTTAAGTAAATAAAATGGGTTAATAAACATTCCCATTTCTAAAAAAAACTAAAAAATGAGTTGATTTTTCTTATATAATTAATGGGGAATCAAATGATGAAATTTTAATTATAGTATAAAATTTTATATACATGGACTTGTCTATTATGCATTCTTGAGTTAAATTGAATGATCGAGATGAGTCGTACTTTTCGGCATAGATATATAATTGTTCATTGGAATAATCATTTAATACATATGTATATTTATATTATTAATTTTGATACTCATGAATAGTTTCACTTATTAATTGTGATACTCAGGTATGATATAGCTTATAAATTTTGACGGCTAGGTATAGCATCCATTATAAAAATAAATTCTTAAGAATGATGTTCCTTATTAATTGTGATATTTAGGAATGTAATCCCTTATGGATTGAGATTCTCCGGAATGGAATCCATTATTAATTGTGATACTTGAGTACGGAATCCATTATAAATTATAATACTAGGGAATAAAGACCTTCTTTAAAATATTTTACTATAATGACTATGATTTGGAGCATTATTTATTCCCTGTATACAGATTAGTACTATATGTCTATACATATTTCAATATATGTTATCATATATATTGTAGATAAATATACATTCACATCTCAATATATATATATACATGTTGAAACATCATCATTTATATTCTTGATTATAAAAAAAGGTATTGTTGGATGAGTGTACTTCGAGGAACCCTAGTCCCACATGTTTATATTCATTTGATCGTGAAATTATTTATTATACATGAACACAGTTGTATATTATAGTCATATACTTGATAGAATCAGCCACCATTGGGGGTTTCCTACTGATATTATGTCACACCCAATTCAGGCGACCATTTGGGGCCCAGCCAGTCCTCATGGCTCCCTGATCTAGATTATATATTTGTCTTACATGTTATTTTGTCATGCATTTTTTACATGAGTATGACAACATATAACCCTGGGACTAAGCCAGAGCTCAGGATGATCAATAATATGGAAATTGGGGATTTTTATTCCTTTCATTGTTTATTGATTATGCATTACCATTTTTTCATCCATTTCTGTTCACGATAGCATATTGGTTTTCTTGATTATGCATTTATATATTTTTTATTGTCAGTGATAATTATATTTGACTACACAATTTTTCATATACTTCTAATGTAATTTAATGATGCTTCTTCTATGATTTTGACTAATCCAGCGGGTATATTATCCCCACATTACCATGATTAGACCCTAAATACTATTTAGTAGCCACTAGTACATAGGTATGTGAACATGAGGCCATGTGACCAACCGACTTCGGGAACCAATGTAGTGGATCCAAGGTTTGGTTGTCAAAATGTTGTGTTAGAGAATTTTTATACTTTTTCATAAACATTTTCGATGATAGATAGGACATTATCATTGTTTTAGCACATAATAAATATCTTCTTCTAAGAGTGATCAACCCACTCATGGGGAAATGTACAAGTGGCTTGGGATAGGATTATTGCTCAGTTTATTCATTCTTATAGTGGATTATTAATTCAACTTGTGTTTTTTATCTTTTTTTGGCATCTTGTTGATTGATATTGTTTTATGTGTTTTTGGGTTTTCCTAGTGTCGAATGAATGTTTTTTAACATGTTTAATTTTAAGAACATATACATTCACATTCCATTTATATCCCATTCCATTTAGATAGCATTTCATGACTTCCTAATACATGATGGATGTTTCTTGTGTGAAATAGAAGCTTGATTTCATGTATACAATGTTTATTTGATAATATTAGTTCTTTGTGTATATAAAAATGTTTTAGTTTAATTTTTATATGTATGTATTGTTTACTAATTTTATAGTATTCCTTATTCTAATTATGATATATATTTGATCATGAAAGGGTTACATCAAATTCAATGTATTTTTTAAAATTGATTGATGGCGACACCTTAATTAGGAAATCTAGAAAAGTTTTAGCCATGTATAAATTGTTTTATTGGATGAAATATTATTGTTTGAAATTTAATGGGTTAAAATAAAAATTTATAAAGTGTATGGTCCATAATAAGTTGGAATAGGTGACCCATATAATCAAACCATCATAAATGGACTCATTATATTATGAGATCTATTATAAAAACATGGTAGATTCTATAAAAAGTCCAAATGTAACTTATTGAGGTTTGTACCTTTGTAACAATTAAATAGTGATTCACTTAATAAGACACATTATAAATATTAATGTTGTTAACTTCATACCCATAAAAGAAATTGGGTTTCCTAAAATCATTTTCTTGAAACATCCCATGTTGGTCCATCTTTACTTTTTATATATATGAGTTAAACTTGACTCTCCCTTCATAGGTTATTCATGGTGTATATGATTATGCGATAAACTCACTACGGATTAAATAAATAAATCATTTAAATGCTGTTGTTTTTAAATTAAATATATGTCAGATGAATAATAGAACCCTCATAGGTTGAATTTATTTTAAAATTCCATAGTTCTTAACCTCATTGGGGAATACTCATGCTCTATGAGGATAGTTATTTAATGTGTCAAAAGTCACTTTTATTCTATTATATATAAATGTACGGTGGAATATTATATGATATAATCCCTTAAATTGATAAAATACCATTAATCACATTTTGGCACTAATTTTTATTAGGTAGTAGTTAATTAAAATTTCAGTTGCAACTTAGAGGTTGTTTCATATATATCTTGTGAGTGAAATTTTTATAACTAAGTTATATAAGATAATATTTGTTGATAAATACATTTTTTGAAACAGAATTTTTATGATAAGTTTTCTAAATGTGGATAATATTTATTCTAAATAAATTATTCTTGAAAATAAGTCTCATATAACATACCTTTGTTTCCTTATATTTTTAATTAAATTAATTTTTAGTTATAATTTTCCTTTTGAATTGGTTCTAGATATTCTTAAAACCAATCCATTGAAAATTTTAGAAATAAAAACTAAATTAATATATTGTCTTAAATGTAACCTTAATTTGGTGTTCTTATTTTTCACCCTTATATTTGGGAAATTGAATTTGTTTTCCGATTTTAGCAATATATGGGAAATGGTGTAGTGGCCAGAGGCCATTTTGGACCTTTTTCTATTATAGTGAGAATATTGGTCAAAAAAATTATCCCATGTGACAGTTCTGGAATTACCTAGATGGAGTTTATGATTTATGCTTTGGTGGGGGGCTAGCCCAATCATGGAAGAGCCCCAGAAGAAATATATCATCTATAAATTATTTTCTAGACTTCTAAGAGAGAGGTACAATTTGGACGCCACATGAAATAAGAAGGACTGTTTGTTTATAGAACAACAACTATGATTAGTGTTTGATAACTTTATAAATAGACCCTTGTTATAGACGAGCATTATTTAATGATCTGATGTAGTTGGTTAGACAATCATATCTCATGATCAACCACAAAGTAGTTCATGAGATCCTTTTTCCTCAATGATGGATAACTCATGATGTCATAAATTGGATTAGCAATCATAGAGGGTGGTATAACACTAGGTTGGAATCATTAATGCGGACCATGAGATACATGGATACATAGTGCCAATATGCCTATGGATAATATTAATTGATGTTCCACTACATTGGTGTGATACCAAGGTACTATATATTGATGAACGAGGTATACGTTAAGCCCTATGGTTGTATAGATAAAGGTAAGAGTTATGTGGAATTATTTAAGCTATGTGCGATAAACTATGTTTACCAGTCACATCACTCCTACAAAAAATGAATTTAAAATCACAATCCTTTATAAATTCTATATGATACATTAATAAATGATAGATTTATCAAATAATTATTTATTGGTGATGATAAATTAGTATAAAAAAATTAAATAATTAAACAAATTAAAATTTAATAAAATATTAAACATTTTCATAATTATATAATTGTTGATATAAATGAATAAATTGTATATACATGCATATAAATTATAAAAAATAAAAAATAGTATATATAAAATACATTGTTATATCCAATAAATATAATTAAATGGTTAAAAAAATAAAAAATTAAAATGAGTAAATTAAGAAAAATATTAATTATTATACAAAATAAAAAATTATTTATAAAAATTAATAAAATTAATATACATACATATAAATTACAAATACTTATAAATAGTATATATTAAATATAGACATATAAATGAATAATTTTTTATTATGCCACAATAAATTAATATTGAATAATTTGTAATAATTTAAAATCAATAAATTAAAAAATTATTTGAAAATTAATTGATGAAACACTTTTTTATAATAATGAATATGAATGATATATAAATATAAATTAATAACACATATTATATATAAATATATTGAAAATGAATAAAATGTAAATATTAAAAACAAAATAATGTGTTATTTTTTTAATGTTGTTTTATTTTTCAATATAGGAAATATCAAAATATGTGTGTTAGATTTATTTCACATATATATACGTTTTTAAAGAATTTTTATATATAGCCTACACACATGCATTCAATTAAATTTTATAGAGAATCAAATACACCTAATAATTTTCTAATTTATTCAATTTTTAGTATATTTTATAATTTCATTATAACATTATAAATTAAATATATTATGTTTTTAAATATTTAATTTTAGTTATTTATTTTTAATTTCAATATAGTTCCGTAATATTTATTCATTTTTAATATTTTTTATATTTGGGATTTTTTTATTTTTGAATTTATTCATTTTTTATTTTTTATATATATTTCATTAATATGTTTTTGTATTTCCAATATGTATTCGTATTTACATTAATATATATGTATATACACAAAATAAGTTATATTTAATAAACTAATCTTATATATATTATTCAATATTTTTAATGGGTAGACATTTTTAATTGTGACATTTCAATCAATTTTAAAATGCATGCATTTAAGGTAATATATAAATTACTTATGTTAAAGATATATTTCTAAATAAATATTTATTAAAAATATATTTATAAATTTATATTTATTATATTTATATATTTATATATTTATATATTTATATATTTATAATTGTAAAAAATAAATAAACATTATTTTAAAAAAAATCTATAATTATATATATATAATTATATATATTTACAAAATTTCAAAATTATTATAAATTTACTCAAATAATTAATGTTCAATATTTAAATTTATATTTATAATATATATATATATAGGGGTGAACTGTCAGCTTATTCTGGGAAAGGGTCTATATTATAAAGAAAAGTAGACAATATACAATGGAGGGATTTATATAGTGGGTCATGATCTAGAGACATTGTTGAGACCCAAAGGGAAAGCTACCACTAAGCAGCACCCTGGGGCTATATATATAATTATATTATTATAAAATTTTGAAAAGTATTTTTTATATATTTATTAATAAATTGATATATGATTTAAATAATTGTAATATTATAATAAATAGAATGATTTAATGAATGAATTTATTTTTATAGATATATTATATATATATATATAATTATATAAATATATATAATGAGATAAATATTTATAAATTATAAATAAATAATTATAGATATATATATATATATATATATATATGTTTGTTTAGTATATTTATAGTACTATATATTTATGTAAAAAATTTATTTAATAATTATTGATGTAATTATAAATAAATAATTAAACTTTTAAATAATTATATTATTTTAATAAATAAATATTATTATATAAATATATTAAAAAAAATTATTTATAACTATAATTTTCAATCCATTATCAGTTGTAATGTTTTAGTGGTGTTCAATGTTCCTTTTATCCGAACTTTTTTAGCACTGAAAATGATCATGATTTATGTGCCCTAAAAAATCACTGAAAAACAATAGCTTTTTCAGTACTAAAACCTTAGTACTGTTAAAGTGAAATTGTATTAGTCCTTTTTAGAACATATAAATACGCATTTAATCAACTCTAATGAATTTATCTCTAATATAATGGATCTTAATCAGTATTATATTCAAGAGCTGATAAAAATTTCCTTGATCTATTTAAAAAAATCCAAGCTGTGAATCATTCTGTCATTATTCTTAAGCTCTCTGGGAACTCCCATGCTGCATTTGATACTCCTCTCCATTGGCTCAAATGAATTAATTTTATAATCAATAGTAAGTTAATTTATCCTTTTCCCCTCTCATTGATTATTTTTTGGGTTCTGTAGTTTTCATTTTTATTCTAATCATAACAATGAAAAAACCTTATATTATATATATATATAGCTTAGTTAAACCAGCACAAGGACACACCTATTCAATAACCTCATTCATTCATTATAGAAATCCACTTTTAATTATGTCTTCATCCATTGTTTCTACTGATCCTGGTTTTTTATGTATTCATTATTATTCTTTATTAACATTCATATTGTAGGGATTTCTATTTTTTAATCTTGTTTAAACACTTTGTAATTCACATGAATGTGTAAAAAATTAATACAAAAGAAGAATTATTAATATATGTGTATCTTTTGAGAGAATAATATTTATAAAATTTATAGAATAATAGGTGCATATTTTTGAATAATTAATATTCTAATATTTGTGTCACATAGGTGATGACGTTAAAATATGAAATAGTGTTTGTTCCCATTTCATAAAATTACATTATTTTATGGTGTTTCTTGTATATTTTCTTTTATTTTACTATTATTTGTTGATCATACATAATTTGAAAATAAAGTTTGAATATACTTAAACATTTTTAATATATTATTTAATAATGAAATGATTTTATAACACATTCATGAATCATTGGAGGTGTTGATATTAAAATTTGTGAAATATTAAAAACTTTAGGGATGCTCAATACAATTATATGTTTTTTTATTGTGGAAATTTTAACAAAAAACGAATTGATGAATTCAAGTTGTTTGAAGAAGAAAAATGTTTTTTGAGATCATATTGTGGTTAGTGGTACGTCATGATGGAAAATGATCTATATTTTTGGAATTTAAAATGATAGAATTTGTAATTAGAATTGAATTTAGTCTATTTTTAAATATGAACGGGTTTAGAGTATACATGGGATATTCTCTTTTTAAAACAATATTTTCTAGTATTTTATAATGTTATATTTGAGAAAACATGCGTTATATAGAATATTGATCAATTATTATATATTAGAAATTTTAAAAATAAATTTTTAAGGGATTATCATGTTTTATTATTTGATTATGTAATTTTATGCTTAATATACCAAATAATTTATTGTTTATATATATATATATATATTTGAGTTTTTATTTTTCAGATAAAACTTTTTCAAATATATATGTGTTTATAGGGAATAAATATTCCACAAATTTTAAGATACTAATCATACTAATATATTTTTTAATAATCATTATATTGTAAAATCAACCAATACACATGTATAAAATATTATTTTCTGGACATTATAATTTTATGAAATATAAAATTATCTGACTTTTATATATTAAGTCTCTGTTTATACATATTTATATATTTTTTACTTATTAGTTAGCTAATATTTTTTTACTTATCTAATAATTTTTCATCTAGAAATTTTTTTTTTGAAAATTAATTTTTTATACAAAATATGTAACTAATTATTTTGTTAAATATTGATAAATTTTTTTGTATAATACTTTATCTAAATAATCCATTATATTATTAAAAATGATTTTTAATGTAACATTCAATATTTGAATTCAATATTTTTCTATAAGAAATACATTTTTGTATGCGATAAATATAATTTTTATCATATAGTAGAATATTAAGGGAATTATGTAAGGTATATTAATGGTATGTTATAATGTGAGTTACTATACAAAATGTTAGTGATTTATCTGGGGCTTGGGTAAGGGTGATGTGACATTTTTGTTTTTGTTTTTTCATCACTATGTTTTTTCATATGATTGGTTTAACTTATGTATTGTGGAAAACATTGGGTGGTTCCTTCTTAAGAGAACTAATATTGTTAAGACTTCCCATTATTTCAGATTCACTTCCTATTAAAAATGACTATGTTAAACCCATTTCCTGATTTTGATGAAATGATTATATGTAAAAAAATCAATGCATTATTGTATATTTTATGGTCCCCATGTAACACCCCTGGTAAATAAATAATATGAAATTTTTATATTTATCCTTATTTTTGAATAAAATTTTAATATTAATTAATAGGGAATTCTACGCTCGATGGATTACCCAATATGCAACAACGAGTTTCCTTGAAATCTTACGTTGCACTCTAATAATAAAATAATTTTATTTTAATTGGTAGTAAACACCTAGCCATTGTAATGACGGGAATGAACAGAAATAACTACAAAATGATTATATATGTTTGTCAAATATTTTTAATTTTTAAAATAAATGTTAGCGGATTAAAAATGCGAATGAATCCAATTTTAAGCGTAAACATTCTAATATTCTTTAAAAGTTTGATTAACCGCCTTTTGATGGAGAATCTCTTTTAAATCCACATTTTGACAATTTTATGTTTTATATTTGACAAAATAAAATTCTTCTTTATAATTGGGTCATCATAATTTACTTTGTTTAATGTTTTTGGTATTTTTTCGATAAAGTACAATTTTTTAATGAATGGTGAAAAATGTTGTATTTTAATTCAAAACCTCTTGTTAACCTAATATATTTATATTATTAGATTATATTTTGAATTGGATTTAACGTAAAATTAGAATATATTTTTACCATTTAATCCAATGGTGGTCATTGGAATTAATTTCACTTTGAAATTGGACTTAAACTAGTGTCAATCTTTTAATAAATATTGTTTTTTTAAAAACACGCTATTTGTTTTGACAACAAAAATTAATTATTAAATTAATTAATGCAAATTATATGTTTTTAATTTTGTAAAATAAAAATCATTTATGAATTCGTCATATCAAAAATAGCTTAGGGTGATTTTTTTGGTATTTTTCTGAAAAACATCAATTTTTGATGAATAGTGAAACCACTAAGTTGTAGTTTAAAAACTGATTTTTCATTTAAATGAAACCATACCACTTTTGTGATTTGAATTTCAAAACTCCGACATACGTGGTTGTCATTAGTATGTAATATTTGGTTCAATGGGATTAAAATAATTTTTTTGGTGAATAGTAACTTTTAAGTTTTTAATCGCGATTAGGGGTAATTAGTGTAATTTAAGGTAAACATAATGTTTTAATAAAATGAAATGACCTTGAAACATGTCATACCCTTATTATATGTATAATGGCCGACCCATAAATTCCATGGGTCAACTTGGGGACCCCATGGAGCCATTTTGGTATGAAAATGACATTAATAACTTTTTATTTAAAGTTAAAATAAAAATGTCACAAACATGAGTTATTTTTCTAAACAAATTTATAAATGGGGTTATGCATGTCATATTTTTGACTATAAATATTCATTAAAAATCTAAAAATATTTCCTACATCATTATATTTTTTTTATAAATTATAGACATTAAATAAATTAAATTATTTGTGAGACCATTATGATGCAGTGATTACCTCATTATTTAATGATTTAAATAAAATGAAACGATAATGTAAAATCTAAGACCTAAATTTGTCAAAAACCAATTTTATGGGTGGATTTAAAACTCTTATCACCTTATAATATAAATATTTAATTTTGGGACCTTTAAAATCCGAAAAGCATTTTATAATAAAGTAAAAGTTTATAACTTTCCAAGAGTGCCCCTCCTCTCCTCTTATAAAAAGCCCCCACCTCTACCACCTTACCCACAACTCTAAACCCTTTGGCTCGGCCAAACCCTGCCAATTTCCTCTCTCCACATCCCTCTCTTCATCATTGATGCCTCACCTTTTGGCAGAATCTTTTCCTAAGAAGCCATTGAGCTCAAATCAATAAGAGTTACCCGATTTAATGGTAATGTCTTCCCTTGTGTTCTTTTGTTTTATTTTGCTTCTCCAACCCTCTAAAATCATTTTATTCCTTTCTTTTGAAATAACACAAATATCTTAAATATGCTAGGATGTTTTTATGTGAAGGATTAGAGATACACTTACACACACCTTCGTCTAATGGTTAAAGAACAGACTGTTTCTGTGGATGGTGAATTTCTGCCTCACGAAACGAGGATTGTTCAATCTTCTCTTAACACCTTTCATGGGGTCCATTATGATGTCACTATATTTTATATATGATATATATGGTTTTTATGTTTTCTATATGTTTCTTAATTTTATATTTAAAACATGCCTTGATGCCTTTCATGTTGTGCAAATGCGATAATTTCATACGAGGAAGTGTGGACTACTGCCACATCAAGTGATGTAGCTCGTTCATGGAATACATGGAATGTATAAAGAATGAAATTGATGAAGTTATGTGATATATATAACATATATATTATACTGTAATTATAATATATATATATATATATCCCATCTATTATTAATTCCATTAATGTGCCAAAGAAATGAAAGTAGTGTTCTTGCATACGTACGGCTTACCGTCTCCATGAACGGTACATTTCATTTCGTATCTCCAAATGTTATTTACTATTATAAGTAAATATATATAATGGATATATATGTCATATATTACATCTAAATTATGTATATAATTATGGAATTATAATATATTTATATATATCTCTTTTAACATTAATTCCATTAATATGACAAAATATGAAAGTAGCGTTCATTCGTACGTACGGCCTACCATCTCCTTGAACGGTGCTTTTAATTTTTTATCTCCAAATGTTATGGAATAGTAAAAAATGAATCTTTACTGGAAATATATGATATTTAAAACATTAATACTATTCTGGAGATGACGTACCCATAACTACATGGAAAATTATTTTCCATCAAGTTCAATTTTTACTCATGTACCGAACATCGACAAAAACGTCTGATATTAACTCACTTTATTAACCAATCATTATAACATTATAATATGTGATATGAACTGAATAATAATATTTAAATTATTTCCTTAATCAATTTTAAATTTACCAAAGTTTATTATTCAGGAATATAATGAAACGAACAAGACAAGTCAGATTTGAGGTAAGGGATCCAACCTCTCTCTTTCTTTTTAAGTACTCTCTTTTATGTCATTTCTTTTAAGCTAAAATTTATTATGTTTGGGGATGTTCTTTTATATTCCTCATATGGTAATTTTTATGTTCATATTATGAGATACCCTATTTGATCTCATAAATCCATTTTAGGAAGTTTTAAGTGGCACCGTTAGGCTGCCAAGTTTTCGTAAGGGATCTTTCATCTCACTGTTATTCCAGTGATATTTATGCTATGTTTGCCACTATTTCCTTTGAGTGGTGTATGTACTACACATTATTATACTCTTTGTGTAATATAATTTCATTAATGTGTATTTACATCTTCATTTTATGACCCTTCTTCCATGGGGTGTACGCTTCGAAAGTTACCCAACTCGATAAGGGGACCTTTCACCCTCCTCTTTTTAAAAGACTTCTTTTGTTATGTCTTTTAATTCACATAATATTATGTTTGGATATTTTCTTATATATCCTTATTTATGTAAATTTTATTCCAAGTGATGAGATACCATTTTCTCTCTCATCAAGTCATTTTTTGAATTTTAAAGTGACGTCGTTAGGCTGTCGGATTTCTGTAAGGGAACCTCTTAACCCACTTTCAATTCCTTGGGTTAAACCTATACTTCATGATTCTATTATTCCAAGATTTTGTGTGGAATCTCTATGTTGTAATTTCCAAAAACCTTTGTGTAGATATACTATTTCTCCACATAATCATCTCATTGATAAATTCTTACAAACTGGTATGGGAAATCATAACTCAATCTCATTTCATTGAGTTAAATATCTATGTCATTGGTTCTATTTTTCCAAGATTATGTGTGAATGTAATATGATTGTTTCACAATTAATATCCACATATATTGGGTGTATTTATATTTCTCACACATAATTAGGTGATATATTTATCCTTAATTTAAGGATACCATCTTTATAATGGATTTCGTCTCAATTTACATTTCCATTGAGTCTTAATTGTTGGTATGCACAAATTCACTCTTATATGGTGTGTATACTGTCCTTTGACATATTATATCATGAATCCATTAATTTTCATGATATTATAAAGTTTGTATTAAATATTATTCCGCAATTATTTGTATTCAAGAGTCTCTCATATTGTTAAAAACTCTTTAACAAAAATATCATTTTAAATGTTTTAAAGATTAATTATTCTAAATCTTTATCTTTAATGTCCATGTTTTCAAAATGGTTTTTAGTATTTATTTAATATGGAAATTAATGTTTTAAAATTATAATTACATTAAAATCTTCAAAGTGGTATGGGAAACTTTGATTCAAAAATCTCTTTTAAATGGTTTTTGAAAATGGATTTATTAATTCAATATCTTGGAATTACTTATTGTGATTTCAAATGAGATGTTGTCATTAAAATGTTTATATTTTCAACATTTTATGTGTAATGATGGTACATGGACATTCTACGGGTTGTTACGTGATAAACCATATGGAAGGTGGTGCCGTTAATACCAGGATGGGTGGTTACGTTATAACCTCCAATGCATTGGGTATGGAAGTTGGCCATATGGCTATTCCATTAAGTATGTGTGGAAGTCGACCGTATGGTTATTCCATTTAGGTATGTTTATGTCCCATGTTACCTTTATATGTTATGTGTTCTTTATATGGGTTTTATGGTAATATTTTGGTTACAAAAGGGTATTTAATTGTCTTTAATTCCGTGAATAGTTTTAACTAATTCATAAAGGTGAAATGTATTACTTTGGTAAAGTATTCATGGTTTACCTGTTGTTTTGAAAAAACTAACAGTTTTCCTTCTTTGTGTATCCTTTACTGGACTTTTTATTCTCATCCCAAGTTTTTGAAATGTTTTCCACGGGACATAAAGATGAATAGGGTCAAGGATGGGTTTATGGAAAGACATGTTTTCTAATACATGGAAATAGAAATGTTTTTTTAGAGTTTTTTTAATTGTTTTATGGAAACATAGTATATGTGTCTATTATGTAATCTTTTGAGATGTAATAGTTACGACCCAATTCTCTAAAACTCTTAACCTGAAAAGATCCTCTATGTGAGTTATTCATTTAATTCATGATTAAGTAATGTTTAAGGCCGGGGCCTTATAGTTGGTATCAGAGGTAGGGTTAGATAACTTTAGAGGATAGGGTATTCTCTAAGAATAAGTGACAATTCCATAATAGTTAGGATTTCAGAAAGAGTCCTAGTTTTAGATAAAGTGAATGAGTATGTTTATCTTAGTTTTTATCTTCCTCATTAGTACATGATGGTTTTGTTGATATACTCACACTGACTTTTTTTGGTTTTAGTAAATGGATGGATCTAGTAGGCACCAAAGTGACAATGGATTTGAAGGAAACTGTGGTGGTTCTCTGATTAAGAGACTGGATGAAATGTGTGATTCAATGAGAAATCTTGTGGTTATTCTAAGCCAACTATCAGGAGTCATGATTAACCACTTGAACCTTGGTGAGTTCTCTAATGCATCATTTATGAGAGAACCAACTCGATGTGGAAGTTCAGGTGATTATTATAAATGAAAACCATTAGTGTTTATATGATCCTTACTTTTGATATAATTATGGGTTACTATATGTTATGATGAAAAATGAATGGCATGATATAAATATGAGGTTAAATTATTTAATTTTTATTTTTGAAGATTTTATCTCTTTTTAGGGAATGTTTTAAGTATTATATAGTTTTGTAAAAAAGACAACACGCAGACCGTGTGACAACCCGTCGCGTCGGACAAAGATGCGGGAATCGAACCCACAACCAATGTGCGACTGGTATTTATTGCCAACCACTGGACTATGTGAAGTCCCTGGTTAGTTTGACTAATTCTTTTTAGTTAGTTGATTTTAGGAATCAAGAGTAAGTTTTTTTTGGGTTATCTATGGAAATTATTAACCTATCATGGAGGATGTGTGATTAGCTTAATTACTTTTCAATATGAGACTTTAAGAGAAACTGATGTTATTTGGAGATAAATGTTAATTTTTACCTTGGAAGACTATGTCATTAAATCCATGAAATATTTGGGTTTCAATTTTATTTTTGTTTAATTTGAAGAATTTTATGGACAAATTTTTTATCGAATGGTCTTCATTGATCATTGAGTTTTGTTGGACAAATTTTGGAGATTAAGAATAGATTTTCTTTTTTATAAAGGATTATTAATTTGTGGATATTGTTCTAACAATTTTGGTTTCTGTTTTTGTCTAAAGTCATAGGAAATATATAGTTCTCTTTTGTGGATTAGGTGATTATCTAGAAGTTTATTATATTACTCTTAATGTGAAAATGTCTTCCTAAATACACAACATTTGGGGAAAGAATGAGTTTGTGTATGGAATCTAGTAAAAGTTTAAATTCAACATGACAAGTAAGTATGTTTACTTAAGATCAAAAATAATTTATTCAATGAAATGTTACTTAAAACAAAAAAGTTCTCTATTAACTTTTCCTACTGGGGAATCTAATACCATTTAACCCACCACTTGTTTGTGATTTTTTTGTGGTTAACTTTCTCTTAAACATGTTTACTATCACTCTCCATCAGAACATGACCCATTGTTGTTTCCTCCATATCCATATATTCATACTCGGAATTCTAGTATGGGTTAACTCGGGTGACCTTTGTACTTCTCTCCCAATATTTTAAAGTGATAGTTTTACTGACTCCTTTTCCGATGTGGGGCTTTCAATGTTGTTTCTGAGCCCAATATTAAAATTGCGAGGACGCAATTCCCAAATAGGGGGAAGGATGTAAAACCCCAGGTAAATAAAGAATATGACATTTTTATATTTATCCCTATTTTTTAATAAAATGTTAATATTAATTTATAGGGAACGCTATGCTTGATGGCTTACCCAATACGCAACAACGAGTTTCTTTGAAATCTTACGTTGCACTCTAATAATAAAATGATTTTATTTTAAATGGTAATCAACACCTAGCCATTGTAATTACAGGAATGAATAGAACTAATTAAAAAATTATTATATATGTTTGTCAAATATTTTTACTTTTTATAATAAATGTTAGAGGATTAAAAATGCAAATGAATGCAATTTTAAGCGTAATCATTCTAATATTCATTAAAAGGTCGATTAACCGTCTTTTGATGGAGAAACTCTTTTAAATCCACTTTTTGACAATTTTATGTGTTATATTTGAAAAAATAAAATTCTTCTTTAGAATCGTGACATCAAAATTTACCTTGTGTAAATTTTTGGTACATTCCCGATAAAGTTCATTTTTAATGAATGGTGAAAAATGTTGTATTTTAATTCAAATCCTCTTTTTAATATAATTTATATATATGATTATATTATCTTTTGAATTGGTTTTAAAATAAAATTAGAATATATTTTTACCATTTAATCTAATGGTTGTCATTGAAATTAATTTAACTTTAAAATTGGACTTAAACTAGTGTCAATCTTTTAATAAATATTTTTTCTTAAAAATACGCTTTTTGTTTTGACAGCGGGAATTAATTATTAAATTAATTAATTCAAATTATATGATTTTAATTTTTTAAAATAGACATCATTTTTTAATTCGGAATATAAAAAATATCTTAGGGTGAATTTTTTGTATTTTTCTAAAAAACATCAATTTTTGATGAATTGTGAAACCACTAAGTGGTAGTTTAAAAACAGATTTTTCGTTTAAAAGAAATTTTACCACTTCTGTGAATTGAATTTTAAAAAACCGACAACATGGTTGTCATTTGGATGTAAAATGTGGTTCAATGTGATTAAAATAATTTTTTGGTGAATAGTGACTTTTAAGTTTTTAATCGCGATTAGAGGTAATTAGTGTAATTTAAGGTAAAATAATGTTTTAATAATATGAAATAACCTCGAAACATGACCTAACTTTATTGGATGTGTAATGGCAGACCACAAAAATCCATGGGTCAACTTGGGGACCCCATGTAGCCACTGTGGTAGGAAAATGACATTAATAACATTTTATTTAAAGTTAAAATAAAAATGCCACAAACATGAGTTGTTTTAATAAAGAAATTTTTAAATGGGGTAATACATGTAATATTTTTTACTATAAATATTCATTAGAAAGATAAAAAGATTTCCTACATCATTATAATTTTTTAAAATTTTTATACATTATAGAAATTAAATTATGTATGACACCATGATGATGCAGCGATTACCTCATTATGTAACAATTTAAATAAAATGAAAAGATAATGTAAAATATAAGACTACACTTGTCAAAAACCAATTGGATGGGTGGATTTAGAACTCCTATCACCTTATCATTGAAATATATAATTTTGGATCCTTTAAAATACTAAAATCAATTTATAATAAATTAAAAGTTTATAACTTTGGAAGAGTGCCTCTCCTCTCCTCTTATAAAAGGCCCCCACCTCTACCACCTAACCCACACCTCTAAAGCCATTGGCTCGGGCAAAACCTGCCCATTTAATCTCTCCACATCCCTCTCTTCTTCATTGAATCCTCACCTTTGGGCAGCATCTTTTCCAAAGAAGCCATTGAGCTCAAATAAAAAAGAGTTGCCCGATTTAAAGGTAATGTCTTCCCTTGTGTTATTTTGTTTTATTTTTCTTCTCCAACACTCTAAACACTTTTTATTCCTTTATTTTGTAAAAAAACCAGTATCTTCAATATACTAGGATGTTTTTATGTGATTTATTCAAGAAACAATTACACACACATTCGTCTAATGGTTAAAGAACATACTGTTTCTGTGGATGACGAATTTCTGCCTCACGAAACAATGATTGTTCAATCTCATCTTAACACCTTTCATGGTGGCCATTATGATGTCACTATATTTTATATATGATATATATGGTATTTATGATTTCTATATGTTTCTGAATTTTATATTTAAAACATTCCTTTATGACTTTCATGTTGTGCAAATGCGATAATTTCATACTAGGAAGTGTAGACTACCGCCCCCTCAAGTGATGTGACTCGTTAATGCAATACATGGAATGTATAAAGAATGAAATTGATAAAAATATTTTATCTATATAACATATATATTATTATGGAATTATAATATATATATATATATCTCATCTATTTTAAATTCCATTAATGTGCCAAATAAATGAAAGTAGCGTTCATGCGTACGTACGGCTTACCGTCTCCATGAATGGTACATTTCATTTCTTATCTCAAAATGTTATGTACTATTATAAGTACATATATATAATGGATATATATGTCATATATTACATCTAAATTATGGATATAATTCTGGAATTATAATATATATATCACTCTTTTATCTTTAATTCCATTAATATGGCAAAAAATGAAAGTTGCGTTCATGCGTACGTATGGCCTACCGTCTCTATGAATGATGCTTTAAATTTTTTATCTCAAAATTTTATAGAGTAGTAATAAATGAATATATACTGGATATATATGATATTTAAAACATTAATACTATTATGGAGATGATGTACCTATAACTACGTGGAAAATTCTTTTCCAAAAAGTTCAATTTTTACTCATATACCGAACATCGACAAAAACATCTGATATGAACTAATTTTATTAACCAATTATTATAACATTTTAATATGTGATATTAAATGAATAATAATATTTAAAGGATGTCCTTAATCAATTATAAATTGACCAAAGTTTATTATTCAGAAATATAAAGAAACGAACAAGACAAGTCAGACTTGAGGTAAGGGATCCAACCTCTCTCTTTCTTTTTAAGTACTCTCTTTTATGTCATTTCTTTTAAGATCATCTTTATTATGTTTGGGGATGTTCATTTATATTCACCATACTGTAAAGTTTATGTTCATTTTATGAGAGACCCTATTTTATCTCATAAATCCATTTTTGGAAGTTTTTTTGGCGTCGTTAGACTGCCGAGTTTTCGTAAGGGATTTTTCATCTTAGTTTTATTCCCGTGAAATTTATTCTACGTCTTCCACAATTTCATTTGAGTGGTGTATGTACTGCCCATTATTATACTCTTTGTGTAATATAATTTCATTTATGGGTATTTACATCTTCATTGTATGACCCTTCTTCCATGGGGTGTATGCTTCGAATGTTACCCAACTCGGTAAGGGGACCTTTCACCCTCCTCTTTTTAAAAGACTTCTTTTGTTATGTCTTTTAATTCACATACTATTATGTTGGGATATGTTCTTCTATATCCTTATTTATTTAAATTTCATTGTCCAAGTGATTAGATACCATTTTCTCTATCATCAAGTCATTTTCTGAAATTTAATGTGACGCCGTTAGGCTATCAGATTTATGTAAGGAAACTTATTAACCCACTATGAATTCGTTGGGATAAACCTATTCTTCTTGATTCTATTATGAAAAGATTTTTTTTGGAATCTCTATGTTGTAATTTCCACAAACCTTTGTGTATATAAACTATTTCTACACATAATCATCTCATTGATAAATTCTGACGAACTTGTATGGGAAATCATAACTCAATCTCATTTCATTGAGTTAAATATCTATGTCATTGGTTTTGTTTTTCCAAGATTATGTGTGAATGACCTCTGATTGTTTCAAACATAATATCCACATATATTGGGTGTATTTATATTTCTCACACATAATTATGTGATATATTTATCCTTAATTTAAGGATACTATCTTTATAATGGATTTCGTCTCAATTTACATTTCCATTGAGACATCATTGTTGTTATGCACCAATTCACTCTTATATGGCTTGTATACTGTCCTTTGACATATTATATCATGAATACCTTTATTATCATGATATTATAAATCTCGGATTAATTTTTTTTCCGCAATTATTTGTATTCAAGAGTCTCTCATTTTGTTAAAAACTCTTTAACAAAAATATCATTTTAAATGTTTTAAAGATTCATTATTCTAAATCTTAATCATTAATGTCCATGTTTCCAAAATGGTTTTCAGTATTTATTTAATATGGACATTAATGTTTTAAAATTATAATTACATTAAAATCTTCAAAGTGGTATGGGACACTTTGATTCAAAAATATCTTTTAAATGGGTTTTTTAAATGGATTTATTAATTCAATATCTTGGAATTACTTATTGTGATTGAAAATGAGATTTTGTTATTAAAAAGTTTATTTTTTCAATATTTTATGTGTAATGTTGGTACTTGGAAATTTTACAGGTGGTTACGTGATAAACCATATGACGGGTGGTGCCGTGAATACCAGGTTGGGTGGTTACATTATAACCTCCAATGCATTGGGTATGGAAGTTGTCCGTATGGATATTCCATTAATTATGTGTGTAATTCGACCGTATGGTTATTCCCTTTAAGTATGTTTATGTCCCAAGTTACCTTTATATGTTATGTTTTCTTTATATGGGTTTTATGGTAATATTCTGGTTACAAAAGGGTAAGTAACGGTCTTTTATTCTGTGAATAGTTTTTACTACTTCATAAAGGTGAAAAGTATTACTTTGGTAAAGTATTCATGGTTTACTTGTTTTTTTGAAAAAACTAACAGTTTTCCTTATTTGTGTATCCTTTACTAGGATTTTTATGCTCATCCCATGTTTTTGAAATGTTTTCCATAGGGCTTAAAGATGAATAGGGTCAAATAAGGGTTCATGGAAAGACATGATATCTAAAACATGGAACTAGACATGTTTCTTTTTAAGAGTTTATTTTATTATTTTAATGAAACTTAGTATAAGTTTCTACTATGTAATCTTTTGAGATGTAATAGTTATGACCCAATTCTCTAAAACTCTAAACCTGAAAATATCCCTTATGTGAATTATTCATTTAATTCATGATTAAGTAATGTTTAAGGTCGGGGCCTTATACCCCATTAGTATTTATTGTTAATTTTTATACTCCCACCCTACATATAGACCTATGTGTATAAGGAGATATTATATTTGAGATACATGTGAGGGAAAATGAAAACTAAAATAGATTAGAGTCGTTGTAGGGGAGTGGGGTTGAGTTTATGTTCCCATGGTAGTGGGAGGGACCTTTTATAATTTTGAGATGAGATTTGATATTTTAAATTAAGATGTTTTATTTTAAAACATTTTTATGAGACACATACTATCCTTACCAATTTGATCTCCTAAATAGTTATTATTGAATTTTGTTTCTTGATACTCATATCTTTTCTCTTCTAGGTTTCATGAACTACATTGATCAGTATTTATAAAAAACATTACTAGTACTCGTTATGGGATGACTACTTTCAAGAGTATTTCAAGTAACATAGTTGAATACGGAGTTTAAGAGTATGAATGTGTAGTCAAATTAAATTACATATTTCATTCCAAATATATGTACCGTATTTTTTATGAAAATAGAAAATAATGTTGTAGTAAAAGGGATGATGAAATTTATAATAGAGATTGCAAGAAGACCTTATCAAATACTTTCTATATTATTTTGTTGTTGTTATTCAAGTCAAATTTAGTTTTTGATTGCTAATGTATACAATGTATTCTTCGAATAATTATGTTACCAATCGTGAGGAATAATGTATTGTTTTTTATTAGACTATATAATTTATCGGGTATCAAAAGAATTCTTATAAACTAACAAAAAAGACACAAAATCACATTGTGGAATGAAATTATCAAGGAATTAAGTCTAGGTATAAATTTATATTTAGTTTGGAATCAACATGGACATCCTATTTCCCTAAAAAAGTCAATGTGCATAAGTAAAGTTGGCCTCAAAATGGGGATGAATTTTCCATTTGATATTGATTTATGGAATCAAATCAAAAATTTATGAGGGAAATGCTGCTAAATGATATAATAGTAATGTGACAATATAATTTCTCTAATTTACCAAAAAATTATAAATTGAAATGTTGGTTTAATTTTCATTTTTCCTTGTAGAGTTCATTTAATTAAAATATTCGTATAAAATATTTTCCTTAATGGTCAGAGGAAAATGCCATAGTGGCTTCTAGACACTTCATATGAAGATACATATTATAGATACTTAGGGGAAATTAAATCCCCCCAACCAGTTAGATATTGTAATGACTCAGAAATTTCAGGGAAATGTTTTTCTTAAATACTTTGGAATTTGACGAGTCTGTGGTTTCTGACGGCGCCTGATTCTGAGGCCCGGTGTGCCCAAAATCAATTTCTAATGTCTTGTTTAGGTACGTTCAGTAAACGTACGTGATGTTTTTTATATCTTTTAAACCGGTGCTCAGAATTGAAATCTAAGTGCACTAATAAACTCGCAATGCTCGTATTTACTTAAGGGTACCTTTACTGTAGTTTCATTTTTTCGTATGGGGATGTTAAAATTTGGGGATTCATTAAGAATTAAATAAAATTGTTGTGTTACAATTGTATTTTAAGTGGATGGTATTTCATCCAAAGGGATGTTGAAGGTGGGGTCCACACCCCACCTAACATCCCATGGGAGGATATAACTAAATATGGTGGGGCCCACACTGTCCCCTAACTTATCACCTCCCCTCAACTCCCTTGAAACCCCCCATTTAACTCCCCTCCTTAATTATGACTCTTCACCTCCTTCTCTCTCTCCCATAAATTTTTCCAACATGTTTTCACTTAATGATCAATTAATGAACTTGCTTCCCTATTTTTTGTATCTTTTTGAATTACTTGTAAAGTTTATAAATATGTGGAGAGCCTTATTATATTATTCTCTTGGAAAATATCCGGGGGAAACCTTTGGAGAATCAGAGGAATGATTATACCTTCCAATGAAGAACCGCCGAAGAACGATGAAGATGACTTTGATCTTCGTCCATGCCACAAGAGGAGGAGCCACCCACAAGGAACGTCGGCTACGCTCCCTCCTCCAACACACCCCAACGTCAATGGAATCGACGCCCGCCTTCGGCGACACCTTCTTTCGTGACGCCTTCTTCTGTGACGCCTGACTATTGCGACGCTCGTCTTCCGCGGCTCGTCGACGAATGAACCTCAATTACAATGTATTGGTTTTGTATAATTCTACGTGAATACTTATCTCATTCATATTGAATCCGTTGGAATGTATTCAGCCAACTACTACCGCCGAATGTGGAGGGCGTGGGTTGAATGAACACGACCCGATGACCCTCCGATGTTTCTGGATTTTATTCGCGTTGGTGGTGTGTTGAAGGAGGCGGCCGCGTGCCAGCCGCATGTGGAAGAACCACATCACGCAACCATGGGCCGTTAGGCCGAAGAAGAACTTGTCTTCCGTAGCTGGACGGATTGGTGGTATCGTGGAACCCCAAGGCACCACGTTGCGGAGGTCTGCGGCCCACTCTCCACGGGCCTCTTCGGCGGGTGAACCGGCCGGCTCGTCGGCCGGCCGGGTTGGAGGAGGCCGCGACACTGAATGGAGCCACGTGCGGTGGACAGCGGCCCGCCCAAGCGGGCCGCTCGCAAAGCAGAAGAGAGCCGGGCAGGAAGTCTGTTCCCCTCGGCACCAACGGTTCGGGAAATCGGGCCCCGTCCCCTCCCTCCCTGCACTGCTCGACCAGTCGGGCATAGTCACGGCAAGCCAGGCAGGGCCGCGCCCCACCGGGCCGCGCCGCACTGAGTCGCGCACGTCGATTCGGACCGCACCCCTTCAGCCCGGGTAGTGCACATCACTGGGCCAGTCCGACACTAGCTGGGTTGGTCCCTCCAAAACCAAATCGACCCGACCCGTCAGCCTCTGGACTTAACGGGCCGGGCTCGTTACGCTTAAGTGCGAATAAATTCACGATCATGCGTCCGATTGACATGACGTCTACGACATTGGGACCCTTAAGACAAAGCGGTCCTTTTGAAATACTCTAAGTGAGTTATGGACATATTTGAAAAATGGCCAGGTTTGGAACGTGCGTATTTCCAACTGGGCCCCTAGAACGAAAATGTTAATATCTCTCAGATTAGGCATCTGATTGACGCACCCTCTGTTGTGTTGGGTTCATTTTGACGAGATAGAAAATTGGGATACATCAACTTTGGATTCTTGACGGTTTATTTGTCGACCCTTTTGCTTGAGGAGCGGACCCTCCCAGAATCGAGCATGCTATGTGTGGGAACCCTAGAGCTGACTGCTACAGCAATGATTATCGTACTGGAATCCTCCATGGGTTAGACGATGACAACAATCGTACTGGAATCCTATGTGGGTTCGACGATGAAGACAACTGTACTAGAATCCCTTGTGGGTTCGTCAACGATGACTACTATTCCTGTATCCTATGTGGGTCTGACAGTTTGACTTCATTACTAGTATCCTACGCGGGTCCGATAGAGTAGCAGGTCTTGTATCCTACATGGGTCTGACAGCTTATCCGGTCTTGTGTCTTACGTGGGTCAAACAACTTAGATGAATCTATGTCTACATCTGATCATCTCTATTGATATATGAAAGATATTATCCTATGTGAGCTGAGTATTGACATTCAATCATTATCATCGATGTGATTGACTTGCTATCCTGTGTGGACTGGGTTGTTCCAGGGCTCGAGAGTTGGAGGTGAACTGTGCTTGATAACTTAGGTAT
The DNA here is from genome assembly GCA_963277665.1 of Viscum album. Taxonomy (NCBI): domain Eukaryota; kingdom Viridiplantae; phylum Streptophyta; class Magnoliopsida; order Santalales; family Viscaceae; genus Viscum; species Viscum album. The sequence goes on from OY728140.1 coordinate 167,112,417, forward strand.
ATGTATGGGAATATACCTAAGTAGAGTTGGTTGATAATTATTGATTGTATCTTTCTTCTGTGGTTTACCCTTCCTGAATTCTTGGAGACCTTCAGGGGTCTCAGTGTCCCTACAGAGTATCATATACTCACCCCTGCACGGGCTATGCCTGCACTACGTTGTATGGGATGCAGACGACAGACAAAACTGATCGAGGTGGAGGCTTGTGGAGCTGGATGGTACCTAGAGGTGGATCACATGGCAGGACATACACAGAGTGGACGGCCACACCCGAGGTGCTGAAGAGGCCATCTGTACACACCCTTAAGGTTGGATTCCCAGAGGACGACTCAGTGGTTGCTATTTTACCTTTCTGCATTTTTACTAGCTTTTTAGTTTTACTATACTTACTATTGGTCTTTTATTTTCGGCCCCTTTCCTTTCAGCAGATACTTTTTTATACAATATTAATTAGTGATTTCTTCTGTTGCGTACTTTGTTGTGTTCTTTACTTTTATAAAGGCAATGCCTTCCATTTTTATCGGGATTTATGCCTATAGTGCTAGTCGCCAGCCCCTGGGCTATGGAAGGTAGGAATGGGGTAGTCAAGGCATGGGCCCTAAGGATAGGTCATGACAAATTGGTATCAGAGGATTCAGTTCTACCACAGAACATAGGACTCCAATATTTCTTAGTATGATGAAATAGTGTTAAGAGTATTGAGTTTCGTTTTCAGTCCAAGGAGTCCAGTGTAGGTTCAGCGGCCGATGTATCCATACACCAGGACCCTGACTTCTAATTTCTGACTCAGTGCATGAAAACATTGATTTCGTGTGTGTTTCAAGAGTTTCCATTGTCGTATCTTTGAGTCAGCTCGACTGGTATAACTTATTGACGGTGGCACACCTTTTCCTTATCAGGATGTCGCTGTGAAGACATCCATCTAGGGTTCTCGAGATAGTACATGATGATGGACCACCGAGCGACGAGGCTCCAGTGTAGGGCCCTCTTACTATGTGGGTACCTTCGGGTGGGGTACCAGCAGCACCACCACCTTTTGGGAAACATATGGCACTAGCAACATTGGAGGATGGTACACACTGACTGAGCACGTTTCACGAGTTCCAGTGGAAGAGGCCTCCGATGCTTCGAGGCGAGACAGTTTCTCAGGAAGCAGAGGACTGGATGGAGGCGATTACTAGAGTTTTCCGCCTAGTTGAGGCACCGGTAGAGAAAATATTGATCTTATCTTATAATATTTATTAGTGAGTGACCATGAGGATGGTCCTCATAGTGATGAGGTTTCGGTACATGGATAGTTTTCCGAGAAGGTACGTTCGGGCAGTGCTCTAACTATATCACTAACCATTGGTCAACAGACACTACCAGCGGTACTGGTAGAGGACACTTTTAGGCTTAGTGCCTTACATTTTTATCAGTACTAGATATCCCTCAAGATCCAAGGCGAGCCCGACCCACAGGCGGCTGAGGACTTGCTTGAGGAGGTGGCTGTGAGTTTTCTAGAGCTTATACAGCTTCAGCAGGATGAGGTAACTGTTGATGAGTATTCATCAGGGCATACTTATCTTTCTTGATACTCGATGAATATGATACGATCAATGCTTTAGAGCTCGGACCTCTGAGCGAGGTTTGTCTAAGGATATATGAGCCAAAACATTTTCTTTTAAATCATTGCTACTTGTGTTAGGGTGCTATAGAGAACCTCTATTGTTGAACATTATTTGGATGAGAGGATACAACCAGTGACTGTTATCAGTGAGAAGCATGAAACTAGTCTTAGTCTCAGAGACATGAGAATATAGAATGTTTCGGGAAGAGGAAGTGTTAAGGGCAGATGAATCTTCAGGGCAGCAGACGTGGAAGCAGAGCTAAGAGTGTAGCGTGAGGTGGTGAACATTTTGACATGTTACAACCACCCACCTTTGTAGTCCCTGCTATGCTCAGGGAGATGGAGGGTCGGGGAAGAGAATAGCTGCATGCAGTCAAGGAGTGTGACCCAAGGGCTCTATCAATGATTTGAGGTATGATCTGTTTCTATTACTATCTTCTGTATCAATAGACATTGATACGAATCATTCCTTCATTACATTAATCTTGTCCCAAAACTATCGTTTCCGGTTAAGACGTTGACTTGACCCTCATGTCTGAAGATACCTTTGGGAGAAGACTCGATAATCACGCATAAGCCGACGGTGTGATCTGACCATTAAGGTGATAGTTTCGGTTGGCACATCTTGGTGGCAGCATCGAGGCCTTAAGACGTTAGTTTGGGTATGGACTGGGCAACCACAGTTCACACACAGATTGATTATATTAGGATAAATGTTTGTGGTTTGCCTACAATGTTGGGATGAGTTTTCCTTGGTCTGCGAAAAAGAAAGTCCAGGATGTACAGGATGGAATCATGCATTAGTGGGTGTTGTCGATCACTCATGAGTTTTTCAGACATATATTTCTGCCAGACTTCTCTAGATTTGCTACACCTCTTTCAGAATTGATGAAGAATGGGAAACCATTCATGTGGTTAGAGAGATGCCAACAGAGCTTTCAAAAGCTGAGGCATAGGTTTACCAGTGAACCCATATTGAGGCTACTAGATGAGGGTGTAGGGTACGTTGTTTGATGCGATGCATAAGGGACCAGACATAGTTTTTTCCTGATGTAGGAGCGAGCAATTATCATGTACGGTTCGAGGCATTTGAGATAGCAGAAGAAAAACTACAGTACCCATGACCAAGAGTTAGCAGCAGTGGTCTGATGTGGTGGCACTATCTGATGGGAAAGCACTTTACAGTCCACTTTGACCACCAAAGTCTCAGGTACATCTTCTCGCAGAAGGACCTAAACCTAAGACAACAACGATGGCTCATGTTCCTCCAGGACTATGACTTCGAGATAGTCTATTCTTCTGGGAAGGGGAACGTTGTAGAATATTCTCTTAGTAGATGATTAGGCATTCAGCTGCAAGGAGAGGCGACATAGCAGCTGGCCGCATTGCAGATATCCTTTGTGAATATATATGGGGAAACCGTTCTTCAGTATCTCACCGTCACTCCTCCACTTATTCAGTGAGTCAGGGAGGCACAACATGTGGACATTTATTCTAAGACACGATGTGATCAGATATCCTCATGACATGCGCCTGATATATTTTCTAAAGGAGGGGATCACGTCATCCTCTTCAAGGGATGTATCATGGTACCAGTTTCACTACAAGAGGAGGTGCTGAGGGAGTTCCACACACCCCCTATAACGGTACATCCAGGAGTGGCAAAGATGTATCAGGACCTCAAACGACAACACTAGTGGCTGTTTATGAAGAATATAGTAGCAGAGTTTGTATCACGATTCCTCACTTGTCAACAAGTGAAGGGAGATCACCAGGTACCAGTAGGCTTTGTACAGCTCTTAGAGGTCCCAGAGTGGAAGTGGGATGGTATATCCTTGGATTTTGATATGAGGCTTCAACGTACATCTAGAGGACATGACTCTATATGGGTGATGGTAGACCGACTCACCAAGTCGGCCCACTTCCAACCGATCAGAGAGTAAGGCTCAGTAGAGAGCTTGGGAAGCCTCTATATTCAAAAGATTGTACGACTTCATGGTGTAACATCCCACGTATGTAAAGAATTGTTGATTTTTATATCTATGTCTATTTATGAATTAGATAGTGTTTTAAAGGCTTAAAATGAGAATAAATCCAATCTTATGCATTCAATTGTCTAATTTTTTTAAAAGATTATTTTACAGCATTTTGATAGAGAACAATTTTTAAATCTATCTTTTGACAATTTTATAATCTCTATTTTCCAAAATAAACTTATTCTTTTTTATTATGGTATTGAAATTTACTTTGGATAAATTTTTTGTATTTTTCTAACAATGTTCATTTTTTAATGAATAGTGGAAAATACTGCATTTTACTTCAAAACTGCTTTTTCATCTAATTTAATTTTATGGATATATTGTCCTTTTAATTGGGTTTAAAGTTTAATTAGAATATATTTTTACCATTTAATCCAATTTTGGTCATTGTAATTAATTTCACTTTGGAATTGGGAATAAACAAGTGTCAAACTTTTGATAGATATTGTTTCTATAAAAACCTGCTATTTGTTTTGTCAATGGGAATTATTTTTAAATTAATTAATACAATTTCTATGTTTGTAATTTCATAAAATGGATTCCATATTTAGAATCAAAAGTTCCAAATTATGTAATTAATACTGTTTTGTTTTTCTACATTATGAATTGTAACGACGGTAATTATCTTTAATTATCGTGAATAATTAGTAATCGGGTAGTTAAGGGTAATAAAAAATATCATAAAAATATAAAATGACCCCAACATGTTTCCTAATGCTACTGTTTGTGTCATGGCCGACCATGGGATGCCTTGTTCCAACTTTGGGACCCCGTGAAATCAATATTGGGTGATAGTGACATTTCCTCTTTTTATTTTTAAAGAATGTTAAATATAACAAAAGTATGTAACACCTAAGTAAAAAAAATTATTTTTCTACATAAATGATCACTTAGACTATAAGTATTAATTGTAAATCTAAAACTATTTCCTACATCATGGTATATTTTTTATAATTTTTAGATATTAAATAAATTTATTTATTTATGACACCATGATGATGTAATGATTACCTCATTATTGAACGATTTAAATAAAATGAAAGGATAATATAAAATCAAAGACATAAACTTGTCCAAAACCTATTAGATGGGTAGATTTTGAACCCTTATCTCCTTATCCTCTAAATATATCATTGTGGAACCTTTAAAATCAGAAACTCAGTTTATAAAAATGTAACATTTCATGACTTTCAAAGAGTGCCCCTCCTCCCTCTTATAAAAGGCCCCCACCTTTACCCTCTTACCCACATATCTCAAGTCATTGGATCATCCAAAAACTTCTCATTTTATCTCTCCACATCCCTCTCTTCATCATATAATCCTTATCGTAACCAGAAAGCTCTTCAAGAAACCCTTTTGGTTCAAACCAGGGGGTGTAACCAGATTTAAAGGTAATGTCTTCTCTTATTTTCTATTGTTTTATTTTTCTTCTCCAACCCCAAAAACACTTTTTATTCCTTTATTTTGTAACAACACCAGTATATTAAATATACTAGTATGTTGTTATGAAAATTATTTGATTTACACTTACACACACTCCCGTCTAATGGTTAAAGAACATACTGTTTCTGTGAGTGGCGAATTTCTGGCTCACGAAACGATGATTGTTCAATATTATTTTAACACCTATCATGGTGTCCATTAAGATGTCACAATATTTATATATGATATATATTATGTTTATTATTTCCTTATGCTTCTTTTTTTTTGGCTTACCTTTATGGTTTCCATTATGGGTAAACGCGATAATTTCATTTTAGGAAGTGCGGACTACAGCCCCCTCAAAGTGATTTGATTCGTTAATTCCATATGTGGGACGTATAAAGAATGGAGTTAATGTTATTAAATATTATATCATACTGGAATTATAATATATCTTTATATCATTACGATTTCATTCCATTAAATATGAAATATAAATGAAAGTAGCGTTCATACGTAGGTATGGCTTACCGTCTCCATAAAAGGTTCATTTAATTTCAAACCTATAAATGTTATGTAATATTATAAATGAATATATATACTGGATATATATGATATATATGATATATACATCATGAATATAATTCTGGATATAATGGATATTTTACCACATGAACAACTTTTAATTATAAAAAGTTTATTTTTGGCTCAAGTACCAAAGATCGACAAAACGACCGTTATTAACTTAAATTACTACATAATGTTTATAAAATGGTAATAAGTTATATAAAAGGAATAATAAACTTGAAAAATGTTCTTAAGAAATTAGAAATTAACTCGATTTTATTATTCAACAGATTAAAGAATGATCGAGTCAAGTCGGACATGAGGTATGGGACATCGTCTCAATATCCTTTCATTGATCCATATTTTTTTTATACACAACTTTATTTTATACGGTGTACAAACCCCTTTGAAATATAATTTTATAAAAAAGGAATATTTTTTTTACGAAGCATTTTACTAAACTACATAAAGGAATGTTTTGTCTTACGTATGCGACGACAACGACTTCTCCGCTGCCGTGACCATTATTTGAGTTTCGACTTCCTCTACAAGCCATAACTTTTTTTAAATGAAATATAAATACCATGTTTTAATTTTACTTTATTTTGTTATTGAACATGGTTTCGATAATTTTTTATTATATTAATGTGCTTTATTGATATCTCGTGATTGAAATGTGGAAATGATATGATTCCTTTATGCATGTTTTATATGATACGATTCTGTTATGGTTCATGGGAATTGTTTATGAAGACAGGTGGTTCCTTGATAAACTAAGACCAGGTTAGCCCATGAATGCTCTCCAATGCATTGGGTAACGTGAAGTAGTTATACACTATGGTTTCTCTGAAGAGATTTAAGGAATATACTGTAATGGTTATTCCAAACTTAACAATGAGGGTTACTCCCTACGTAAGAATGTTATGAATGCCTCAAGTTACCATTATGTATTATGATTTCTATGAGCTATTGATAACCCTTATGATTTCATAAGGTATGTTAAAGATCTTATGTTTATGAGTAAAGTATGTTTTCAATGATTCTTATGTATACATGGACTAAGGTTTTCTTTCCGTATTTTTATATCCCTTACTGATCTTTTTAAGCTCATCCCATGTTTTTGAAATGTTTTTCATAGGTCAAGGGAGAGGTACTTGATGTGATGATAGTGTCAGGGAAGTGTCAAGAAAGAATCCATGTTTTATTTTAAATATGTTTCCTTTGATGAAAAAATATTGTCTTCGATGTAACCACCTTGTTTAAATGTGTAATGTAATGCATGATTTGTGATCTAATTCTCTAAAAATATAAACCTGAAAAGATCCTCAATGTGTATTCATAAAATTACTCAAGATTATGTGATGTTTAAGGCTGGGGCCTTATAGTTGGTATTAGAGGTCGGTTTAGATAACATTAGGAGTTATAATTCTATTAAATTATTGTCCCAAAATAATTTTTTATGGTCAAATTGAAATGATATAGCATTTGAAGTTTACATTGTTTCTTCATATAATACATGTTTGTTCATAATGGTTTTCCATATATAAAATAGGGAAGCTGTGCTATGAAGGAATACAGAAGGAAATGACCTTCCAAATCAGCATCCTAATATGGTCGGAATTGGAACTAAACAGTTTGTTGCAGTAATGGAGTAGTTGACTCAACCGATAAATGGTGGGGGTATCCATGCACGAGATCAGCCAGATCAACTGTAGTGGAACATGTTAGTGGTGGAACATTTCATGAGGCACCATCCCCCATCATTCAGAGGATCATTTCAACCTATGCTAGATGGAGGGTGGATTAAAGAATTGGAGAATATTTTTGATGTCATGGGGTGTTCAGACAATCAAAAGGTTAGTCTTGATGTTTACCATTTAGAGGGTGAAGAAGATTAGTGGTGGTAGATGGTTAAAAATATTAGGGATACTGATGAGATTGATGCTCTTGACAGGGATGAATTCAAAGGTATGTTTCTTGAGAAATATTTTCATAATGTTGTTCGACTTAGGATAGAAAAACAATTCTTGGAATTAAGGTAAGAGGATGGCGGAGTGGCTGCTTATAAAGAAAGGTTCACTCGATTGGCAAGGTTTTCTCCAAATTTTATCTGAGACCTTGACAGTAAAATCAATCGTTTTTACTTAGGATTAAAGCCAAAATATCGAATGGATTTAGCTTCTCACAAGTTCAAGAGTTTTGAAAATACTGTTCGATGTGCTAAGAAGGTGGAAATGGAGTTTGCCGATGATTAAGTGTTCTATAACAACCAATAGAAGAAGAGACCATGGTGGCAGGATAAAGGAAAAAATCCTTCAAAAAGGTCTGATGGTAAGAAAACTAATTTTTTAGTTTGTGATAAATGTGGTAAAAAGCATGGTGGGGATTGTCTTTTGAATTCTGGGAAGTGCTACCGATGTGGTTAGATGGGACCTAAAGCTCAGGATTGCACTGAAAAAGTTCAGGGTGATGGTAAGACCAAATTTGATTTATAGTTTGTGAAATGTTTCAAGTTCAGTGAGATGGGTCATTATGCAAATGAGTGTTCGAAAAAGAGCTCAAATTATGGGAAGCAGTTAGACTACAAGCAGAAATGTGTGGTGAAATATTTTGCAACTACTTCAGCAGATGTTGGGCCATCAAATGAAGTGGTATCAGGTACTTTGTTTGTTTTTTCAGATTATGCCAATGTGTTTTTTGATTCAGTGTCTACACATTATTTCATCTATGAAAAATTTTCTTGTAAATTGGTAATTCCATATCAGGATATAACTCCTGAACTTTTATTAAAAACACATGGGGGAAATGTTGAGTAAAAAAGAATTTATAAGAATTTTCCTATCCATATCCGTGGAAAGAACCTACTTGCAAACCTTATTTTTTTACCTCTAGTAGAGTTTTATGTTATCCAGTGTATGGATTGGATCTCTGTTTACCATGATAATATTGACTTTAGAGCTAATGAAGTTTCTTTTCAGAAATACTTTCAGTTTGTATACAAGAATGAACCCTTACTGGTGATAACATATCAAGAGGCTGATAGACTTGTAAAAGATGGAAATTAATGTTACCATGCACATATTGTTGAAAACAAAGGAACCGTTCATATTAATGATGTTCCAGTGGTAAATGAGTATCCTGATGTTTTTCCTGATGAGGTTCCTGGAATAATACAGGATTGAGAAGTTGAATTTACTATTGACTTAGTTCCCGATTCTAAGATAATTTCAAAACCCCCTTATCAAATTGCTCAAATTGAACTTTTAGAGTTGAAGGAGCAATTGAAATATTTATTAGAGAAAGGTTTCATTTGACCTAGAACATCACCATGGGGTGATATTCTCTTATTTGTTAAAAAAAATATGGTTCAATGAGGCTTTTCATCGATTATAGAGCCTTGAATAACATCGCTATTAAGAACAAATATCCTTTACCTCATATCGATAATTTGTTTGATCAGCTCTATGGAGAACAATATTTTTCAATGATTGTCATGAGATCAGGGTACCATCAGTTGAAGGTAAAGGAAGAAGATATTCTGAAGACTGTGTTTCATACAAGATAAGTCCATTATGAATTTTTAGTAATGCCTTTTGGGTTAACCAATGCACCTGCTGTATTCAAGGACCTTATGAATAGAATTTTCCATGAGTTCTTTGATAAGTTTGTGGTTGTTTTCATTGATGATATTTTGGTGTTTTCTAAAAGTAATGAGGATCATGAAAGTCATTTAAGGGTTATATTGAAAACCTTAAAAGAGAAGAAATTTTATGGGAAATTCAGCAAGTGTGAGTTTTGGTTGCAACAAATTTCATTCCTTGGTCACATTGTTTCTAAAGATAGAATAACTGTTGATCCTGCAGAAACAAAGGATGTTAAATAATGGCCAAGACCCACAAAAGTAACTGAGATTCATAATTTTATTGGTTTGGTAGGCTATTACCGAAGGTTTGTTAAAAAATTTCACTGTTATCTAGTCCAATGACTAAGATAACTCGGAAGGGTGTTAAGTTTATCTGGACAAAAGAATATGATGATTGTTTTCAGGAACTGAAAAGAAGATTGGTGAATGCTCCAGTTTTGGCACTACCTTCCAGGAATGGTGAGTTGGTTATCAACAGTGATTCTTCATTGAATGGAATTGGTTGCATCCAAATGCAGAATGATTAGGTAATTGCTTATGTTTCACGTTAGTTGAAAACTCGTGAGGTAAATTACCCTACACATGATTTGGAATTAGCTACTTTTGTTTTTGCTTTATAAATTTGGAGGCATCATTTGTATGGTGTAATGTCTGAAATATATACTCATCAAAAAAGTTTAAAGTATATATTCACCGAAAAAATAATTGAACATGAGATAGAGGAGATGGATAGAATTAATCTAGTATTATGATTGTACAATTCATTACCATCTGAGAAAAGAAAATAAAGTGGCTGAAAATTTGAGTCGAAAAAGTAATGATTCATTAACCATTTTATGTTTGGAATGTGATTAGTTGGTTAAAGATTTGATGAACCTTGGAATAGAAGTTTTTGGTGCAGGAACGTCTTCTGTTTTGTTTCTGGTGACAGTGAGATCATCTCTATCAGACAAAATTAAGCATGCTCAGAAGCAAGATAGTGAGTTGCAGAAAAAGGTAGAGCTAGTTCAGAAGGGTATGTTACCTGAATTCATCATTGATAATGATTGTGTTTAGAGATTTGGAAAGATATTGTGTGTGCCTTGTGATTCACAGTTGAAGAGAGAGTTGTTATGTGAGGCTCATAGTTCTCCATTTTCAGTTCATCCTGGTAGTACTAAGATCTATAGAGATCTTCAAGAGTATTACTGGTGGGATGGAATGAAAAGAGATATTGCTGATTTTACTGTGATGTGTTTGACTTGTCAACTGGTTAAAGCAGAGAAGATGTTACCGAAAGGGATGCTTCATCCTTTACCAGTGCTAGAGTGTAAATGGGAGAATATATCCATGGACTTCATTCTGGGATTGCTGAAGACACCGCGAGGTAATAATGTAATCTGGGTTATTGTTGATCTCTTGACTAAATCTTCTAATTTCATTGATATATGAGATACTTTTCCCTAGATCAAATTTCTCATTTGTATCTCAAAGAGATATTCAGGTTACATGTAGTTCCCATATCCATTGTATCTGATCATGATCCCAAGTTTACTTATAACTTTTGGAAATGCCTTCTAAAGTCGTTGGGTACTGAATTAAATTTTAGTAAAACTTTTCATCCTCAATCAGAATGGCATTCAGAACGAATAATTCAGACTTTGTAGGATATTCTACATACTTGTTTGATGGATTTTCAGGGAAGTTGGGACCAATATCTTTCATTGGTTTAATTTTCTTATAATAACAGTTTTCCTTCTATTATAAAGATTGCACCATTTAAGGCATTATACGGGAAGCCGTGTCGAACTCCAGCTTTTCGGGATGAATTCGGTAAAAGGAATTTGATGGGAATAGAATTGGTAGAAGAGTTGTTAGAAAACTTTTAGCTGATACAGAAACACATGGTAATAGCTCAGAGCTGGAAGAAAAGTTATGCGGGCAACATGAGGAAGGATATCTCTTTTGAGGTAGGTGATCATGTCTTCCTCAAAGTTCACCATGGAAAAGTGTCATGAAATTTGGTAAGAAATGAAAGTTGAGTCCATGTTTCATTGGACCGTATTAAATTCTGGAGAGAGTTGGATCAGTTTCTTACTGAATTTCTTTACCTCTGAGTTTATCTCAGGTACACAACGTTTTTCATGTTTCAATGTTAAAAAAGTACATACCAGATCCATCTCATGTTTTAAGTCCAGAGGTAGTTTAGCTGGAAGAGAATCTATCTTATGAGGAACAACTGGTCCAGATTCATGATCACAGGGTTAAATAATTGCGGAAGAAGGTGATTCATCAAGTAAAGGTTTTGTGGAAAAACCACATGATTGAATAGGTAACATGGAAATCGGAAAATGCAATGAAGGATAAATACCCCCACAAATTCGATAAGTAAATAAATTGCGGGGATGAAATTTTATAAAGGGGGGAAGGATGTAACATCCCAAGTAAGTAAATGGTTTATGATTTTCATATATATGTCTATTTATGAATTAGGTAGTGTTTTAAATTCTTAAAATGAGAATAATTCCAATTTTAACCATTGAATTCTCTAATATTTGTGCAATATTGTTTTATCACCTTTTGATGGAAACCCATATCTAAATCTATCTATTGATAATTTTATAAGATCTATTTCTCAAAATAAACTTATTCTTTATTATTGGGCCATTGAAAATTACTTCGGATAAATTTTTGGTATTTTTCTGACAATGTTAATTTTTTTAATGAATAGTGAAAAATACAGCATTTTACTTCCAAACTGATTTTTCATTTAATTTAATTATATGGATATATTGTCCTTTTAATTGGTTTTAAAGTTTAATTAGAATATATTTTTACCATTTAATCCAATTTTGGTCACTATAATTAATTTCACTTCGGAATTGGGAATAAACAAGTGTCAAAATTTTGATAGTTATTGTTTCTAAAAAACCCTCAATTTGTTTTGACAACGAGAATTATATTTAAATTAATTACTAAAATTTATGTGTTTGGAATTTGGTAAAATGGATTCCATTTTTGGAATTATAATTTCCAAATTATGTACTTAAGACTCTTTTGTTTTTGGACATTATGGATTGTAACGACGGTAATTATCTTTAATTATCGTGATTAATTAGTAATCTGGTAGTTAAGGGTAATAAAATAATATCATAATTATATAAAATGATCCCAAAATGTTTCCTAATTCTACTTGTTGTGTCATGTTCTACCATGGAATGCCTTGTTCCAACTTTGGGACCCCATGGAATCACTTTTGTGTGATAGTGACATGTTATCTTTTTATTTTTAAAGAAAGTTAAATATAACAAAAGTATGTAACAACTAAGAAAAAAAATTAATTTTGTCTACATAAATGATCTATTACACTATAAATAGTCATTGCAAATCTAAAAATATTTTCTACATCAAGAAATTTTGATTATAATTTTTAGAAATTAAATAAATTATTTTATTTATGAAACCATGATGATGTAGTGGTTACCTCATTAATGAATGATTTAAATAAAATGAAAAGATAATGTAAACTCTAAGCCATAAACTTGTCAAAAACCTATTGGATGGGTTTATTTCGAACCATTATCACTTTATCCTATAAATATATCATTGTGGGACCTTTAAAATCTGAAACTCATTTTATAATAAAGTAACATTTCATGAGTTTCCAAGAGTACCCCTCCTCCCTCTTATAAAAGGCCCCCACCTCTACCCCATTACCCACACCTCTCAAGCCATTGGATCAGCCAAAATCTGTTCATTTTATCACTACACATCCCTCTCATTATCATAGAAGCCTTACCTTAGGCATAAATCTCTTTAAGAAACCCTTTTGGTTCAAACCAAGGGGAGTAACCCAATTTAAAGGTAATGTCTTCTCTTATTTTGTTTTGTTTTATTTTTCTTCCCCAACCCCATAAACTCTTTTTATTATTTTCTTTTGTAACAACACCAGTATATTTAATATACTAGGTTGTTTTTATGAGAATTATTTTATTTACACTTACACACACTTCCGTCTTATGGTTACAGAACATACTGTTTCTGTGAGTGGCGAATTACTGCCTCACAAAATGATGATTGTTCAATATTCATTTAACACCTCTCATAGTCGCCATTAAGATGAAACTATATTTATATATGATATATATTATGTTTATGTTTTCCTTATACTTCTATATTTTTTATTTATGGCATACCTGTATGGTTTCCATTAGGGGTAAACACGATAATTTCATTTTAGGAAGTGCGGACTACCGCCCCCTCAAAGTGATTTGATTCATTAATTCCATACGTGGGATGTATAAAGGATTGAGTTAATGGTATTACATATGATATCAAACTGGAATTATAGTATACCTTTATATCATTATGACTTCATTCCATTAAATACGAAATAGAAATGAAAGTAGTGTTCATGCGTACGTACGGCTAACCGTCTCCATGAACGGTGCATTTCATTTATTACCTCTAAATGTTATTTAATATTATAAATGAATGTATATATTTGATATATTTTATATATATGATATCTACATCATGAATATAATTTTGGATATAATGGATATTTTACCACATGAACAACATGTAATTATGAGAAGTTTATTTTTGGATCATGTACCAAAGATCTACCAAATGACCATTATTAACATAAATAATTACATAATGTTCATAACATGGTAATAAGTTATAAAAATGAATAATGAAGTTGAAAAAGGTTCTTAATCATGTAGAAATTAACTTGAATTTATTATTCAAGAGATTAAAGAACGATTGAGTAATGTCAGACATGAGGTAAGGGACTTCGTCTCAATCTATTTTCATTGAGGCATATTTTGTTTTATACACGAATTTCTTTTATATGGGGTATAAACCCCATTGAATTTTACTTTTATTCGAAAGGAATATTTTTGTACAAAGTGTTTTAGTAAATGACAAAAATGATTGCTTTGTCATACCTATGTGGCGACAACGACTTCTCCGCCGCCGTGATTATTATTTGAGTTTTGGCTTCCTCTACAATCCATAACATTTTTTTAAATGAAAAATAAATACCGTGTTTTAATTTTCTTTTATTTCGGTATTGAAAATTCTTTCGATAATTTTTTGATTATATCAATGTTTTGTATTGATATCTTGTGATTGAAATGTGGAAATGTTATGTTTCCTTTATGCATGTTATATGTGATACGATTATGTTATGGTTCTTGGGTATTTTTTGTGAAGACGGGTGGTTCCATGATAAACTAAGGGCGGGTGAGCCCGTGATATCTCTTTAATGCATTGGGTGACACAAAGGAGTTAAACACTAAAGTTTCTCTGAAGAGATTTAGGGGATACACTGTAATTGGTATTCCAAACATAACCATGATGTTTACTCCATACGTAAGAATGTTATGAATGCCTCAAGTAACCGTTATTTATTATTATTTCTATGATCTATTCATAAACGTTTTGATTTCAGGAGGTATGTTAATGTTGTTATGTTTATGAGTAATGTATGTTTTTAATGATTCTTATGTATACTTGGAATAACATTTTCATTACGTATTTTTATAACCCCTACTGAGCTTTTTATGCTCATCCCAAGTTTTTGAAATGTTTATCACAGGTCAAACGAAAGGTACATGATGTGATTATATTGTCGAGGAAGTGTCAAGAAAGAATCCATGTTTTATTTTAAATATGTTTCCTTTGATAAAAAAATATAATCTTTGATGTACCCACCTTGTTTAAATGTGGAATGTAATGTATGATTTATGATCTAATTCTATAAAACTCTAAACCTGAAAAGATCCTCGATGTGTATTCTTGAAATAACAAAATATTAAGTGATGTTTACAGCTGGGTCCTTATACATGGTGTGCCTTAGACTATAGTTTCTGATCGAGATGATATATTAACATTCTAGCTATGGAAGAGGTTACAGGAGGCTTTTGGGATGCAGCTTCGTTTAAGCACCGCCTTCCATCCTCAGACGGATGGTCAGACTGAAAAATCCATTTAGACTCTCGAGGACATGCTCTGTGAATGTGTCCTTGACTTTGGTCAAAGCTGAGAGGATCACCTACCCTTGTTGGAGATTCTGTACAACAAGATTTCCCACTCCACCATCGGGATGGCCCCTTATGAGGCACTATACGACCCCCCTTGAAGATCATCTCTGTGCTGGACTCACCTAGGGTAGTCAACACATGTAGGACTAGAGATGGTGTAGGCTACAATAGACAAGGTTCAGATCATCCAGCAGTAGATGAAGACTACACAGAGCAGACAGAAGGCCTATGCTGATAGGAGACAGAGACAACTGGACTTTGAGCATGGAGACCACGTTTCCTTATGGGTCTCACCTTGAAAAGGTCTAAAGAGTTTTTTCCAGGGTGAAAATTTATCTACGCATTTCAACGAGCCCTTCCAGGTCCCAAGTAGAGTAGATGAGGTGGCTTACCACCTGACTCTTCCACCTCAATTGCACCAGATGCATGACGTCTTCCACGTATCTCAGCTGAGGAGATATGTGCACGACCCATCCCACATCATCGATCACGAGGAGCGAGACATCGATGACGGGGTGACATTCGAGGAGGTTCTGGTGGAGATCGATGATCTACAAGAGTGGGTCCTATGTCGAAGGATGATTCCTTTGGTGCGCGTTCGTTGGCATCACGTGAACCTCCAGGATAGCACATGGGAGTGGGAGGCTCCGATGCGTGCTCAGTACCCACTTTTGATTCCCTAGTTTATGTTGCAGCTTTACGGGGACGTAAAGCCCTGAGTTGGGGGTAATTTAAAGACCTAGAAATTTGAAGGAAATTTTTTTCATAAATACTATCGATTTTTTCAAGTCCTTGGTTTCTGACGGCGCCTGATTCCGAGGCCCGGTGTACCCGAAATCAATTTCTGATATTTTGTTTGGGTATGTTTAGTAAATGTACATGTGGGGTTTCTATCATTTAAACATGTGCTCCGAATTGAAATCCGAGGGCACCGATAAACTTGCAGCACCGATATTTACTTAAGGGGACCTTTACTGCAGTTGCGTTTTGTCGTATGTGGTAGTTAAAATTTGGGGATTCATAAAGAATTAAATAAAATTTTTGTGTTACAATTTTATTTTAAATGGAAGTTATTTCCTCCAATGGGAAGTTGGAGGTGGGGCCCACACACCACCTAACTTCCAATGGGAGGTTATAAGTAAGGATGGTGGGGCCCAGACGATTCCCTAACTTATCACCTCCCCTCAACTCCCTTGATACCCCCAATTTAACTCCCCCCCTTAATTGTGAATCTTCACCTCCTACTCTCTCTCTCCCATAAAGTTTTGCAACATGTTTTTATTTAATGATCAATTAATGAATTTGATTCTCTATGTTTTTTGTATATTTTTGAATTACATGGAAAATTTATAATTATGGGGAGAGCCTTATTATAATATTGGCTTGGAATATATCCAGGGGAAACCTTTGGAGAATTAGAGGAAAGCTTCTACCTTACATTGAAGAACCACCAAAGAATGACGAATCCAACTTCGATCTTCGTCCAAGTCAAAAAAAGAGGTGCCACCCGCAAGGAATGTCGCCTATTCTCCCTCCTCAAATGCACCCCGACGTCAACTGAATCGATGTCTGTCATCTGCGATACCATATTCTGCAACGCCCGACTACCGTGACGCTTTTCATCCACGGCTCGTCGATGAACGAACCTCAATTACATGGTAGGGGTTTTTTATAATTCTATCTGAATATTTATCTTGTTCATGTTGAATCCGTTCTAATATCTTTGGCCAACTGCTACCGCCTAACATGGAGGGCGCGGGCCGAACGGACACGACCCGACGACCTTCCGATTTATTCTTGATTTTATTCATGTTGGAGGTGTATTGAAGGGGGAAGAAAAAAAGTGAATGCGGCGGCCACACGCCGGCCACGTGCGGAAGAACCGCGGCCCACAACCGTGGGCCTCTCGACCGAAAAAGTATCGGACGACTGTGTTGGTGGAACCGCGGCGCCCCAAGGCGCCGCGCTGACGAGATCCGTGGGCCACTTTGGTGGGTGAACCAACCAGCTCAATATCAAGCAAGGTGGGAGGAGGTCGCAGCACCGCGCAGGGTGGATAGCGGCCCGCCTAAGGGGGATTCTCTTGCAGGAGATGCCGGCCAGCTTTGGCTGGCCGGGTAGGAGGGTGGCACCGCCGGTTCGAGAAATCAGCCCCACCCCCACCCTGCACCGCTCGACCATCCATGCCGGGTCGTGGCCCACCAAGCCAGGCCAGGCCGCGCTTTTCACCGGGCCGGTCGGACACCAGCCGGTTCGGACCTTCCAAAACCGGGTCGACCCGACCCATCAGCCACTGGGCTTAACTGGTCGGGCCTGTTACACTTGAGTGAGAATAACTTCATGACTGTTCGTCGGATCGACACACCGTCTGCGACACTGGGAACCTTATGACGAAACATAACTTTTGCGATATTCTTAGTGAGTTAAGGGAATCTTTAAAAAACGGCCAGGTTTGGAACAAGTGTATTTCAAACCGGGCCCCTGGAACGAAAATACTAATATCTCTCAGATCGGGTGTTCGATTGACGCGTCGTCTGTCGCGTTGGGTTCCTTTTGACAAGATGGAACTTTGGGATACATCAACTCTGGCTTCGTGACAGTTGATGTATCAAACCCTTGGCTCAAGGATTGGACCCTCCAGGAATCGAGCTTGATGTGTGCGGGAACCCTAGAGCTGGTTGCGACTGCAACAACTACCATACTGGAATCCTCTGTGGGTTCGACGACGACGACAATCATACTAGAATCCTCAGTGGGTTCAACAACGAAGAAAAATGTACTAGAATCCTCTTTGGGTTCGATAACGATGACTACTATTCTTGTATCCTACGTGGGTCTGATAGTTTGACTTCTGTTCTAGTATCATACCTGGGTCCGACAGAGTAGCTGTTCTAGTATCCTATGTGGGTCCAACAGCTTATCTGGTCTAGTATTCTATGTCGGTCCGACAGATATGATGAATCAATGTCTACATCTGATCATCTCTATCACTATACGAAAGATAAATACCTGTGTGAGCTGAGTCATGAATTTCAATCATTATCATAGATGTGATTGACTTGATTTCCTGTGTGGACTGGGTTGTGCTTGAGCTCGAGAGTTGGAGTCGAACTGTGATTGATAACATAGGTATATGTATAGGAATATACCTAAGTAGATTTGGTTGAAACTTCATGATTGTTTCTCACTTCTTTGGGTTATACTTCTTGGATTATGGGAGACCTTTGGGGGTCTCGAGGTCCCTACAGAGAATTATATACTCACCCATGCACGGGAAATGCCCCCACTACGTTGTGTTGGATGTAGACGACGGACAACACTGATCAAGGTGGAGGCTTGTGGAGTTGGATGGTACTCGGAGGTGGATCACATGGTGGGACATACACAGAGCATACAGATAGACCCGAGGTGCTTAGGAGGCCATCTGTACCCACCCTTCTGGTGGGATTCCCGGAGGACGACTCCGTGGTTGTTGTTTTACCTTTCTGTAGTTGTACTAGCTTTTCAGTTGTACTGTACTTACTATTGGGCTTCTATTTCCATCCCCTTTCCTTTCAATACATACTTTTGTACACAGTTTTACTTAGTGCTTTCTTCTGTTGCCTACTCTCTTGGGTTGTTTACTTTTATAATGGCAATGGCTTCCCTTTTTATCGTGATTTACACCATTGGTGCTAGTTGCCAGCGCCTGGCCTATGGAAGGTGGTCTTGGGGTAGTCACGGCACGAGCCCTGAGGACGGGCCATGACAGACATTAAGTTATTATAATACAGGATACAAGAACTTATTTCATCAACTATCTTAATGATAAATCATTATAGTTTCATTCATGTCGATAATATATTAAATCAAATTATATATGTTATATAACATGATTTTTATCTTTTAGTTTGTAATTTATGAAATAAAAAATGGGTGGTGAAAAAAAAATAATGTTCATGAAAACCAATATACCCCTATCACAATGAATAGATAGGGAAATATTCATTCGATAAAAAAATAGTATTTATTTTGAATCGAAAATAAAAATTTAAGCATGTGATATAAAAAATGATCATTTATTTATAGATAGATAGATGAATAAAAATATGTAGCAACATCCATCCTAAAACATGTTCCATAGATGGAGCCATGTGTAAATAAGGAGGGTAAAGTAGTTGATAAAATCACTAAGATTTTATGGGGAACTTGTGTAAGTATGACATAATTGTAATTAGTTATTATTTATAAAAATATTACATAAAAATATTGTATTCACATTCATAATTTGTTAATATGGTTTAGATATAATAATCAAAAATTACCATAAGAGAAGGAAAACTACATTCAGTAGATTTGAGTCCATTAGAAATGTATGGTTATGTTCGAGGATTAGGTTTTGGAGTCTCTCCAAAAACATTTTTCAAGAAGATAAAAATATATGAAGATGCATATAATATGGTGAAACGATTGAAGGAATTTATTGATCTAATGAAATATATTATGGTTTGTCCTCATCTGTAAGACTTATGTATGAGAAACGATACAAGAGAACTAGTGGTAGAAAAAATATCCACACTTCAACCAAATGATCCCACTATATTTTAGTCCATTCATTCACCAACCACATACATTACATAAGGTAATTGAATTTGTTGTTAATATTTCTCCTAAATGTGAACAAAATAACTTCTAATAACATCATATTACTAAACATCTTTTGGGTAAATTTTTATTTGAATTATATCTTTCACCATCCTTACACGACGTTTTTGTGTCGGGTTCAATATATAATATCATTTGAGAAAAGATAAACCACAAATTCCTTCAAAAGGACAAGAGGATATTAGATATTGATGTGGTTCATGTGAATATTGATGAGTTCTTAATTCTAATTGATGATAAAAATATTACAACAGTTGAATATAATATTTGAGATTTCAGAGAATAGCCATCGAATATTATAAAGATATATGAGATATGTAGCTAAAATATTTTTTCATATAAAAACCTATAATGGTTGATGATAAATGTTATAAAATTAGATATGATATTATAGATAGAGAAAAAATGTTAGGAAATATAATGTTAGATCATGAAAATCCAGTGAATTGACCAATAAATCAAAACGAAATTCCTACTGTACCTTTTCCCAATCAGTTCATGTGTAACATTTATCATCATTACAACTTCATGACAGGACGAAATTTGAAGATTAAAATATAACATAGATCTTATATGAAAAATAATTATATGGAACATTCATGAAATACATTATTGTTATCTTGACTATAAATTATATTCCCAAGCATGAATAACCATTCATAATTGTTGTGAATATATACATAAGGTACATTTCCATAATACATATGTCCAAATAGTGAGTAATATGTCTGTTGATGTTAATAACTTTTCATATTTTCTTGATGGAATATATATTACTACGATTTAAAAGGAAAAACATATAATATAATATTTAGAATTATAAATACCTATATTATTTATACGGAATATCTTACTTTGAATAAGGACTAAATTGTGAAGAAAAATGATGATCTATTCAAAGAATTTGTTCAAAAAATATCAGATGACATAATCATTCTGATTCCAAAATTTCTGATGTGAAACTCTATAATCTAATCACATAAAAAATATTTTAAATTTTCACATTAATTATTTTTTATTTTTTATGGAGAAATGGATGCTGATCACAGTCAATTTGGATAACATAAATATTTATTTTTTGGATTAAGTTACTTGATATGTATCCATCTGACCACACATTAAATATAATGTGAATGTTTAATCATCACAATCAATTTTCTATAGAGAAATTTTGAATTATATTTTTCAGTCAATGATTTGACAATAATTTTTTTATTATTGGGAGGTTCTAATATATAGGCTAAATCATGGAATTCATTTTGTGTCTGAAGAAACACCACCCACAGATTATTGAAAATTTACAAAAATAATGGTTTCTAATGAAATGGTTTAATATCAAAATATTTCAGGTAAATTTATTATTTTGGTCAATGATTCTACTTTGTATAAAGAAATATAATATCATCGATTATGGATATTTTGTTTTAAAATTTATGAGTGATATCATAAGTCATGAAAATACTAGCTTCCACCATCATGTAATTTCCAAAGTTGATTACAATTTCATTAAATATATATCATAAAAAAATTAAATATTTTCTCAGTAATATCAATATTTATGAAAACCTTTTTACTCAAAAGAATAAATAAACTTGTTTAGAGATTAGTGGGTAATGTATATGTTTTAAAAATATTTTCTGAATGAAAATTTATATTATTACCAACTATTCTTGTGATCAAGTACATGTTATGAAATTTGATTTATATTTAGGTTGTGTAGAATTATGGTCAGAATGGTTATATATTATTATTTTTATCTATTTCTCTTGGAGAATTATAACGGAAGAACAAATTTTTTTAATGAGAAATGAAATACAAAAACGTTTTTGGGAAATGGATGAGGTGGGGACAGAGGAAGAGGTGGAGGTAGAGAAAGAGGCATTAGCGTATGTAAAGGCAGAGGTAGTGTCAGAGTTCGAGATTGAGGTATAAGAGGAGGTAGATGAGGAGACTAAGGTAGATACTTAGGCTACGGAGGAGATATAGAACTTTCTTTAAAACTATAAAATTATTGAGGAATACAGTAGAATTGGGATCATATAAAAATTGAATTTTAGGAAAATTGTTGATATGTGTACGAAAAACATTTCACATAAAATAAGATCTGTTGTGAATATATATCAGGAGGTCGATTGGAAAATATGTTTTCACCACTTCTTTAAGTGATTTTACACAAGAATATTTGTGGCTAAAATGTAATTAAAATAAAAACAAAAACCACTTATTTTTTCAAAACTAATTTTCAAAGGATAAAATTTATGTTATCACATTCTGAGTAGTGTGTAAGGTTACTAAATTTTTAAAGAATCCCATAACTAATAATAAACTAAACAAAAATAACGAGTTTCCTTCCCATGACTTCTCTACACTACATAGAAAGGTTCATATTAATAGATATTATTGTCACATGAGTTTCATAAAACACAAATACAATAATAAAAAATGATAAAATCTAAATTAAATGTATGAATAAATATATGTGTAATAAAACAATTAAGTTAAAAGGTGTATGTCAGAACTTTTGGAGGATAACTAGAAATGATAGATCATGGTAATCTAAGAGGGATAGTGTAAAATGAAACAATAACTAAACTAAAAAGAATTTACTTATGAGTAAATCCATTAAAATGAAAAACCCATTGAAAATAAAATCATAAAGCCTAAAAAATTCTAAATGAACACCACATTGAAACCTAAGCTATATGATTAAATGAAACTCCCTAAAAAATAAACATACATACTATTTCATTAACAGAATCATGAATTTTCAGAAAAAAACGATACAGTGGTTTCACTTTTGATGGTGGTGGAATTATTTGGTCTATTTGACTATCAATTAGATTAATTATATAACAAAAAAAATTCTATATCCATAAAAGTAACATTCATCATTCTTTTCCCCATTAATTACATAAATTATCCATGTTTCCAAGATCATTAAAAAAACATATCATAATTCTAAATAATATATAAATGAGAATTTGGATATTACTATTTTGATTAAAATTAATTATTATATAGTGTTGGAGATTAGCGTTACCATGAAAATGATTTCAATTCATTTTGAAATTGACAATAAGTTTAGTAAAAATAGATATATACTCAAAATTCGTAAAACACATTCCAATCTTTTTGGTAATTTCATAAAATGATCTATATTTTATTTTTAATGCGTAGGAATAAGTTTTACCTCAATATGATACAAGATATGACTGATATGACTCAAATGGTTTGTTATGAGTTTAAAATTTACATTTTAATACAAAATATGTCACTCACTAAAAAATGAGAAAACATACTCTGATTATTTTGATAATTTATAAAAATTATCCATAAATAATTTGTGATTGGTAGGAATTCATCATGTCATATTTAGATAGGATGTTTCTGGTATGACTCATTGTTCACATTAACTAGTTTAAAATGACCTTATTGAAAAAAACAAAACTGGCATAGTAAAAATGTGTAAGAAAATCAGATTATTTTTATAATTTAGTAGAATGATCCATAAGTCATTTGGGATGTCTTGGAATTAGTATCACCTCAATATGAAATATTTTGGGACCTGTAAGACTCAATGTGCATCTTTTAATTCAAATTGATAGTAATTTAAGTGATAAACACAACTGACATACTCCAAATTGAGAAAAAACACTCAGATTCTATTGCTACTTTATTTAAACTATCCATAAGTCAGTTCTGACATATATTTTTCACCCTCACCTAAATCTGATAGATGATTTGATAGGTATGACTAAAATTATCCTTTATTAGTTTAAAATTGACATATTAATGAAAAATGAGTCACTCACTATAAACTGAGAAAACTCACTTGGATTGTCATAATAATCTAAAAAAAATGATAATTCATTTTTTATTTGTATTAATTAGACTCACAGCAATCCCTCACATGATGTTTCCAGTGTTACTCAACTTATGTGTTTCTAGTTTAAAATGATATTTTAGTACAAAACAGAAGTGACACAATAAAAAACAAGGAAACCCATATTTTTTATATAATTTAGGAAAATGGTCCATAATTCATTTCAGATATATAGGAATCATTCGAATATAAATCTAACGCAATGTGTGTCCTGTATGACTCGATTTCAAATTTTATTAAAAATTGGAACAAATTTCAGTTAAAAAGAGAACTAACATACTCAAAACCAATATAACCCATTAGTATTTTTAGATTAATTAGGAAAATGAATCAAAATCTATTTTGACATATATATCAATCATCATTACCTCCATACGATACATGATGTCCCCAGAATGATTGAAAGTCTATTTTGTCAGTTTAAAACTGATATTTTAGTACGAAAACTGTTACTAACCGAAAACCATGAATACAATGTTAGATTAACTTTATAATTTATGAAAGTGAATCCAAAATAATTTTTATGCGTTTAATTATTCTCACATCTAACTGACACATAATGTAATTAGTACGACCCATAGTGTGGGTTTCCACATTTAAGAAGGGATTTAGTAAAAAAACCAAGTTGCCTAATCAAAACTGACTAAAAACATTATTAATGATTTTATTATTCCAAAAAATATTTTATATGTCATTGGAGACTTGTAAGGATCAACCTCACCATAATCAGACACATAGTGTGACCGGTATGACTCAAAGTGTATCTTTTTTTTCAAAATTGACATGAATTTTAGTAAAAAAGAAAATGAACAAACTCACAACTCAGTAGAAGCATTTGGATGATGTTAAAACATTAATAATGGGACCCATAAGACGTTTTTGATTTGTAGGGATCTTCCAATTCCAAATCCGATAAAATATTTTCCCAGTATATATCAAAGTGTTTGTTATCAGTTTAAAATTTATATTTTAATAAATATGATCTACTCAATGAAAACTACGAAAACATTGTCAAATAGACTTCATAATTAATTAAAATTTCTTTTAATCCATTTTTAATGATTATGAATCAGTCTTATCTCAAACCCACACATTATGTGACTGGTATAACTAAAATTACACATTCCCTATTTAAAATTCTATTTTAATAACAAACATAATGGGGCATACTAAAAACCACGAAAACACATTCATATTGGTTTGATACATTCTAAAAAGATCCATATTATTTGAAATGTGTATGAATTAGAAAAATCTAAATCTGACACACATTATGACAAGTATGACTCCAAGGGATTATTTTTAGTTTATAAGTGTTATTTTAGTTTAAAATGTGCATCACATTATTAAAATAGAGAAAATGAACATAGATTTATTCATCTCCATTATATCTTATACGACATAATTAATTTTTTTAAAATATTTATCATATAATTATTTTGATAAATTTCCTAGATATAATACTTCAAGATGAATAATAAATTGAGTGACATGAAAAAATTGACTACTATAAAATATGATGCGAAGTGTTCTTAGGATGACTCCAATTTAAGTTTAATATTAACCATTTATATTTAATTTTATGTATTTATATTATTAATATCATATTAATTGATTTCCTATACAGGCCCAATCTATTTCTCGAGCAGGGTTGGTTTATTATTTTATACAAGAATGTTCCTTTGTCATATAATAATTTTTTTCCATGGTATTTGTGTTGTATTTTTTTCATTTAGATTATTTATTTTTATATAATTTTGTAATTTATGGGGATGTTTCTGTTGCTACATTACTATGTTACAACAGACTACAATATTGCCTATTTCTATTATTATGGTGTTTTGTAACATCACACTATAGTATTCCCCTTTACCATTGCTACTAAATAAGCTGATAAAAACTTCAATTATTAGTGAATTTAGTAGTGCTGATAAAGGAATCATTTATTATCATATTTATTATTGAGGAAAAGAGATTCCTTTATCAGTGTATTTAATATCATTCATAAATGGTGTATACTTGCAGTGCTTGTAAAATCTCTGATAAACAGGTGATAAATCAATGCTTTTTTAGTGATAAAGCACAAAATTATCATTCCTTTTCTTATTCTAAAAAAATAAAGGGATATTTATCATTTTATAATTGCCATCAATTATTTATCAATAATAAAAGTCTATTCAAGAGCTATAGAATTAATCTTTTTGTAGTAGATCATATAATGTAGAATGACCTAGATGTATAAATAATATCAAATTATTACAATGATGGTGGTGATGTTGAAAAAGTATATGGTGTTGTAACACTAACAACTAATTTAGTTTTGGATTATATAAATGATACATATTAAGTTAATGTGTGTGCACTAGGAGAGTTTCATGAATTCACCAGGAGTAAACATGATCTAGATCACATTTATATAGTGCTGAATGTTCTCAACCCATGATAGGTGGTGGACGGATCTTCATTTGTTTAAAAAGATCTTTTTCCCAGTAATGCAATGATTATAACACTCCTAAGGCAGGTAGCATCACCTATGTATAGAAATATGCAGTTCCTTCGATGGATAAGAAACATATTTCTGGGTGACCATTTTGAAATTGATATAATCGATTTTGGAAAACTGTGATGCCAATTGTTTCTAGTTGTTATTCCTTGTAATGATACATGAGATAAAACATGGTTTTGTGTTGGGATCAAGTCTGGGCACTTCATTTAGACATTGGGTGCATAAGTGACAAGAGAAGTAATGATTCTAATTCTTCTGGGTGTATTCATGAAAGAATGATGATAGAATGATTTTCTCTGTATTAAACATTTGAGGACAGTGTGAATAAAGGTCAGAATATAGTGGGGTATTTTGAAACAATAGAAAAATATCTATGTAGTGAGGTTATTATGGTCATTTAATGATGAAAGTTCAGTAAGTGCAACAGATATATTCAATGGAAATCAACCAGATTTTGTTTGAATATTTTTTCCTATGTATAGTTGCATATGCTTCGTTGGAAACCATATTAGGCACTTCATCTTGGATATGAAGAGAGTGTATCATGTCTTCTATTTCATCATCGATATCATCTTATTGTACTGTTGGATTATTGATGATCATTATCTTATCTTGACATTCATTAGATTACCTAGATGGAGAATCATTTATATGTAATGATAAAGAATAAAAATAAAAAACTTATTGAATAAATCAATAATCTCTTTCAAATTAGATAATTAAGAGTGTGGATAGTCATATTAGAATGGACTACCCTCAGTGATGCTAGAATTCCATGGTTGGAATGAATTCGATGAAAACATAGAATGGACTACCATGGATGAGTTTTTGAGACTCCAGTAGTTAATTATGGGGTTACTAGGGAATTATAGTCTGGTCCAGTTGATAAGAATTGAGTTTCGAATTATGGGGGTTCTAGATCTGGTATGCACCTATGGTCATGTTATGGCATGATGACAGAAATTTTTTCAACGGCTAGACATTTAATCAGAATCTAGTTTTTGGTTATTGGTTGACATTATAAATGAAATCTTAACATACAATAGTTTAATGTTTAAATGATCGAGTTTTCTAATATATCAACTATGGAAGTTGTGTGTGTTCTGATATAGTTGGTTGGTTCTCTTGTTTATTTGAATGCGGTTAGGGAGGAATCAATTTGAGCATATCATCGGGATGAGGTGAGTACATTACAATGGTTTTTTGAGGATTTTTATTCATCAATGATACAAAATGAGTTCGATTGTGAATCACCCATGTGGTAACGTTCCAAAATGTGGAAATGTGCATTATTAGGATGCTAAGGTCATGCTTATATGGAAATTTTTGATGTTGGGACACCATAACTAGGATTTGGTTGTTGATTTTAGAACCAATTCTGTGAAGTTCCATGAGATGGTTGTCGGAATAGATGATTATGTGATCATGTCTTAGATTAGATGACACTAGGTAAACACAATCTCTATGTTTTAGTTTTGAATATGATCCTTGGCTCGAATTTCAATGAATTATGTATTGTGTGATTGAAAATTATTTTTATAGGAATGTTGTGAATTTAAAATAAAATTCAACCATTTTATGTAAATTTTATTTACCTAGGTAGGTTACTATTGTTTTATTGTTCACCAAATATCCTCTGGGAGGGGAAGTTCTATGGTTAAGAGATTTTAAGATACAATGTTTCAATTGGTTGTACATTTCAAAAGGAAAATCGAAAAAAATAATTTGATAGAAGGGAAAGATTAAAAATATATCATTATAATAGAATTATGGGATTTTAATCACTTAAATGTTTTTTAGATGAATATAAAAACATGTGAGGTGACTCAGGTGTTCAGTGGAGTTTCGGGAGTGTTGAGGGCCTGTTTGGAGCACAATGATCTATTTATTGGGGAAATAGCCTAAGGTGATTAGTTAGTCGTAACCATGTACTAAATCTTGGAGACCAGTAATATGAAATGACTTATCATATTAACAATTAATATGTGTTCATATGATCATATGAGGGGATATGATGAAATAATATAGGGTCGTCACCTACCATGGATGATTTTCCATAGATCTTAACCTTCCCCGCATGGGTAGTTCCACATGGGAAATGAGTCTACATGGTTAGAACATGTTCCGGTTAAACCATGATACCAAACCATTTACCTTGTAAAATGGTTGAAATAACAATTTACAAACAATTTTTTTAAAATCTTCCACCTACATTTCATCTCCACACTAGATTACAGATGCTCAACAAGTGGGGAGCTCTCCATTCTTCATCATAGGTCATGGAGCACTCCCTCTACCTGAGTTTTAATTTAACTTCCACTAGTTATGTTAGATCACCCTCGGTAACACTATAATTACCATTATGTCTTTTCATAATTTTTCTTTCCATATTTAATACTATTTCAATGTTATCATGTATGCCCTATTTTAAATGTATTTTTTGAATATTTTAATTTCTCTCGATTTTTTTGAACCCATTACACATTATGATTGAGTAAATCATCTTAGGAACTATGTAGGTTGACTATGGGTTTTCCATTAAATTATATCATGTTAATAAATTATTTCATATTATTATGTGGCATATTTTATATGCATCAGTTCTAAAATGTGAAATTTATTAGGCAAATACTAATGTCCAAAATTAATTTACACTTTTTCTTCCAATAAATTATTGATGGTTTTATTCCTTGACTTGAACCGAGAATTTTTGGTGTATTACCTATATTTATTTTACCCTCATTCCTTGACTAAAAAATTAAACCACATTTATTTGTATGTCATTATAAATTATTGGGAAAAAATGTAATTAATCATTCATCATTTTTTTAGTGGTATTGAGTTGTCCATTGTGAGTTAATTTTAAATTTAATTAACTAAAATGGAATGAAAAAATAGAACTTTTTCATAATAAAACCACTTGTGATGTGTGCTATATTATCTAATAAAACAGGGTAATAATATGTTAAAATATGAATTGTAATATGGCATGTTTATGTACATGGAATTCTCTATTATGTATTATTATGTTAAATTGAATGATCGAGATGAGTCATTTTTTTGGAATGAATATATCTTACGGTAAAGATTTGATCATTAAATGAATTATACTTTTTATATTATAAATTTTGATACTCAAGAAAGGTGGATCTTATTAATTTTGATTTTCAGGCATGACGTCCCTTATAAAATTTTAATACTTGGACCTTATGTACCTTATTAATTTTAATTCATAGGCATGGAATCCCATAATAATTGAGATACTCAGGAATTGAGTCCATTAATAATTCTTATACTCTAATATGAAGTCCCTTATAAATTGTGATACTTAGGCATGGATTCTATTATTTAAAATATGAGACTCGTTTGACTATGATTGGACACTTGAGTTGCATCTCGGGTCCTACAGAGAATTACATATATATATATTGTATTGATATGTATTCACATATATAGTATATATATATATATTAATACTTATATACATTGTGAAACATCCTCGAGAATTTTTTATCATAGGATAAAGAAGGTATTTTCATTATCGTGTTCCTTAGGCCACCTCACCCTGAATTTTTTATATACATTTCATAACTACCCTATTTATTATTCCATAACAATGCTATATTTTATACCCATATAATGGGTTACATTTGACATAATTGTTGGTGGCCAACTAATTTTATCTCACACCTTGCTTAGACCGCCATTTGATGGCCAAACAAAACCCATGAAGGTAAGATCTGGACTCTATATTTGCATTTATTATTGTTATAGAAATCATAATTTCCTTGAACAAGGGAGATTAGGTGAATGGGACTGATTCAAAGCACAAAATGGTCATGGAGATATCCTTTGGAGATTTTTTCTTTTTTTATATATTTTATATTTATTAGTTTTTATATTTTTTATCTATACGTGGTAGAAAATTCAGGCCTGATTATTTATTCAATTATTATTAATTATTTTTGATTATTATATTTTTTTCATTGTTATTCATATCTTTATATATTTATTTATTTATACTTATTATGTGTTTTTTCTGAGCTAGATGGCATATTCTCCCAAATTACCACATTTAAAACTCATTTTTAGTTGAAATCATCAAGCATATGGGTAGGTGCGTATGAGGCCATATAACACACTAACTTGGGTCAACTGTTGAGTGCCTCCCAACCGAGGATGATACATAGTGAATAATTTAAGGTGAACTTGACTTCCTCGAGTGACAAATAATATTTTTAGATAATATAAAATTATTTTCTACTTTTTTAATTGTGTAACGTTTCTATAGTGGTATTTGTAAAATATCCAAAATGATGTGTCAATTAAAATACAAAATTTAAGAGAACTAAAATCCAATTATTTTCATTTTTGGATTAAATATTTTATTTTGGTTGAAATATGACGTGCATTCCAATAAAATATTTACCTTAAAATAACTATTTTATTTTTATTTTTCAAGTTTATATCATACAATTTTAATGAGAGGTGAAATTTATAGCAATGGAAAAATAAATTTCATCATGTTATATAAATTATATTGATTTTTCCCACAATTAATATTTTACAACAATTTAATAGATGATTTGGTCGATAATAGAGATCTATCAGTTTTTTCATTTTTATTTCATATGGATGTATCTTATTGAATTATGCATATATATATTGAAAGATTATGTTAAAAATAAAATGATTTTTTTTAATTTGGATTTTTAAATTATAAAAGTATATTTTTAATTTTATGCTAAATATCTATCTCATATGGTCAATATTGTTCTTTTAGAAGCTTATAACGATAGGTACCTAAATGAAGAAGGAACATAAAGAATTTATGTTTTGATACTATCTACTATATATTGGTAATGGGTTTACATTTTTTAATTTTATAATAGTGTAGAGGTTCTTTCATATATTCATAATATGAAGAAAATTATTATGCATTTTAATCTAACAAGGGATGAGGTTTGGATATCAAAAATAAATAATCTATAGTTTAAAAGATGAAATTTTTATCACATTGATAAATATTTATACGCAATTACAATATCTATATATGGGAAATTATATTGGATTGAATATGGACCACATGTTCCTATATTAGCTTTTATGGGCCACACAATTAAAGGTTATGCATTCTACAGAAAAGTACTAGATGAACATATTTTAATGTGGATTAGTGGTGTCAATATTCTGAAAAAAGAGATATATGCATCATGTGTTGAGTACAGAAATAAAATTTATATAAATACATTTTATTTTTGAAACATTGAAAAAATATTTAATTTGAACTATAATGTATTTTATTTTCACATATTCTAATGTGGATAAGTAGATAACAATAATTTAATAAACATTTAAGAATTGATATTTATAAAATTGAAATTGAATAAAGATAGATATAAATTTGATTCCATTAGAATGTAATAATAATTAGTGTAAATTTTTTAGACACATAATACTATAAAACAACATATATTCGGTATTTTTTTCAATTAATGAAAATATATAACTAATTGAAAATTGATTGGATGAGAATATTTTAAATTGAATATTAAAAAAAAATTCTCTTGAATTATTATAGATGATATCTTATAGGTTAAACGAAATCATAGAGAAATCATTTGGATAAAAGATATATGGGGAAACAACAATTATTGAACAATAATATAATATTATAAACACATGTTTATTATCACTATAATATGTTATATATAATATTTAGTATATTTATTTGATCCATGTATAACATTTAGATAATGTGATCCAAATTATTTTCATAATGTTTGATTTAAAAAATTAATTATCCACCCATGGTGTCACTCACACTGATAAAAAACATTATAATGGTAACAAAGGTGGGGAATAAATCATATATAGACATAGACACTAAAAAATATCATATTTAGATGAAGGTTTAAAATCCTAGTAAAACAAAATTAAAATTAATAAAAAATTATGAAATGATATTGGAAAAATAATTGAAACTATAAAATCAATATAAATTTTTTATATTGATTTCATTAATAGAACGAATGTGTCTTTATAAATAGATTATTGATATTGTGTCATACTAATAATCAAGATCATTCTCTAGAGGGTCATTATGGAAACATACAACTAGAATTTCAATTATTAAACCTTCCTATCATGACTTTTAAATTTAATTACATATTTTGGAATTGTATAGTTAAAACAAATGATTTTAGAATGGATTTCATTTTGAATGTTTCTAGAAAAGAACATATAGATATTAAAACAATGATTTTCACTTGGTAAATGAAAGATACTAATGCGAAAGCCAGTCCTAACCCATCGTCATTATATTTGAACTGTATCTCTTAATATATTTTGAATTATTTAATTTATCAATAAAAAGAGTAGAGTGTTAAGTTAAATCACAGATAAATTTTATTTCTTTTACATGATTTGTCTGAAGTTGTAATTTTCATATTTTTCATTTTATGAAAATAAAAAATGGAATTTAAAGAATAACTAATGTGAGGAAAATCCTTCATACGCATACTAGAAACAAAAGATATGGAATGATGTACTTGAAAAAAAATGGTTTATAATTTGAATTTATAATAAAATAATTAATTGGCACATGATTCATGTAGTTGTGCTGAGAGGAATATTAATGAATTAGTTTCCTAAACACATTAGTCCCACATAATCTAGAACAAAATATGGTTTCTATTTTTAAAATGGCTAATATGTATATTAAAAAACTGCAAAACTATGGTATATATATTTATCTTTGTTAAATGTGATATTTATTATTAATTATTATTTTTATATTAATAACTTATAATATGTTTTTCATTTTCTATTTTTGATGCAGGATGAGTCATTTATCAAAGGTCAAAATGTATTACATTATGTTGTTTTGAATAATAAAATGTTGTATGAATGGGTTAGTGCATTGGGTTTTAGAGTCTCAATGATAGTATACTTTATTAGTATAAAAAATAAGGAAACTCATTGAATTTGAATACCCATATTCAAAAAATAAGATTCATAAACAAAAAGTACCAATATTTCAGAAAAAATAATCTATTAATGAAATAAAAAGATGTAATAATGTAACAATAGTAATCATAGAAGAAAAAATTATAAATGAATAATATAACAACATTTTTCAAAATTAATATCCCCATAATTCCAACATAGAAAAGGTACTTATTTTGTTTAAAAAAAATTAATAATTTGCAGTAAAAAGTAGTTATTTTTTTGTTTTTTTTGTACTAATTATAGGTGATATTTCCTTTGAATTTTATATAAGAACACACAATCATGAAACTATTTCTAGAGGTGTGGTGCGCAATAATCATTGTGTTGCCCCTCATAATACACTATTACTAATAGATAATGTGAGATTTGTGATTCAGGTGTCTCTGGATGAAAGTGCTTATATACATATTCTAATTGATGTTTTTTATGCTTTAATGATCCAAAAATTATTGTAATATTGGTATTATGACCAATAATTCTTTTGAAGACATATTATAATAAATATGTATTTATTTTTATATGGATATTATACTTTAAATATTTTATAATTAATTAAAAATTTATAAATTACTAAATGTGGTGATAAGAGGGAAAATATACAAATTCCTTCAAGAATAAGAAGGTATAAACTAATATATCACAAGTACATATTGTGGGGCCTAATTTTTCAACAATACCGTTCCTAAAAAAATTGAAAATTTTAATGTCATGTGAATTTTTTATAGAGGTTGATTCTTAATAAATTTTTTTAGAGAATACATGTAAGGTGAGGAGTATATTGAATATATTTTCCTTACCAAGGTAAATGATATTCTATATCATGATTGATTAATATCCACCCACATTAATATATATACATGAGGTATCCTTTCAAATTGTTTGTTTTAAATGATAAATTTGTTATTTATATTAGAATTATAATAAGTGGATTTTATTTCATGTATTTATATTATAATTACATTTTAATAGAAAATTTAATAATATTTTAATATTTCAAATCCACCATTTTCAATTTAAGAACAAAAAAACAAGGAAGATAAAATTATGATTACATTAGGATAAATTGGTAGTGTGTTTGAATAAAATGAAACTAATGTTTTGATATTTTTAAAACCTATCATGAATAGGAAAAGATATATACAAATATTAACATTATGATAATTTTTTTGATAATATTTTATACTCATGTAGGATTAAAATTTATTTAGGTTTCTCTATATATTAAATTCATATAATCTAGTTAATCTAATTATATATTTTATTGATCCAATACTGGGATATTTTAAAAATTGGACACACCCGCTGACCCATTTTTGATTATAAAACATTATACTCTCAACATTTAATAATATTTCTTTTATATATTGTATAATAATTATTAACATTCATTTTTTATTTGGTAGTGTAGTGTTGATATATCAATCAATTAAAGGTTTATAAAAAATGAACAAATACAATGAAATTGTGGATTATTATAGATTCAATTATTTTTAAATATATATTTACATTTTATTATTGGAATAAAAGTTATACATTTTTTATAATTTATTATTTTAATCATATTTTCTATGTAAACAAGATGGTTTAAACTATGGTTTCTATAATTTAAATTCATGAAGAATGATATGGACCATAGAATTACTTAAACTCCCTTAAAGGTAACTGTCATAAGTTTGTACAATTTAATATATATGCTTTCAGATAAATTATTTACTGATCATTTATTATGTTATATGATTAAATTACACCTCAAAAAAATTATTGTAATTAATTTTCGATGGATTAAGTAGTGAATGTTAGCGATAAATGGTATTCTGTCACAATATTAAAAATTTCATAAAATCATATTTCTCTATATAAAAAAATTAATATTATCTTCTTAAATACAGAAGCTAAATATCGTGTAATAATAAAAAAATTTAAAAATAAATTTCAATAAATAAGAGATAAAAAGTTGAGTAATGAGCCATGAATTTTTATCCATATAATTTATGTTTTTTAATTATTATTACCAACCTTTTGGATTTATTGGATATATTCATTAAAATATACATATCTAATCCCAAATTACGGGACAAGGAAATCTTTATTAATAATAAAAAGAGTATTTGTTCCTTAATCAAGTTAATCATCTTACTTAAAGACATTTTTCCAAGTTTCATGTAATAAAAATCAGTATTTTTAGTTTATATGAGATATTTTTGTTCAAAACATGTTTCAAATACTAATAAAAATAAAACTACATCGTATTTTCATAAAACATGAGGAAACATATAAGTGATTATTTTAGGAAATGTAGGATTAAAACATATTTCAATGCTATGTGTGATGTTTTCAGTGCCAATAAAAGTGTGTGATTTAAATTTAAAACAATTGTCACTTGCTCAGAAACAATCAAATGATATGGTATTTTCATTAAATTATTTGATTTGTTTTATAAATTTATAATCTATATAAATTATAATCACATAATTTTGATTTTTTGTGTGATTAAAATAAAATAATGAAACTTTTTTCCGTTATAAGATTTAAAGAAGTTCAAATTCAATGTCATATATTGAAAAATAAGTAAATTATTTTGGACTGTTATTAATATTTTGAATAGTGACATATGATTAATTTTCTTCCCACATGAATAAACCAGAATTAATTATGATGTGTAGTGTGGTTGGAATGACTAAAAGTGTGTGTTTTGGTTTATAATTTCAAATTTCTATTGAAGCTTGTGTTACACGATCAAAATAAATAGAAGAATCGGATATTTTCAGTAAACTATGTAAAAATGAGCATCAATTTATACATTACATAATGTAATGAAAAATACATCATTATTACAAGTTTGGGGGATAATATGATCAAGAATTCCAGATTTCAATTTTATTGATATATTTTAGTTCAAAACATGAATTGCATTCTCCAAAAATAAGAAAATGGTATTGGTTTTAACAACATTCTATATAGAAACCCAGTGATGGTTATTATTTATTATAATGTTATAGAATAAATTAGTCATAATATACATGATACAAATATTAGTAGTCTAATGGGACTAGATACATACAACCACAATAAATTATTTCGAAAAAATCATCAAAACACATGACATTTAATAAAAAATAATTTCACGTAATGAATAATAATATTTTATTACTATGTAATATATTAAAAATTAAAGGTAATTGTTAATGACATATATCCCAAATAATGGAAAATAGATAAAAACAAATTATACATGTTTAATATATATTTCACCTCGAACAAATTCCACAACAAACATAATCATTATAAAATAATGGAGACAAAAGAAAAATAATAAAGGAAGCATAATTTAGATACTGGAAGAACTAAAAACCAGAAGGAATATTCAAGGGATTGAATTAGAATAAAAAAATTGGTCATTATATTTTGAAACATATGAATTATAACCATTAATAAATATTATAGTTGAAAATATCCAATAAAATGTGATTATTGGGAATAGATTTTATTAATGTTAATGAAAAAAGTAAATTTAAACAAAAGTGGTGAACCATGGACATGAAATGTGAGAAAAACCCTAATGAAGTAAAATTCTATGAACATGGGAAAGAGATACAACCATTGGGGATACACTTTTACCAATGAAAAATATGATTTTGAACAACTGAATATTGTGGGAAATCATTTTAGGAAAAATCAAGTAGGAAGAAATCACCGAAAGATCAATATTATGTAGACCACTCCCTGAATACTCCACCATTTCCGAAAACACCCATAAATATTATGTTATGGTTATTAACAGTAATGAATCGTGGTGTAAAGTATCATTAAATGTGTAAAATTACATTAAAATGAACTGCTTCTTTCTTTGATAGCATATATTTGTCTTATATATAGTTCTATAGAAATAAAATAATATATATAATTATAGAAAAATGTTGGGAAAATGAATTTTATATTTGGTATTACGTTGTCAAATGTAGGCATATTTATTTTTTTCAAAATTTTAGGTGGAATTAGGGGTTTTCTTTAAATTGTAAAATATATTAAGTATATAATGTATTTAATATAATATGATTATGATGTAGAAATAATGGAATAATTATTATGTGTAACTATAAAACAAATAATATCTAATTTTCTTAATATAATTTTTTTTCATAAATATTAATGATTTTCCAAACATATGATTATCCTTCTAAAGTCTAAAATGGTACTTAACGTTTTAGGAATAATTTTTTCTGATAATAATATTGGATTTTGTGCATCTACCATATATATATATATATAACACCACACCTTAAAAAAATAAAGATCCAAATTCACGGTTAGTCCAATCGTATTTCATTTTGTATAACCTATATTTACAATGCATATACTTGGAAATTAATAAAAAATCATATCCCATTTTTTATAAATACCCACCCATTCTCCCATTTCTCTTTACATAAAATCCATTCAACATTAAAAAAAATAATTTCCCTATCAATAGTCCTTCTAAGTAATTTACATGTCTTTAAGATTATCATCATTATATTTATGAAGTTAACTTCAAAGGTATGTGTCCTTATCCTCTTTTCATTCTATAATTGTGATATTATTTTCAATTACTTTTAAATTTAATGTGATATATTTTTTTTGATAATTTTTTTTAATTTTTATATTATATTATCAATTAGAGTTCAATATTCCTACACATTATTCTACATTCCTATGTTTTTATAATTAGTAGATATTCCCATAGTCATGAACCCATATTATGTTTTTTGGTAAGTAAAGTGTGTGTTTGGATTTCAATGTAATGAAATCTATATTTGGATACTAAAATGTGGATTCTATCTTTAACAAAGACTAAAATATGGGTAAAACTTATAAAACATTTGTTTGATTGATAACCCAATCTTCAAATGGAATGTGCCATGTGGTCTGAACTACACATCTAGTTTGAAAATCATAGGAGATATTCTTTGTATCATTCTCGTGATCTTCAAAAACCATAAAGAAACACTTGAATATATTATATCTAAAGAATATAAAAATTATCTATTATATATTATCATATCATTATTAATACATGCATTTAATTACCTAAACGCCTTCATCATTTTAGTATTTTTAATTACAAAATAAATATAATTCTATATAATTCACATGTTAAGGTTTATTACTTGAACATTTTCAAACCCTATATAATTCTTAAATGTGACCAGCGTATTTAAAAACATATTATTAATAATCTATATATTCGAGAAAACTTTTATCAAGATAGCATAATCCTTTCCATATGGTGGAAAATATTATTAGATTGTCCTTATTTTGAATATATTTTTAAGTATTATTATATTTTTCATTCAATAAAATTATTCCATAGGCATTTAGTATGTGATCTAATTAATTTTTTTTATGTAATGGATGGGTCCCAAAATTATGTAGGCCCCCATAAAACTAGTAGGACTGAGGAGAAAACTAAGATAGTCAAATGGGAGATTCTATATCATTTATATATGATGTATTGGTATAATTCCCCAATGCTATTTTTATAATTTATAAATTTATAAATTCTTAACATTTACATAATTGGGTTATCATTTAAATATTTATTTACTTTTTATATATGTATTTTGTTTTTTCATAAGTTGTTTATATGATACCTTTATATTAATTTTTCCATTTTGGATTCTACTGTATTCTATTCCATTTTGAGAATTTGATATCACCCTTTACTTCCATTTTCCACTTAACTATGTAATAAAGTTGAATACTATTTCTGAAAAAACACTACCAGGAAAACACTATGGATTATTTTTTTACTGAAAAATTTAAACATTTCATGATATAATTTACCATTTATGAATCAATTCTTTTGATAAATACCATAACTTCATAATAGGAATATTTTTCAATGTATTATGAATAAAATGTAATAAATAACCAACCATCTATGAGTGACTAGGGTTATGGGGTCATAAATAAGGATTGATATATAGGTTTGGTAGAAATATTAGGAATTAGGATTTAATGAAGATAAGAAGGGAATATTGATCCCACCTTTGTAAAATAATAGAAATTACTCTATCATGGACTTTCAATGGTATTCTATGAATGTGACATTATTTTAGGGAAACATGGCATATAAGTCCAATATATATATTATTAGATTATAATATTTCTGACTAAACCACATAATTTGACTAATATTTTCATATTTTATATTAAACAAAAAATCAGGCAAAAAAATAGTGAAAAAAATGTAAGGATAATGTGTTGTTTTTTTATATAACCTAGATAACAGAGTTAATATTTTTATAGAACAAATTATTATTATCTATTATAAATTTAATTAGTTTATGAAGAATAACATATTCTTATAAGGAATCATATATGTTCTCCACAAAAATCATTCTATTTATATCAATTTATATGGAAAAAAACTTAATCATTTTTGTGGGTCCACTAATTACATGTTAATACATCAATAGATTGTATCCCTATAAAATA
Organism: Viscum album; assembly: GCA_963277665.1. Taxonomy (NCBI): domain Eukaryota; kingdom Viridiplantae; phylum Streptophyta; class Magnoliopsida; order Santalales; family Viscaceae; genus Viscum; species Viscum album. The sequence goes on from OY728140.1 coordinate 167,152,250, forward strand.
TATTTATGGAGTTGGGGAGTTTTAGGAATGAAAAAAATTATCAAGGTTTTGTATAATTTAAGGGGATATTCTAACCAATGGTGGTCCGTAATTAAAAATTATTTTAATATATAATAGATGAAAGACATGGCATGAGAGACATTTAAAGTTAATTTTTCGAAATTGATATTTTTATGATGATAAATGTACAGATATGAAAAGGAAATTATTATATTAATAAATTAATATGGATAGAATAGTGGATGATTATGAGGTTAAATACACATGATTAGTGGGATATGTTGTGGATTGTTTGTGCAAACAAAAAAGTAAGATCAATAATTTCTTTGACGGTTTAAAGAAAAATATTCAAATAACATTGATCTAACATAATTAAATATCATATGGGGATATTTTAGTAATAGATGTCAACATTGGGAATATTTTTCCAAACCATTCATTTTCAGAGGGACACATAATAAGAATATGATGGATAAATGCCATGTGATTAGAATAACTAGAAATGAATAGAATAGAGGAGTGTAGATCTATATTTTAAAAAAATTGAGATGATACAAAATATGGCCATTATATAATGGGATGTATTTATGATTTAAATTTGGATAGAAATTTTATAATGAAAATTTCTATATAAGAAACATATATACTATTAATGTTGAATTATTCAATTATAAATAGACAGTTACAACATATGATTTTATGATTTATTTTTCTTCTAGAAAAATGCTATATTAAATTTCTCAAATTATAGGGAAATAAAAATTATGTGACTAATGCTTTTTAATTAAAATAATAAGAAACATTTACTTTATTTAAATTTAACATAATTATGAATTTTTTTTAATTTAATCATGGAATATTATTGATCATAATGAAATATTTTGAAATATTTTATTTATGAGTATGATTATTTTAAAAACCATTTATTTCAAAGAGTTTAAATTTTATTTAAAAATTTCTTCATAAAATTAAAATTATATTTTTTACTAATGTATAAATTTAACACATTGGGTATTAATATGATATAAATGGATATAAAATCATTTAACAGTAAAAATAGAATATTTGTTTGAAAAAAACATCTTTTATGTGAAAATTTATTTTATATTAAATTAATCATCCATGATGAATTATTTTAATTAAATTAAAATATTATATATTAATTAATATATTATATCATTCATATAATAGTTTTACATGGTATGTAATAATAATAAAACATGTTTTCTACTTATCAATGAAATTTTCTAAAACATTTGTCATTATGTTTTTCAAAATTATATCAAAATAATTTATGCCATTAATTTGAATTAAATTTTATAAAATTACTTTAATATTTTAAATATTCACGATTTGTTTTCAAATGATTTAATTTTATTTTTTTGGCTATAATAAAATGTAATAACTATAATATTTTTTATCAAATTAAGCATAAAAAAGAGTTAACTAGGGGTTAAACTAATATATAAGTGTTAAACATCAATGTAAAATTTTAAACATATTATTATTTTGAGATATTGGTACCTTATAATATCATATATTAAAATTATAATCCATTTTATAACATCTTCTCATGAATGTTACATTATATTATCTAAATATTGTATGTAATTACAAGTGTATTCTTCCCAAAAAAATATAAAGGGCCCCACTGATCCTCACGTTCACACACAATTGGATCCATCTAACTCATCAATGGCCTAAAATAATAACTCAATTTATTAATCCAATTTTTTATTGAGCTTATATTATTACCCTAATAACATCCATGACAGAATTATATTGTATGAAACAATAGGTCTCTCAATGAAGTAGCATTCTCCTTACCCATCTCATTTAAAGATTATATTTTCTTCTAATTCCTATAATTTTTTTAAAAATATAGAAAATAATAAATATATGATCACAAATTTACCAATTAGTTATTATTCTTATGGGACAACCATTTTTCACTTCTATTCCATCATATGATAAATTAAAGTATCACTCGTGCGTATATGTGGACTACTGCCTCTACATTATGATTCAACAAATTTTACAGCACCGTCATTTATGGTTGGTTATTATGATCTATTTAATTATTATATATGATATTTATAACATAATTAATATTAATATTTATTAATAATATATTTTTTACCTTCTTAACATTCCATCTGATGGGAGATGATAACGTCACATGTTAGTACGTATAGACTTCCACCTCCATGAAGTGATGTGATTCAATTTTAAATAATTATTTACATGGATATTAATTGGAATATATTTAAATAATATATATGATATTTATGATATAATAATTATTCTCTAATGTTAAATTATTATTTACATTTCTTTTCTCCATCCATCAAAAAGTGGAAACATTACTTGTACATACATATATGCTACTCTCTCCTAGATGTCATCTAATTAATTTCTCAACACCTCTTTTTATAAATGGTTATAAAAGTTTATATATTGAATAAAAAATATACTTATGTGGTGATTAATATTTTATAAACTATTAAAATAATACCATGGTTCAAGAACCCAACTAACATACTAAATCATTCATGGAAAACATATAAGTTTTCACACGAATCTTCATTTTAACAATGATGTTTTTCAAAAAAAGATGATTTGAAATTGTAAAGGAATTATAATTATTAAGATATGTATTAACATGGTAAAATAATATATTTATAATAAGTTTATATTTACTAAAATGGAGGTTTGAACACTTACGATTCATGATGAGACTTGGGATAAGAGTTTATATTATACTGTGATTTATTTTTAGAATTATCAATGTTAGATCTCCAATAAGGGAAATTTTATGGATATCATCCTTTAAAACATATATATTATCTCATAATCTAGTTATTTTTTTCTTATTATCATTTTACTTTCACCTCCTTGCTATGGAACATGATTGATAAAATGTTTTTCAGAAAATTCGGCTTTATTCCCCCTTTTCCATGAATTCTTTTCATCCATGGTAATATTTTTTGAAATGTATTTAGTAGTACATAATATATAATTAAATGATTTATTAAATCCATTTTACCATTTTTTTAATATTTATAATTTTTTTAAAGAAAACTTCTTTTCATCTTTCTAAATTAAGAACTTGTAGTCCTTTATCACAAAAGTGAAATGAATATTTATTTTAATGCTTACCACACAAATGATTCTTCCTATATCTATAACGATTATTTTTTTGATGATCGATTTTCAGTTTTTTATCTTAATTCACTAATAAATAAATTTTAATATTTCCTATAAATTTTTTTTATTATAATTACAAATCAAAAGGATACATTCTTGAGTTTTCAATGAAATGATAAAATAAAATATTAAATCTATTTTTTATATATTCAATATAATTTTACATTTCATCTTATTAAATGAGGATATGATTTAATAATACCATCCATGTTTTTTATCTGGATGGGTTATTATTATGCGATGATTAAATTTATATGATGCTTGTTTCCTTTCCATCGGTAGTTATACAATTAAATAATGAAAATTTTATGATGATGTGAAACACATATATATTATTTTCATTATCTGATGTTTGGATCAACTAAATCCTTCCTATTTATTGTTAAATGTGATACAGATATCTCATTAATTGAAAATGATTCACATGGAAATGATTATGAGTATAAATTTCTACATTTTGATGAAATATATTAATAATAAATATGTTGAAATTTTGATGAATAAGTATGATTTTTATTTCTTTGATCATATGATTTAGGTAAGACTTGATTGTGAAGAGACATGTGTTATAATATGGGTTATACTAGACCCAACCTGAACAATACATCTAATTACCATATCAAGTATACAGTTTATGAAACTTGATGTATTCGTACCATTATACTATAGATATTTATGCGTCCATTAGTTAATGGTAATTTAAATAAATTTATATTCATAAAAAATGTTATTTAATATTAGAGGATATAATGAGAACCTCATGATACTTTGACATTAATATTAGACAATGGTTATATGTTCTAGATAAATATTACTTACTATACATAGTTGATTTTTTAAAATAATGTGTTGGGGGTTCATAATAATTGAGAATTCATCTCATGATGCTCTCACATGGTGATCTCTAGTCGTCAGATCATGGGAAAAAACCTGGCAATATGAACACCACAGGTTTCAGTTATCATTGGATGTTTCTATCTATGAACTTGTGTATTGGTCTTTGGATTTGAGATCATTACCAGTGTGTTACATTTTCTATGAACTTTGAAAAACCATGTTTTTTAAATTGTGGAGAGGTAGATTTTGTTGGGTGAATCATTGGTGGTATGCCATTGGTTGAATGTCCAATAATTTAATTTCCAATTCCTGTTTGAAGAAGTATTATATCTCTAGCCTTGATGATGAGGATGGTAGTCTCAGGCCTTACTGATGAGGATGGTAGTACATTTTCAAATCATTGGGAATGGTAGTTGTAGGGTAAATATATCCAATTAGATTACAAAAAATAAATCAATAAATGGGTGACGACATATGTGTGCATTATTCTTTATGGTATATTTAAATACAAACAGAATATATTTTATAGTGCATGTCCATAAGTTTGTTGTTGTTACTATGAGTACCCATATCTATTTAGTGGCCTTGATGGATTTTTAGTAAATGCTATTGGTCTCTATATATTATTCACAACTATCAAGATAAGGGTCTAGAGGGTAAAACAAAATAGTTTATTCAATAATCGAACATCTTCTTGGGAATAAGTATATTGGGCTTGTTTGGCCCCACCACATGGTCCGATTGTTTTCCATGATATCGGTAACTGATGAATGAATAAATATGTAATATTCATGTAAAGAATAATTTTTTTAAACTTATTTACTAAAAAAATTTAAATTTTAATTAAATATTAAAAATAATATTAATCAAAAAAATATTAATTTAATATTCTAGGTTTGTTTTATATTAAGTGTGAATTACAAGTCTAGAAAATGGATAAGGATTATCATGTAGTATATATTATATGTTAGGGGTGTATGATAAAAAGACAATTAATATTGATGAATTATTTTAGTGCATCATAATTATTTATTCAGTGGATTTTAAATAAATAGGGTTCGAGGTACCCTTCTACTTTTTTTTGGAATCCAATATAAAAAGGTGGAGGGAGGATCTCAATATATACTATTCAATGTGAGATTTCTAGAGCCCATATCTCTTATTCCAAATTCTATAGAGTGAATCAATTGATCCTTGTAGTTGGATTGATCTAATCAATATTCATCGACGGTACATCGATGCAATGACCATCAGGATGTCGAAGGTGTCATTAGATCACCGTGATAGCACCCGTAATCCGACGATCGATGCTCTTATAGATTTCTAAATCACATGTGGATGATTTTGAGGGATTAATAATTGGATAAATCAATAAATTATTTCTGACAAAAAGTATGTGATGTGCACAACATCATATCAGGAAAATATAATTTTTTAATTATTGTTTTTGGGTTCACTTTAATTTCTGTGAGTTCCTCAGACCATACAAGAGCTCAAATCATCAGAGATGATAAGAATCATTTTTATGATAATGAAATGGTTTCTAATACCTATCCCAATGGATTTTATAGCTACCCCAATATATTAAATAGGAATAAAATGGATCAAATAAATTTTCCAAGCCAGGAAAAATTAATGTTCATTAAATTTAAGTATAGGGTATTGAATTGGTCCCAAAAGAGAAGACCACACATTAATCCAATTTATAATAACCAAGTATCATTCATTCACATTTTTTGATAGGGATAATATTTGCGGTTTATATGTGTTTTAATTCGAGGAACACATATTTTATATATATATTAATTTTATGGTTTTCAAATTCTTGTGACAATTTAGTCATGCCGAATATCTAGCCAACATCCGACTTGATTCTGATCGACACAATTTGTTACGGATGATGGAATGAATTTCACCACTAATGAATTATAATAATATAATAATTATAATGAAAATAATTATTAATCATAATAATAATTATTATTATTATTATGATTAGGATTATTATTATTATTATTATTGGAAGTATCTGGGGATTTTTCTGTACATTTTAACAAAAAATCAAAAAAAATTAGTGGGATTTTTACACAGAAAGTCAAAGAAAAACATAATAAATTTTAAAAAACAAGAAAAGGATGGTGTCCCCTATCACATATAATTCATACACATATGATCATTTTTTCATCATCCTCCCACCACTACCGGTAGATAGGATAACCCCTCCACATCCCTTCTGCTAGTTCCACGAGCCACTCCAAGATGAGCCCCGCACTCAAAGCCTCCCTCCTTGTATGACAACCTCTCTGGTAACTGGTTCCTCCTCTAAAATAGAGTCATCTTTCCTTCCACCACTCCACCAATATCAGCACCACCATACTGAACTATAGGCATATATCTCACCTTCCATGTCATAGGATACCTTGATAGAATCCTCTGGTGTAACATCTGGTAATGCCAGAACAATTCCAGACTATCCATGGACAGATCCATCCACCAATGTGGTGTTGACTTGTCTTCTAGTTCATTGGCTGAGTTCAGCCAATATACAGTTCCACACTTTTATTGCATCCTCTTGATGTTGAGACCTATCTATATATCTACCACCAGGTGAGCTAATGATGCCAGATCCTATAGATCTGGTGGCCTCACATATTTTCTCACAACATCACCCCTAGAGAGATTGTTTTCAATATCTACCACTCACTGTGACCTTTTTGGACCACAAATATGGGTCACCAACACTCATGATCTAGAAAAATTCCAGTGTACAACCTCTTAGTAGAACTACCCACCAGCATCTCGACTTCCTATTGAGCCAGGTCGCTCCTGGTCGTCCATCCCTATTTCGCATCACTGGGTAGAGAACCCCTTACTAGCGCAATAGAAGCGAGGTACCCCTGTAGGTGAATATGATCTCATTTAATAGCCCCGCACAGGCTTTAGCTGACCTATTAGGGGTCTACACATGTTTAGTGTGACCCAAAATGGGCCATATCTATTGTTTCAGGGACCAAAAGTTCAAATTAATTACTTTTATTAATTTATATTTATCAATAAATTAAATTAATTAATATATTATTTTTTGAATAGAATAATATCTATAATAAATAGAATAAAAATTAACATAATTTTTTTACTAAATTAACTATTAAATTTAATATAATTTTTTGTATTAAAAGTAAATTAAAAAATGGATCGAATGTTAATTATATTAAATATTTGTATTGAATTAATTTATTTAATTTAATTAAATACCTTCTTCTTTAAATTAATGTGGTCAAATTGTATCATGATTTACATTTACTAACATAGTGGTCTTAAGAACTGAGATATCAATATTTTCCTTTAATAATTTAACTAATTATTTTAAAATGTGCGATGTTTGTAATTAATTAAGTTAGTCTGCACACCATCATTTATTTTTTATCAAAATGAATAAGAATTTGTGGGTCTAATTTATCTATTGTACAATGAAACCCTAGTTCCCCTAACATGTGAATGAGTATAATTTTACTTTTGATGATCATAATGAAATATATTATGTGGACCCCAACAAGTTGAGGTGAAATACTTGAGGAGATGTGGACCCTACAAATAAGATGCAATAATCTAGATGAGTAGCATACATAATGGACGAGGGAAATCTGTATCAGGATTGAAGTGAAGCCTCAAGTATAATTCCACTAGGTAGTGGTTGTTCCATTTAATTTAAATGAATCAAACAATATTATATGATAAAGAAATCCCAATTTGTAGATTTACTTTATGCATTTATTTATTATTATTTTTAATTTTATAACAGTAGGAAGATACATAAAATAATTAACAACAAAATCTATTGTTAAGTGGTGAATGGTTTTTAAATTAATGATATGTTTTGATCATGAAAAAACACATGAGAACAGTTCATAAAAATTGATTACATTCTCTATGAGAAAAAAAACAAAAACCCATAAATTAATTTTATGTTCTTACCACCTTCTATCATTCAAATATGGAAAAACCAGGGTGTTTAGGGTGCTCGTCTACCTATGTTTATTGTGTCTCTTACTACAACTGAGTAATTATTAGAATTTTGGGTTCACAAATCTATAGTGGTAGTAAGGATTACCCAAAAATAAATTTCTAACCTTTAGATGCATGCATCTAGTAAAAAAATTATGATTTTAGAAGTTGGGACTTCAGTAAAATAATCATAGAACCACCTATTAGTGTGCATGGGATGTCGTACTCCTAACTTGAACCCTTAATGTAGGGGCATAAACAAAGTGTGTAGACTGTGAGGGGAGGTTCATAGATTTTTTCCACTAGATTACTCAAGTGAGAGACTAGTCTGATTCTTGTATAGAGGGTTCCTAGTATTTGAAAAAATAATTGATGTCATTTAGTGATTTATTTAAATATTCAATAAAGTATAAATTAGTAATCTAGATAAAAAGAATAATTTGGTAAATTTTATTAGAATTATTAATTTAAGAAAAAACAAAACATAAATTATCATTTCCATAAATCAATGTCTTATCCACTAAGAATTTCTATTTATAGTGTATAGTCTTGCGTACAATACATCTATATCCAAAATCCAATGTGTCACTCTCCCTAAACCAATTAATCCACATCAAGAAAATAATGTGTAATATATTCTTATAGAAGACTCATTTATATAGAATATGATGGTTATTTCACAATACTATAAAAAATTATTGATTTTGTTTTTCAGTTACAACATCATGACCTGGATTATATAACATGTAGTATCATCATTGAGGGTTTTACAAGGAGATAGTAAAGCGAGATATGAGTGAGTGATAACTACAGTGGTCATGTGTAAATTGAATGGTATGTCAAAAAAATAAAATGGATCCCTCTCTCATATTATTTACAACCAATTACTGCAGTTATTATTAATATTACCAATCAAATAGGATAGAGTAAGCACATCACTACATTTTATGTATGTTTCTCAAGAAAAGAATGATATTAATGAAAATTTAATACTTAGTTTTTATTGTCAATAAGATAAATGAAAAGGTGATAGGGCCATTGGTAAGTCTGATGCCAATGGATTCTTCAATACATCCATCATGAATAAATATTGTTTTCCAAACATGAGGTTAATTTCATTATATAACATGAAATACATTTTATAGAAGTTAAAATCATTGAACTCAATTGAAGATTCAAATACCTACTTCTAGTTCATCTATATTAATTAATATGAATTTTTTTTTGGAATATACCTCTTGGGTATTAAATACAATATTCCTTTCACATATGTGTATTGGAATATGGAAACCAAGTATATAAAAGAAACACTACCGGGAGTAAGGTGCGTTCACCAAGAATATTATAAAGGGTTATTCCTAGGTTAGTAGTGAGAAACACATATCTTTTAATTGAATTTGAATGATTCTATTTGAATAATTGGTTGACTATACCCAATGTATTTATTTCACATATTATGTGGACATAAAAAGATATTATTCCATGTTCAGGAATGAACTTTTTTTGTGGTGTATCATACTCAACAAATATTCTAGTTGTATTTGCTACATTGAAAACTGATGATGAAAATAAAATATAAGACATGTAACTAGTTTTGTAAATATAACTATTTTTCAACAGAAACAAAACATGGAATTTAGAGATATACCTAGGTTCATATTTATACTAATTATATCTAAACACCTTTGGTATTAAAAACATATATACACATTTATTCTAGACAAATAAACCATTAGAAACAAAGATATTCAACAATAGTTCAGAATTAGTTCAACAAGAGAGAGTGAATTATTTCATGTGTAAGATATTGATAATTATACATCGTAGGATTACTTTCTATAATTAATTAATGGTAATGTGATGTGTGATACATTAAAATATATAAGATACATATTACTTTGGGCTGACATGACAAATAATATCTTAGCCAAGCATACATCGATCAATTTTATATAGTGTGGAGTAATTAGAAAATTCACATTACTTTATTTACATCACCACATAAATTATTATAAAGAGGATCGATGATAATTCCTATATGTTAGCATTTATCAAAAAAAATTATCATGTATAAATTCTGAAATCAACATTTGTACATCAGAATCATTATATAAGTAGTACCCATGATTCAACTTGAAGAAACAACTATTATATTTCTAGATAAGATTTTACAAATAATGATAATATTTGATTACCATATTTCAACTATCATGAAAAATGGATATCATATAATTTATAATATAATGGAAATCCATAATTTTAAAAGATATGTGTTTAGGATTCAAAGATTTTTTAGGATATAAACAAACATGAATAAAATGAAACAGAATGTGCATCAATGAGAATTATCCTAATAGTTACATAGGGAATTTCTAAAATCCATTCGATAGAAAAGTGTTAGTAATGTGATAGAATATATTCCTATTTAAGGGCAGACATATCTTTAGATATAGTGTTAGAAATTTTGACATGGGATTAGTCAATGCGGGAGATGCACATGTAGTTGGCAAAGGAACTAGTTCCACAAGTGTATGTGGAACATGTATATTTTATAAAACATACTTCATATGAAAGATAAAACCATAGTGATAGTTTTAAATTAACTATGGCTTATGATATATTATTTACAGAGAATAATATTTCATACAAGTAAGAAGTATATAGAAATGATAAATTATTGGCACGTTTAATTAGTATTCAATAATGGATTCCCTATCTCAAAGTGTAAAGAGGATTATCATTTTGAATATTATGATGGATATTTAAATTGGATGATATATGTGTGGTAAAAATGTGGTACCAGAGAGGATAAATTTGTTATAAAAATCTATTATTCAAAAATCCATTTGAATTTTACATGTCATAGATATTTAGTATGGTTACTTATTGTGAGTAAGATATCATGACCACCATTCATGGATGGTGTCTATATATTGCATCAAAAAAGGAATAGTCATATCCTAGAATTATAACAAAGGTTTCAAGTTACTAAAATCTTTTTCAGGATGTAATTAAGAAACATGATCATAAAATATTTATTTGGAATGAATATTTTCCATGTTTTTATAGGAGTTAGTGGGAGATGCATAGTTTTCCAGGGGAAATATGTTTTGTAGTATATGGAAAACAACTATCGGTACTACACTTATTTAAGACTAGGATAAAAGTTATTCCAAAATATTTTGCCTTAATGATTCAATATATGATCCATGGAACGCAATATACAGAGGTATATCTAACAGTTTCATAGATCTAGTCAATCATGCATATACAAAAATTGTATTGAAAAATGTGTGTTGGAATAATTCAAGAGAAGAAATTATTCTAGTTTCACAAAGAATGAATATCTCCAAGTATATATGAATAGAAATAGGAGGATATTTAGAGTTGGTTTATGTTACCTCTGATTCTTTGATGGATCAGTCACACATTCCATAATATGTATAACAAATGATATTTCAAAAATATACATTGTGGTAGAAAAATATTAGTTATATCTTGGGGAACTACAAGTAAAACTGTCTTTACTATTTGATTGTAAACTCGTAAGTATGAAATATATATACCATGTATATTATGATCATGTGATTCTAGTTTTAAGGGATAGTTACAAGTCTTCTTTTCGATCAATTTGATCTAGAATCATAGTTATTATAAGTCGATGAGTTAGAAATGATCATATAATCTTGTAGTATATATACCTACAAAATCGAGTATATTGCATCTTCTAAGGAAGATTATAAATATTTATCATATTCAATGAGTTGTAAATATTTTTGGAATCACACCTACAATATAATTTTTTTATCATAATGAAAATTATTCTACTGGTATTATCCAAGAGGCCGTGATTTGATTGTGGAAAAAGAGATATACTCAGGGTTTCCATTTATGGAGAATCATTACTCAAGGAGGTGACATAGTAAATCATGAAATACCCACATGATAGTGTCCTGGAGGATCTATCAATGAATGATGTTTATTAGTAGAAATATGATCTAATTTATGTGTGAGTTTTGGTGGAAAAACTCTACCCTAGGGTAAACGTACCCCAAAAATTTCAAGGAATCATGAATCGAAGAGAAACCTCGCAGAGAAGCCTTAGAATGCCCCTTCTACTTTACGATTGATGCAAAGAAGTAGGAAGACCCTCCACTACTGCAACCATAGGGTATCTTATAGAGAAATCCATGACTACGATGTTCTTAAGATAGATATTTTCACTGGAATAGAGCTTCTGATGGAGAGCTCTATGAGTATGATGCACTGGAGATATCCCTATACGAGAACCACACAGTGGCCGACAGAGAGCTCCATGAGTCCGAGGAAAATGATGGATTTACCATTGCTTTTGTGGTCTAATTCCATCACCTCCATCCCTTTTAGCTTTGTGCCTCCTCTTTCCTATCAATACTAGTCTCCCCTAAAAACCAATGGACCAATACCCAGACCTTTTTCCTTCCCATATATCAAATCTCAAAGCACCATCATCTCTATGAAAAATTGTGAGTATGAACTCTTGAAGGTATTTTAGAATTGATAAATACCTTTGCCATACCTCATATTCAACCACTAATCAAGCAAGTATGCCCTTCTTGAAGACCATGCACCATCACAATGGAAGGAGTTCCCTATGGGAACTCATGCCTTTGAAAAACTCATTCTTTTTAAGTACCTTCCATGCACATATGAACACCATGCTAAGGTAGGATCATTTTACTTCGCGATGTACATTGCATTGTAATTCCAACCATTGGAAGGCTCCACTGCTCCTCAATGTTCTACATCACGAAAGCACATGCACTTTCCAAAGTAGTATTCATATGTGTGTATACTCTATGCATAGGCTAGACCACCACATTTCATGAAGCATACCACTTTGCATATTCTCTCCACTTTGTGGAGCACCTGAGTTCCACAATGTCCCTTACTATGATCCCGTATACTTCACAACCCTACTTCTCCCATAAGAACCTCTAGTTTTGTATAGAGTGATTTTAAAGTCCCTTGGGTGGTGATTCTTGTTGTATTTCTTTACCTCATTCTTCTGTGTAGAAGCATTCTAACAACTATTTCTTCATCGCATTGCCACACTAATGTGAGACCCTCAATGGATAACTCCACAACCCTATATTTTCACGAAATTTCTACTGCCTTCCATTATGTAAGAGTTAAAGTGCACCAGTTTTGTATTCCCTAGGGGTGAGGATTTAATCATCATATTATGAGCTGCATGATGTAAAAATTCCAAGCATCCTCATTCTCAGCAGATGGAATTAAAATGTATCTTCTCCACCTGAAATATACAAGGGGTGCACCACCTCATACATTTTCAATACCCACTCATCTCTACAAGTGTGAGATTATTATCACATGGAATGATATCCTCCTTGGATGAAACGAATTCTATATGCAGTTGAGGGAAACAATCATTGTGTAATCCCCTAGCCTTTCTTGCATGAGGAAACACCCTTGATCCTTCTCTATTCTTACATGAAGAAACTATAGAGGACAATAGGCATAGGTGATGCTCGATACCCCATCCCGCTCCCTTTGTGATTCATTATAATTGGTCCTGCATCCTAGATTAACTCTCAATATTCATCTCCTTGGTCTTCTAACCACGCGTAAGCCCCATTCAATTCCTTGAGGATGCACCATTCACGATGTGGCCATCTGGTATTTGATGCCTCTTATTTCTCACACTTATCATGAATCACGTGAGCATAGAGTAGTCATAAACCATAACAACCATTTTGAGCTGTCTTGGTGTGTAATCCCTATACCACACCATTGAACTACATAGACATTGATCCATGACCATTCCAATGCATGGAATATAGTAATTATCCCTAATAATCAATCGTATCATGCATTGGTACCAACCACTTCACATTAGTTTACCCCCATCTAGCGTGACGTTAAACTATATGCCCCTTTTCCCCTACTTGACACTAAATTGCATGGTTATGATCTATGTGGGTTTTGATACATGTCTCATAGGAAGCGTACGTTGGAATTCTCCATATTTTTCAAACCCAAACACTAGAAAACATGGGTTTTCCCTATGATAGGACCCACAGCCTTGATCCGTCCATTAGTGTCATTAGACCAAATCTCTGGTCATTATCCATGCATAATCCCTAGAATTTTTTCGGGTCTCTATACATTGGGTACTCCATGATTCGATCCCCACCCCCATACCCACCCCCCTAGAATAATGTGGACTATTATTCCCTACCATAAGGATATTCAGGAATCCTCCATAAGGTTCATTGCAAGAACCCATGTACCATCCTGGTCTCTCCCTTGAACCATTTTGTTTTGTGAGGGTTATTCCCCAGCCTAGAGTTTCCACTTCTTTTGGGTCCCATCCATGCATCCATCCTCATAGACCTCCTCCTTAGGTGACTCATCACCACACCGAACTATGAAGACATTGATTCCCTGCAATATGCTATACTCGAAGCATACCTCGTGTAGAACATGAGATGTCTAGGATAATCTCTGAACACACGCCTTTGTTGTAACCATCATTGTTAGACGTTAAACTCAGGGAATAATCGGTGTTAAACCTAGGAAGCAGATGATCTCCTCAAGGACATGCCTATGGAATATAATTCCCCGCACATGTTGTGGGATTCCTCAGGACTTTGTGCCCTCTATAATCCCTATCATAATGGGAAGAATCCCAGGAATATTAGTGTTTCAACATCCCAACATTCCAGTGAAGTCCAATGTGACTACTCCACTGATCGAATGATTCTTCACTGACTAAACCCATTGTAATAGACTAAAAGAACCAATGTAATTTACATGTTTCCCTGATGAAATTGCACTAGGATAGTGTTTCAAAAATAGCATCATATGCTTTAAGGGTGACCCATACTAGGAAAAAAATTATGAGGAGGAATCCATGGAAGGAGAGGTAGACATCCCATCATCCCATTTCTATAAAGTAGAACCCATCCCATAATATGAAATGGATGTCTCCCACTGTTGGAAAGTGGGAACGTGGGGAAACAGCTAGTGTGTCGCAGCACGTTGATACATGCCCCAGGGAAAGCATCCAAAACAGAAATTGTGAATCTGATGTGAATCTTCTCTTCAATGTAGAGATTAGAAGAATCCAATAAATCAGTAGATAAGTGTGTCACTAGATCTTTCCATCCTTCAAGGGCCCCCTCCAAGAAAATAGTGGGTCTTGTGTGAAATCACCAAAGATTAGGCTAGCTGAATGTTGGAAATCCCGATCTATGACATTGTCTCCATGGATCCTTGTTACCAATCATAGAAGATGGAATGACATTGGGAAATAAACATTAGTTTCCTCTGATCAGTGAAAATGGATGAATCATCCTTCTTTGATAGAACCAATCTAATATGTGAAGAAACTGATCACCACACACCCGCTAATTCATGGGTCAGAGGGAACACCAATGATCCAATATTTTACGTCTCCATCACTTATTTGACGATTTTCAAATCCAGAACAGACGGGAACCAACCCCCTATCTCACCATCTGATCTGATTTTGAAGAGTTTGATCTACCCCCATGTTAGACGGTATGAGGAAGAATGTATTATCCCAGCACGGGATATGGCCCATCAGGACATATAGGATTCTGTCACTCACTACCACAACCACCCTCAAGGGCCGTGTAGGGAGCCCCTCCTCCCCATTCCATCTTACAACCATTTAGGGAGTCCCTCTAGAGAACTCTTTGACGACTCGCCCCCTTACACCAATGAGGGGAGGGAATTCTGGGTATACCCATTATTGACTCTTTCTTAGGAGCCACGAAGGAGGGATCAGACTAGGCTACACCACCGCCACCACCTAGTACCATAGGCTATCGAGTAGGTGAGTTATACACCTACACCACTAGCCGCAGATCAGTTAACTTGACACCAACGTTCGAGAAAAGAGTAGGGAACCCACTAGGAATGTCATCATCAAAGTCTATAGTGGCTTATTCCACCGATGATGAATACTATCAATGCAATATTTATACTTAATAGATGCAACTATTTTCCAAACCTAGATCGAAGACCCAACCACCCCACTGGTATGTTGGGACGACTCTCTTGGTCATCGACACATGTAGTACCTATTGCGGGAAGACCTAAGGCAATGACATCAAGAAAAAAGGTCCTCCTCGTGCCACCATCAATGAGAGAGAGGGCCCTACCTACTCCCAAGACTAGCATGGAGGAACTCCCAATTCAATCGTTAGTTTGTGTGAAGTCCCTCCCCACCACACTGACATCCAGCATAGAGGTTTCATTCACACCTATGATACTAGGTATAGAGTTTTCCCCCTATCACTGGTCACCAATGCGAAGATCCTCCCAGCCTAGTCAACCATCACTATGGATGTCTTCCCCATGTTTTTGAAAAACTCTATGAAGGATCTCCCCATCCCAAAAATTACAGAAGAGGTGGTCTACCCCACTTCATTATCATCCAACATAGCGGTCTTCCCCATGTTTAGTTTAACCAGTATGATGCCCCCCCCCCGTACCATCTCCACTATGGGAAAAAGACATGTGAGTACTTCCCATGTTCCCACCTCCTCTACAGGAGGTCATACACACTCTAAAAATTCCCATATAGGTCCCCCCATGAGACATGTAATGGACATAGAGGCCCTCCCTGTGTTTGATTGGACATTTTTGGGTGCTCCTTATACCCTCACTCACCTAGGAGGTAGGCCTCTCTACCCTAGTACAAATTTGGTCAAAGGTCATCCTCATATCAAAAACCAACCTTGTCCTGAAGATCCATCCTAGGTAAAAAGAGTGGGTTGTCGCTGCCAATGGAAGAATGCAGAGAACTTTTAGACAGCGATTAAACCCATATGTTTTTCATACTATGGGGAAGAGTACAATTTAGTAATGGAACCCACATGAAATCATCTGTTTCACTGAATGGGGAAGAAGAAAGTCATATAATCCTAATAATTAATAAAATTCAGGTCCAGCTGTTTAGTAAATCCTTTCAAAGATACATCCAAGAGGAGAAATATTTTGTCCCTTACTAGGGTCTAGTCGTGCAATCGTCCCTATCGTCAATAAGATCATTCTTGACATCAACCAGGTATCAAAAAGAGTTATTATAGGGCCAATAGATGATGATAAACAGAAATAACCATTTTCAATGACAACAAACCAATTACAAGAAGCAATGGTCTTCATCTCGTCTTAAACAATGTGGTGGCACAATCACTGCATTCATTGAAATGTATACCAATATGTGGAAACTTGTCATAACAAAAACTGTACTCTCCACCTCCTAGTATACCGTCAAAACATTCAAAATTAGTGTTGTTACTGGTCCCTAAACCACCCTTAGTTAACTAATTTTTCATCCTTGAGATGGATCTTGAGTCCAAGACAATGAGCTTATAGGACATCCTTATAGCGGGTCAGTTCCCAAAAATGTTCTGGCCCGTTGTAGTAATAGGATTCAGTACTCCAGAATCGTTTACCTAGGATGAGGCCATCTGCTTCCACCAAACCCTCTGGGAAACACATTTCCATCTCTATCATCGATGAGTGTCTTACCCTACGACCCAGAAACACGTTGAAGGAATTTCCCAACAAATCTGCAAGGTCAAATTGGTGGTGCTCCCCATGGATCAACACCATGAGATTCTCAGTCATCATCAATTCCTTCAGCAATGATGCATCCAGTGCATTATAGTTCTATGAATAATTATAATAGAGGCACCCCTCTATGTTTAGATTTGTGGTTGGGGATGTATGGGGACCTTCCTTTCATTTCATTCTGGTGCTAACCTGATCATCTAAGGGATATTGAGGATATGCCTTCTGGTTAAATCATAGTTAACATTTATTACATACAAAAAGAAGAGAGAGAGCTAGGTATTCTTGAAGATAACATACGTCACGTGGTGGTGCCACACATATTGGAACCTTTGGGCAGGGTTACACGCCATCCAAAAAAATTACTAGTCCGTCCAACTCTATTTGAGTCATTGTCCCTCGATCGTATCCCCAATATGGGTAGAGAACAAATTTGGGCCTTCAGACCCTCTTACTCGTCTAGATCAGTGAAAATGATGGAAGATTATCCCAAAAGGCTAGGTTGCATCAAATTCTTGCAGAACATAAATATATGGGCGATGAGATTCTCACATAACTTATTGTGGAAAGATGACCAGGCTATAGTTATCCTCGATCGGGGTACTTGGGGTATGTACAGACTCCCCCCTATGAGTTACCTCTAGGTGGCCATGATTATCCTTCCTCTATAGAGAGGGTAGAAGCAAGATTTTTGGGAATGAGGGATCAATATGCATCACTAAATCCACCAAAGTTGTGTGATTATCCTTATATGGATACAACTCATGTTCCCCTAGCCACTCCATTGGTCGTTCCCCTAACATTATCATATGTTGTCTCACCAACCGCTCTACGAGCATCTTGGCCTACTTACCATGTTAAAGAACATGTCAACGCACTAATGGTCAGATATCCTCGTCCAAATAGGAATCCCAGCCTTGATGATATGATGGAATCTCTCATTACCTTATTTGAGGATTTGGAAACCCGATATGTGACAATACCACCTGATGTCAATTTATATCAGGCATGGGTGGATGATATGCCAGCACCCCTGGTTTAAAAAATCTTACTTTATCCCCATTTAATGGGATGGGCGATCTTCAATAGTATCTGGATCACATCATCTCATGGTGTGGACCCATGCTAAGAACTAAAGTACAGCATGAGGCCGCCAAGATCTAGTGATTTGTACAGAAACTGAAGGGGTCCACGTTTGTCTTGTATAACTAGCTACCCATTAGGTCAATTTCTAGTTGGGAGGACATATATTGGAAGATTCTTCTCCAATTCAATTCCACCACCAGAATGATGAGTATTTCTATCAAAATCAAGTGAATTTAGAGGCCAGACAGGCGTGTTGATGTGTTTTTCTCCAGGTGGAAAGGCTTCACACATTTCCTTGATATGCCACAAACTTAAGAAATACATCTAACAATGTTAATGGGTAATGAAAAAGTTTAACTAGTATCATCTCTAATAATTCAGAACTACCCGAGGGGATTTCATGATTTCTATAGCAAAGACCAACATCTATAAGAATCCATGTAGCGAGCCAAGATGGAACGTCCACTACCTCCACTTTTTCAATGAGAATAGATTCTAACGGTGATCCTTACATAGTAGCATAAATATAGGTCCCCATGAAGCTGGAGTTATTAACAATGGAACTAACCCCACAACCTCACTAAGGGCCACCACCTCAGGGGTAGCCTCTGCATGATCATCACCCACCTCATAATCAGTAGGTGCACCCTTGTAACATGTCACCACATCCTAGGTGAGATAATCAGTTTCCACATCCTTGAGAGTCTTCTCCAGCCCCCCGTCAGGTCCATGCTTTTAGAGCCCCCTTTTTGGATAGAAGGAACCCGACCTAATCATTTAATGAGACTCAAATCCCAAGTTATTTTTGAAGTGCCTTAGACTAGTGAATCATACGGTTACTGGAATATAGGAGGCCAAAGGAGGCGGATGTCACTAATCACCACAATTACTACCCCTATCACAAGTTCCTTGGGCACTCCCTAATGTAGTGCAATGTGTTTAATGATATTCTCCTGGACTAGGTCGATTACAAGATCGTCAGGTTGGGTCCAGCCCTAACACAAATGACATGTGTGTTCATAAAGACTTAAATTGATAGTGATAGTGAGGGTGAATGGTATGAGGTGTCTAACCATAGGTCGGGAAAAAATGATGACCAGGAGTATCATAAGTTAGTAGCATGTGTCCATGGTATTATCTATGCATGTAGGAACCAAAATGATACTTCAGAAGTTAATTAATGCCATCATCATCTCGTACTATCATTAATTTCATGCCAACGTAGGTGGAGATTACCCCATTAATCTTCCAATTGATAAAGGATTATTAAATAAGTGATCCATTGTATTCTTTGGTTAACACAGTGGATCTAGTAAACCCGTTCATTGTTCCAGATGGTGGACAACACTAGACAGATCCTACCAATGTCCCTAACTGATTCCAACGTTGATGGAGCGTTGCCTATGTGAGTCGCTATAATTCATTGGTCAGTGATTCAATCCAGAATGCTCTTGACACTTCGAAGAGGAAGCTAGCCCATCATCGGGCTCTTAAGGTACAAACTTCTTATCTTGTTTCATCAGATCCACCTCCACCACTGTTTTTATTGCTTGATTAGGCAGAGTTACCAGAATCATGCTATGATCAGCTATGTTATGTTGTGGATCAGTTTCATTCATCTGACCAAAATCATGTAGTTGATACCTGAATTTTGACTAGTGAGCAGCCGGACATTCACATCACTAGTCGACCACTGGTTCAACCAGTACGTCCTATCATACCTCCAGCCATAGTGACACCTCCTGTTAGAAGAAGTTCACACCTGTCACAACTGTGGAATATTCTCAAATATATTGCCAACATTCTTGAGAATCACTCTATCCCTAAGTCTCTTCTCTAATATACAGATATGTGTGAATACTATACAGAGGCTTTGAAAATCCCCCACCAATTTGAGGAAGAGGTAGCAGCTGCAGAATCCTTCTTTGCTAAGCTAGTCAAGCATGCATTATATCAGGCCATTATCTCTTTCTCTATAGATGATGTAGTCTCCCATATATAGGGTAATGTTCTCCCAATTCACAGAAATTCCTATTTCATTGGCATTGATGTTTTTAATTTCATTTTTTAAATAGCCCATGGGATCAACCATAACAAGACCCAGAAACTCCAAAAAATGGGATTGTTTGATGCTGATTTGATTCCTTCTGATCAAAAAAATCATGGTTATGATAGGACAAGCAATACACCAGTTGAGAAAATTCTCTTGAAGCCCAATTTATGTGGACATGTTTCTAGTATCGTGTTCATGGTTGTCTCACAAGACACCCATTACAATGTATTGATTGGTAATCCATGGCTCTACCTGTATGCGATGACCCCTTCTCTATATCACCAATTCCTTATGTACAACCTTAACATCTGATTAAGTTTACTAAAATGTGGTGCATCTCCCTTTACCTCTTTTGATGCCCTCTCCCTCAATTCAAACTAATACAAGAGCAAGTACAAGCAGATTTATGATAATTAGGTTAAACAAGCTATGGCTATAACCGACCTGTGGACGGACATGGATGACGACAATATTTTTTTGATATAGCAATTGGAGGCCACAACCCCGGATATGGGAAAAAACTTGTTGTATTTGAATTGAGTGTAAAGAACATTCCCAAGTCTAATAAATTATTTATGTTCCACTCATTTTCCTATACAAATCATGCATAGGTGATCACAGATCCCCCTACTCCAATTAGGTATCGTGATGTCCACCCCATGGAAATGAAAATACAACAAGCTTGGTAGATTTGTCGGGATGGGATAGAACAACTCAAGCCAACATGCCTCTATTGATTATATATCATTAAATGCGGCCCATTAGGTTGAAGGACAATTGGGATCAGGTGGATAGCACTCGTCACCATGGTTTGAACATGGAAGGATTCCGATGATGAGGAGTCCACCACCTACCAGGCTGGTTCTAGAGTCCCTTCAGGGTCTATCGACTCAGAAAAATTGTCTTCTTAAAATTATCTATCCTCTGTGGATGATAAATAAGTTTTTTGAGGATGCACTTATAGCATTTTAAGTGGATTTATCCAACACGGTTGATGAATTGGTACATGTGAATCGTGGTAATGAGATAGATCTGAGACTGACATTGATCATCACCAATATACATATAGAAGAGAAACAATGATATGTGGATTTACTAAAGAAGCATCCTAATCTATTCACCTTGATTTATGATGTGATTATAAGGATAGATCCTCAGGTCACCGTCCACAACCACGGTCTTCCATAAAATCATCACTTGTTAAAAAATATTCTGAGAAAGATGAACCCTTCTCAAGGAACCATGGCCAAGGCCAAGGATTATAAGCTCAACTGATCCAACATCATCAAGTAGGTCTGACACCCTATATGGTAAGCTAATATTATACATTTTAGGGAGAATAAGGGATAGATCCGAGTCTGGATCAATTTTTAGGATATCAACCATCACTGTGTGAAGGATGACTGTCCCCTTCCTATGATAGAAATGTTGATTGAGGCTTCCACTGGGATCCAGGATCTCTCCATTATGCATCTGTATACCAAATATAGTGAAATCTCAATAGACCCAGAGGATGAAGAGTCTACTAACCAATGGGAACTACAATGCACATTTTACTACTAGGTAATGCCTCTCGGTCTACATGATGTAGGTGCCACATATCAGCATGTTATGCACCACATATTCATGCTGATCCATCCGAAATTAGTGGAATGCTTTCTGGATGGTCAGGTGCATAAATCATTGTAGCATAATGACAATCTCTATGATTGTGAGAATGTGTTTTCTTCCTCTGTCCCTACCATTTGATGATGAACCCCTTGAAGTGTGCCTTCGGGGTCACCTAAGGAATGTTTCGTGGCTTCATAGTCAGATACATTGGCATAGAGATCAAATTGGAGAGGATTAAGGCCATCAGTCATTTATATCCTTTGAGCACCATTTGGGAGCTCTGAGGCATTCAAGGGAACTTTTACTAAATTCTCTGATTCATCGCTAAACTAGCTATAATGTGTATTCCATTTTACCAGTTCCTGAATAAAGGTGATGATTATCATCCGGATTAGTAGTGTTATACCACTTTTGAGAAAATAAAGTAGTACATGCAATAGCCTCTAGTTTAGATGCCACCCATTTCTGGTAAGTTGCTGGTCCTTTACGTGACCAATCAAGAAGGATCACTTCAGCCCTCCTTGTCTAGAAGAACAATGACGGAACTAAGAATAGTTTATACTATATTATCCGCATGTTCCTTGATACATTGACCATATATTCCATGATAAAGAAGAGATACATTGAGCTGGTATTCAAAATGTAAAACTTATGACAATACATGTTGCACCATGAGATTCAACTAGCATCCAAGGTGGATCCAAGAACATATATTATGAACCTCCCCATGTTGATTGGATGTCTAGATCAGTGTTCAGTGATCCTCCAATAGTCAACATCATGTTTTTACCTAGAAGTCTATCAAGGGACATGAATTGGTAGACATCATTTAAACCCATCTAGCTCCCATAGAGTAGTATATGGATATTGATTTTCTAGTTGAGGCAATACTCTCAGCATATCAAGCCATTCGGTGTGGGAAAATTCTCATTGACATTGCTTCCTAAAGCCCCAATTATAGAAGACTCAATGAACCCAGACTCAATAGTGTGGGCCTAGGTATCATCTTTATCATGCCTACACAAGCTATTATACCATATTTAAACATGTTGTTAGAAGGTTGTACCTGAAATGAGGGAGAGTATGAGGATCTTATAATTAGTCTTGAGATTTCCCATTATTTTAATATTCCCAACATTCATGTGAAAGAGGACTTCAAACTCGTCATAATGTAGATCAATAGTGACCACGTCTCTAGGAATCCAGATCTCATACCACTATTGGAGCATACCCTCTTGAAGATAGCGCAGTTCCCCACTTGGCCAAAAGATACTCATATCCTTCATTCATAGAATGGTCAAGATGACACCCTAGCCAACCATGTCGCATCTCTTGTAGATCCTGACCGGGATTATATTCTTATACATGTGGCGTATCTGAGAGTCATTATTCCCGCCACTCTAGAAGATGATGATAGCATGTAGGTAAGACCTCTTACACCTGGGGACTCCCCATATGGACCTCCATGTCACCCTGCCGTAGTTTTGGAAGAGAAACATGATTGACCAACTCCCTTTATCGAGTATCTACTGCATGGTAATTTCCCGATAGACCACGAAGAACGTGATCATATCCGACAGTGCATATTGTTTTTCACCATCTATAATGGTCCCAATCTGGAGCATGTCTTCTATAGATGCAGGTTTGATGGGATCCTCTTACGTTTTATTCAAAGAGGTGAGGTTTCTTTGGTCATGCAAGAAGTACATGCTAGTTCTGGTTGGGATCATCAGATAAGGCCAAAACTCTCTCATCAAATTTAGAGATTGGGGACTTTTTGGCCCACTATGATACGTTACTGTGTTATCTTTTCTAAGAGGTTCCATGTGATCAAAATCAATGATAATTTCCTGCATCTACTACTAAAAATTATTCACACTACAATGTACTCTTGGCCATTTGTGCTCTAGGGACTCGATGTCGTTGGAAAATATCCCCTGGCGACAGCTAACCAGTGCAGGTTCATGCTAACTGCTACAGATTTATTTTCCAAGTGGGCAGATGCAGTTCTTCTAAATGATGTAAAGGATTGTTCTTTCATTGAGATTGGAGGATCCAATATAATCTACCGATTCGAATTCCCTCTTGTTGTCCTCAACGATAACGGAACCAACTCCCATGTAGACGAGTTGAACAATTTGTATTCCATTAAGAAAATCTATTCTAATCATACATCTCACTATAATCCACAAGAAAATTGGATGATCAAGGCATTCCAAAGACCCTCTTTGACATTTTTTCTAAGATGGTTGGTTAGATAAAGAAGAGATGTCCTAACAAAATCCTCATCTATCTCGTGGTTTAATGGATGAAAACTCATAATTCCACTCAGGTGACCCCATATTCCCTAGTGAACAGAAAGGAGCCCATCCTTACCATAGATATTTATTTTCTCTAATTACACATATCGTTATACATTCAATAGTCACCAGACAAAGTAGCAGAATTCCATCTGGTTGAACTAGAAATGCATGACAAGTAAAGGATATGTGCCCTGGACAATATAGGGATGAAAAAAACATGATATCTAAAGCATTCAATAATAAATTTCACCTCCACACTTTCATACCATGTGACAAGGTGTTTCCCTAAGAATGTGAATGATACATGGATAGAAGCTGCCAATGTTGGAGGAAGAATTGGAGGGGATTTATCTCATTAAAAAGGAATTCTCCAATGGTGCATACTCCCTTGTCATTATAGATTGTGAGAATATTACTCCTCACAAAAATTCTAAATTCCTCACGAATTATTTCTCTTAACAGTCTTACCTGACATTAAATAGTTCCATATTTACCACATGATGTTAAATTGCATAGTCCATCTAGGATGAAAGAAATAAAACTATCTAGAACTGGTCCCACACGATTTAAATCTGTATTACCATCCTGCAAGATGTTAGACTTCCTACACTGATCCCGGTGGACATTAAATGACCAGCCTCATCCTACAAAATGATAAACTACAAAATTGTCTGATCTCTACAACATTAAACAAATATAGCCTACATCCTTTTTCATATGAAATTAAACTACATGAAATTTTAGAACTACTTATAGATTGATTAACATCATCATGGGATATATAAGAATGAAGAGACATTTCATATGTGGCCTAGCCCCAGGTCAATCACATTTCCTGCCTTTTGGACTATGTTATCACTTTGGATTTTATTATGTGGTATAGACTATGAGTCCTCATTAATGTAGGGATATTTTTTCCATGCCCAACGCATCCCCTTGAGAAACCCCTCCTTCATCCATCATCTTTATTGCAAGACATTAAAATGAACTGGTACCACCATGAATTAGGGGACCCATTATTTGGGGTTTTATCATCTTTCACATCAGAAAGGATCCCATAGCATCTTGGTCTCACAACACCATGGTTCACTTACCATTTTGGGCTAACGTCACATAGGATATCGAATGATAATTTGAAACAGGTTCCACATTCTGAATATCATCAGTGAACGATACTCAATTATTTGTTCCTATTTTTGGTCATACAAGAGGGATACTTTGTTGCAATCATGTTCAAAATATATCCTCAATCGTTAAATCCATTCCATGGTCTCTTAAATGACTGGTGCGGTGATTCACCATTTTTTACCTTCATTCCCATGAAAAAGACATTAAACTAGACATCTATGGTCTGAGATCTATGACTATAAACTATGATTTACCACGTCTTTTAGGCATGATGTTAAACTACATAGAATATCAAGATCTACATACATTTTTTGTAACACCCTGAGATTTTATGATAATTATTCTCTTTAATTTCTTTGATTTCATTTATTGTACACTTCACCAATATTATCTTGTGTTATACGCAACACCGTATTAGCTGGTAGGATATGCAACACTATTATTGGCTTGTGTTGCACAAAATTTCAATTTCCTTAGAATAAAATTAATTTTACACAACACCAAGTATAGATTTTGATCAATGTATAACTGAACTATATTTTTAGTATGTTATACAAAACACCAAAGGATGCTTTCCACACACTCAACCCTGACATGGCTTGCACTACATTCAAGAGCGACCTTTCTCAATAATGTGTGTTGTACGCAATACCGGGTTTCACAAAACAACAATATATTGTTCTAATATTATTATAAACTGACCATCATGAATATTATTAACTAAAATTTTAATTTCATAACATTATTATTCATCTTACCCATTTTCTAGAACATGGTATGAGAAAAAAATAAATTCTTCGGGTAAAATATGTATTTTCCAGAAAAATTTAGTTTTTTCGCCTTTTGATGGCGCACCCACTTTAAGTCTAATTTTTGACATGGTTATAAGATTAATTTGACAAAGTAAAATTCTTCTTTAGAATCAGGATATAAAAATTTACTTTGGAAAATTTTTTCATATTATTCTAATAACTTTTATATTTTAATTTATAGTAATAACATGCTATATTTTAATTAAAAACATATTTTTTCATCGTAATAATTTATATGGTTAAATTATAATATTGAATGGTTTTTAAGTAGAAATAGAATAAAATTTTACCATTTAATATAATTTATTTCATTATCATTTATTTTATATTGAATTCATAGGTAAAATGAATTCAATCTTTTGCAATATTTTAACTTTTAAAAGTCATTTTCTTAACAACGAGATTAATTTTAAATTAATTTCTAAAACATCTGTGATTTGAATTTTGAAAAATGGATTCCATATTTGGAATCAGTAGGACGAAATAATGTTAATAGGCTACTTTTAATTTTTGGGCACTATGAATAGAAACTATGGTAAATAAAATTTACCATAGTTAAAGGTAAATCAGGTAATTACGGGTAAACATAAACTTTTTTTTGGGCACTATGAATAGAAACTATGGTAAATAAAATTTACCATAGTTAAAGGTAAATCCGTTAATTATGGGTAAACATAATAAAATAAAATTGTCTTATGTATTGTCTTAATAAAATTGGATGATTATATTTCGTCCTAAAGTATATTTGCGTCGAAATGGAATTCATTAGAACCCACATGGATGTGATTATGTCCCTTAAGTTATTTTATTTTAATGAATGTGAAATATGTCTCACTCAAACTTTAATAGTTAATGTATTTTTAATATAAGGTTATACATAATATAAATTCTCTTATAAAAACTAATTTGAAAGCTAATTGGTTTTAATTGTTATGGTAATTTATTTTTAATTTTTAATATATATTTAACAACCTTAATATCTTATACATTAATTGTGGTGAAATTATTTATTTAGTGAAAAATCAATAATATAGTTTTTATTAAAATAATAATACCAATTTATAGGACCAAAAACCAGAATAAAACATATTGGTCGTATATATCTAAATCATAACCATCCAATCGTCCAATTGTTGACCATTTGGATCTTTATAAAAGAGATTATGACACATGTATTATTTTATATAAAAAATGTCAAAGTTTTCAACTTCATAATTTAATAAATATAAAAATTTACATGTTTTGATTTTAAGATGATAAATTCCAGTAAAAGTATTATTTTAAAAGATATTATATTTAAAATTATCATAATATTTTATTTTTAATTTTTATGTAAATAATAAGTATATCAAATGATTATACAAAAATGATGTAGTAATTGTTTTATTAAGAGAAATATAAAATAAATGGTTTTATAAATATTAAAATAAATATTATATGAACTAATTAAAATTGTCAACAAATTTTCTAGATAAATATGACATGTTAGGAGTCTATTAAATATTTTTTTTCGAATATACCCTTTTTTTATTTTATTTAAATTAAAATAAATTAATAGTTTCAAAATTGACATTATTGTTATTTTATAAAAATTACTTATTATAAAATTGATTAAAAATTACAAAAATATTTAAAAATTATAAATTGATATTTCTATTGTCTAACATGTCATAAAGTATCCAATTATGGACAATTCACAACACATAAGTAATTATGTAAACTAATTTAAAATTTAGAATATTATTTCCACAAATAAAATTAATTAGATTAAATAAGGATAAATCAAGTTGATAAGGTTTGAAATAAATTAAAAACATGTCTACATTTTACTGGCTGATGAGATTACAACCATATCTCAACTCATCTTCGAATTGAGTTATTTTTTAGAGGTTTTTATGTTTGTTTTGAATTTATTATAAATTAACATTTCTTATGTTTCAAAGGTGCCCCACTCCTCTCTTATAAAAGGGAACCTCCTCCCTCTCCTCATCAAACCATTTTGAGCCTTCATGATTGGCCAAACCCTACCAATTTCTCTCCACTACTTACCTATAAACACACTAGGGGTCCTGGTCTCCTTCAAAGATCAAATTTAGTTCCTTAAGAGGACGTTTAGAAGAGGCGCGTCAAGGAAGAGGTAATATCCTTTACCGATTCTTTCAAATTCATTTCTTCTTCTGCTTACTCTTATTTTGTTGTTTCATAATATAGTAATAAATTCAGTATCAGTCATATACTTATATGTTAATTTATGTATGAAACAACCCTATTTCACTTTCCAATAATCCTATGGAAAATGGAAAAACCACGCATGCGTACGGACGGAATACCGTCTACACACCGTGGTGTAATCTGTTTTCCCCACCACCTTACATGGATGGGTATAATGGTGTAAATAATAACTATATATGATTATTATAACATGATACTAATTCTGAGATATTATATTATCTACTCCAAAAACTTTCAATAATTATGAGAATGATATAATCGCTCGTGTTTACGTATGGATTATTTTCTCCACACTGCGAGGATATTTATTCTCCATGTTAACCATTCAAGAATGATTATAAATTATATATAAAATAAATAATAATAATAAATATTAAATAATAATTATACTGAATTTATGTATATATATATATTTCATTTACTACCATTCAATTTAATAAGGAAATGAAAACAACGTTCATGCGTACGTACGACCTATCGTCTCCATGAATGGCGTATCTCATTCCATTTATCAATATATTATATATATTTATATGATGAATATATATATTTTATATAAATCATGTTTTACATTCTAGAAATATGTAATCATGATCTAAGTAATCATATGAAGAATTACGAGTCAAAACATGTACGATAAATGAATCAATTTTACCAAAAACGCTGCTTTAACATGGAATTGACAAAAGAACGGGTAATATAAATTTATAAGTGAATAATCTATATTTTTATGGTTCTATTAAAAGTTAATAATACTTTTAAACCCAATATAAAGGAGTATCAGAAACATATGGAAGAAATTGTACATAAGGTAAGGGATAATTTTGCAATCTCATTTTTATATGAGATTATTTACACGTAAGTATTTACTAGGGCTATATTTATCATCGATTTCTAGGTTTTAGAGAAATTTTTTCATAAAGTATTTACTATTATTAAATGTATGTTTAAAGCCATATTTACCCCTTTTTTACTTTTACTATTTACTATGGAAATAATCTTTCTTTTATTACCAAACAAGTTATTTTTTGACTTTTCCAGCAAAACTATGAGGAGAACGTTTTTTAACTTATATCGCATGAACAGATTTTTATGGTCTCATAACGACTTATTTCTGTGAAGCTTCCTCTACAAAATTTCTTGATTATTTTAAACAAACTTATTTTCTTTTAAAATTACATTTCATTTTGTGAAAAGAAAATGATTGTGATAAAGAAGGGATATTTTACTCAATAATTCATTTCATGTGTTTTATCAAAACTATTTTCCATCTATGATGACAATATTTAGTATGTTTATTTTTCAAGTATAATGCCCTTATTTATTACATGTTTTTATTTTTCTTATGATGAAATGATATCTATTTGTTTTATATAGATTATGTTATGAAGGGATGATTTTTCTGAAAGCCATTTTATTATTTGGGTTATGATGAATGATTTATAATTGTTTTGTGGCACAAGTAAGAATTATTTCAATATGAGAAGGGTGTGACCTATATCTCCCACCAATACATTGGGTAAATATTTATATCTCATGATATAGACATGGCTAGAATTCCAATTGAATCTGTTTCAGTAATATAGGGCTGGAACGGTAAGTAAACCCGGTTTAGTAATGGACTTTGTCCACTATGATGGTCTTGGTAGCAATGCCTTGGCTACTATGGAAATCATAACATGTGCTTAATGGATGCCACAATTACATGTTTTATTTACATGCTAGTTTATAATGATTAATGTTACTTTATTTTTTATGCCTTATGTACAACAAAGATTTATGTCATTTCTCATGATTTTGATGATTTATGTTCATGTTTTTACATTGAAATGCTTATGGATTGTTTTTAAGTTCTCCATGTTTACCGTTACTAATCATTTGAGCTCACCCTTTTTATGTTTTCTATTCCCAGGATATAAAGAAAGGTTTTATTTATGAAAACAAAAGGGGAAGATATTTATGGGAGATGTTGAAGATCTTTCATCATGATTAGAAGATTATGTTCTGAGTTTCCAAAGACACTAGACTAATAAGGTCTTTGGGTGTCTATTTTTTTCATGTATTAAGTATTCTTCAAAAGTAATGTAATGTCTATGTACATCATGTTTTGTGTCTATACAGTTGGTATCAGAGTGAATTTTTAGTTACCCTTTGGAAACTAGGATGCAAAAACAGTAGTTAGATCCCTAGAAATATTTCTAAGGTATGTCTAGGGATGTCCCTAAGGTTTAGTATAACTATAGGTTACATGCCTAGAATTATGTTTATGATCATGAATAACCTACGGTGAACCTATGGTGTCATGGATTAAAGAATGCGTGATAAGTTAGACATTCCATACGTGAATTTTTATGATTATGTGCTTCCTTGTTATTTTAACTGTTTCTTACACCATTGTTTTTGGGTTTAGTCAATGGAGGGAACCATAAAAAATTGGGTCAACATTGAATCCAATGGAAAAAATGGTTACTATGAGCAACAAAATTTCCTAATTCCTAGAAAGAAAGATTATGTGATTATGCCGAATCATTCATCGCGATATATGATTAACAAGGTGAACTTTAGTGGTATTCATAATTCATCAAATAAAAAGAAGATGGAATTTTATGCATGTTTGCACGGCGAGGAGCATAGAGAAAGGAAGAATGATATTTATAAAGAATGGACGAATAACCTTGATGAATAAATAAAATAGAGGGGGAGATGTTATCTGTGTGGAGAGAAGGGTCATAGAGTGACAGACAGTTATGGAGTTCAATGTCTTATCTGTGGAGAACATGGGCATTACACAAATCAATGCCCTGACCTAATAGGTTACTTCTAAATCAAGGAAGGACTTATTCCATGAAAATCATTGAAGAATATGGAATGAAGTGATTATGTATTGTTATTTATGATTAATGTTGTTGAGATACTTTTATGGTATATTAGAATATATATGCATTAGTCTATTGTGGTTTCCATAAGAATATGGTACCCGTAACCATGAAAAGTGAATGAAATATTTTTGTAAAGAAAATGATATGCACATAATGAAGGCATAAGAAGAAAATAATATGTTTGATAGTATTCATGAGCTCATGATTGAGAGAACGAAAAAGTGATATCATAGTTTGAGTATATAGAATTCATGGGATTTTGGTATGTGGAAAGAGTTAACTTTTGATAGCATTCATGTTTTCATTAAGGTTCTATGGTAATACATGTTTCAAGAGAATACGTGATTACGGTAATCACATGTTTGGAATGTGACCAACAAAATATATCTTGTGTTATATGAGGGATAAATGATGGTATTCACATGCTTGTTATATGACCTTTTTAGTAATAGGTATCTTTATACTATGTGTATGGAAATATGTATTTTGGATAAGTCTTAAGGATGGAATTGATTATGTTGGAAATCAGATAGTATTGTTTAAGGATAGAACCTTTTTTATTTTATTTCTGGAATGTTATAATAGTATAGTTTTAAAAAATGGGACAACCTGTAGAACAGGAGACAACCCATCGTGTCAGACACGGCTATGGGAATCAAACCCACAACCGAAGTGAGACATGCCTTTATCTCCTACCATTGGACCAAAAAAGTCCCTAGTTAGTAGAAAGTAGTTTTATTTTTTTAAATGGTATGATAGATGAAGTACAAGTCCATTTTTTGGAACCATATATGATTAATCTCACCATAATATGGACCAATGTATATAAATTTTTCTAACTTCATGTCTGAGATAGATGGAATGACCTATCATTCTATCGCATGATTTGCTAACATTTCACAGAAGACAAATTCAACTTCATTTATTTAATAGATGAAGTAGAAATTGTTTAAGGCACAAACACCATTGAGATTGTACCATCATCAAGTAAGTATTTCTTTTAATTCAAAAATTCGTCAACATTAGGGAAATGGTCATGAAAATAAAAAATGATGTCCTAGTGCCCTTATATATGATGAATCATATGGTACCTTAGATCATCACAAATTTATGGATTTTTGATTGTTGTCTTTTTCATAGCCATGTTCTCTACCACTCTTCATCCAAACATGATGGTTAGGTTTCTTCTCCACATCCATATTTTTACCTATATTCTCTTATGTGGAAACCCAGTGATGAGTTACATTGGGTATCCGTTATGTTTCTTACATTCGTTTTTAAAATGATGTATTAGTATTCCTTTTTATGATGTGGGTTACTATGAAAGAAACTTTCAAGGAGAAATCTATTTATAACCCCGAATAATTTCGAGGGAGAAATACATTTTAAGGGGGGTAGAATGTAACACCCCGAGATTTAATGAGAATTATTCCTTTTTATTATTTTATGTCTTTTGTTGTATGCTTCACCATGATTATCTTGCGCTATATGCAACACTGTATTAGGTTGTAGTATACGCAACACTATTTATGGATTGTGATGCACACAATTTAATGTTCTTTTGAATAATATTAATTTTACACAACACCAATTATAGATTTTGATCAATGTATAACTGAACTATATTTTGAGTATTCTATATGAAATACTAAAGGAAGATTTCCCTATATGAAACCTTGACTTGTCTTGCATTACACTCAAGAGAGACCTTCCTCAATAAGGTTTGTTGAACGCAATATTGGGTTTCACTAAACAACGATATATTGTTCTAATATTATTATGAACTAGCCATAATGAATAGTATTAATGAAATTTTGAATTTTATAATATTATTATTCATCATACACATTTTCTAGAACATTGTATGAGAACAAAATAAATTTTTCAGGTAAAATAAGTATTTTTATAAAAAAATACAACTTTGTCGCCTTTTGAAGACGCACCCACTTTAAATTTTGTTTTGACATGTTCATAAGTTCAATTTGAAAAAATAAAATTCTTCTTTGGTATCAGGATATAAAAATTTACTTTGGATTAATTTATCATATTATTCTGATAACTTTCATTGTATAATGAATAGTAAAAACACGCTATATTTTAGTTAAAAAATATTTTTTCATCATAATAATTTATATGGTTATATTATAATATTGAATGGTTTAAAATTATAAATAGAATACATTTTTACCATTAAATATAATTTATGTCATTATCATTTATTTTACATTGAACTCATAGGTAAAATCATTTCAATCTTTTGCAATGTTTTAACTTTTAAAACTCATTTTCTTTACAATAGGATGAATTTTAAATTAATTTTTGCAACTTATATGATTTGAATTTGAAAAAATGGATTCCTTATTTAGAATCAGTAGGTCCAAATTATGTTAATAGGATAATTTATATTTTTGGCCACTATGAATAGTAAGTACAGTAAGTTTTATTTACCATATTTAAAGGTAAATATGTTAATTAAGGGTAAATATAATATTATAAAATTACTATAACACTTGTCTGGATATAATTTGATGATTATATTTCGTCTTAAGGAATATTTGGGTCGAAATGGAATCCATTGGACCCCACTTGGATGTGATTAAAACCTTTAATTTATTTTATTTTAAAGAAAGTGAAATATGTCTCACTCAAACATTAATAATTAAATTATTTTTAATATAAGGTTATAAAGAATATAAATTCGATTATAAATACAAATATTAAAGATAAAATGTTTTTATTTTTTATGGTAATTGATTTGTAATTTTTAAGAGATATTTAATTACCTTAATAGCTTATACATTAATGATGCAGAAATTATTTATTTAGTGATAAATCAATAATATAGTTTTTATTAAAATATTAATACCCATTAAAAGCACAAAAACCTAACCAAAACATTTTTTTCACTTCTATATCAACCATATACATCCATTGGTCATATTTTTGACCATTTTAAGCTTTATAAAAGCGATTATGACACTTAAATTATTTTATTTTAAATGATGTCCAAGTTGTCACCTTCATAATTAAATAAATATACCAATTTACATGTTGGGATTTTAAGATGATAAATTTCGGTAAAAGTATTTTTTCGAAAGATATTAGATTTATCATCATCATAGTATTTTATTTTTAATATTTATGCAACTAATAAGTATATTAAATAATTATACAAAAATGATGTAGTAATTGTTTTATTAAGAGAAATATCAAATAAATTGTTTTATAAATATTAAAATTAATATTATAGGAACTAAATAATATTACCCACAAATTTTATACAGAAATATTAAATTTTAATATTCTATTAAATTTCTTTTGAACATATCCTTTGTGTGGATATTATTTAAATTCAAATAAATGAATTGTGTCAAAATTGACAGTATTGTTATTTTTAAAAAATAACATATTATAAAATTGAATAAATTTTACGAAAATATTTAAAATAGATAAAATTAAATTTATATGGTCTAAAATTTCATAAATCATCTAATTATGGAAAATTCACAACACATAAATAATTATTTATAACAATTTAAAATTTAGAATATTATTTTCACAAATAAAATTAAATAGATTAAATATGGATAAATCAAGTTGATATGGTTTAAAATAAATTACCAACATGTATAAATTTTATTGTTTGATGATATTACAACCATATATCATCTAATAATATAATTTATTCATTTTTGGAGGTTTTTTTGGGGTTTGAATTTATTATAAATTAATATTTCTTATGTTTCCAAAGGTTCCCCTCTCCTCCCTAATAAAAGGGCACCTCCTCTCTCTCCTCCTCACACCATTTTGAACCTTAATTCTCGGCCAACACCTGCCAATTTATCTTCTCTACTTTCCTAGAAACATAATATAGGTCCTGTTCTTCTTCAAGACCATCTTTAGTGCCTTAAGTGGATGTTTAGAAGAGGTGTGTCGAAGAAGATGTAATATCCTTTACCGATTATTTAAAATTCATTTCTTCTTCTACATATTCTTATACTTTTGTTTCATAATAAAGTAATAAAATAAGTGTCACTAATATACTAATATGTTATTATAAATATGAAATAACCCTATTTCACCTTCTATCCATCCTACGGAAAATGAAATCACTGTGCATGCGTACGTACGGAATACTGTCTCCACACCGTGGTGTAATCTGTTTTCTACCACCACCATACTTGGATGGGTATAATGGTGGAAAGAATAACTATAAATTTTTATTATAACATTATACTAATTCTATGATATTATATAATCTATTCCAATAACATTGAATAATTATGAGAACGATATCATCGCTCGGGCGTACGTACAGATTACCATCTCCACGATGTGATGAGATTCATTCTCCATGTTAATAATTCAAGAATGATTATAAAGTATATATATAATAAATAATAATGAAAAAAATGAAACAATAATGATACTGGATTTATGTATATATATATATATATATGTAATTTAATTCCTTTATATTTAAAAAGGAAATGAAAACAGCATTCATGCGTACGTACGGCCTACCGTCTCCATGAACGGTGTATTTCATTCCATTTATCGATCTATTATATATATTTATATGAAAAATATATATTATATATAAATCATGTTTTACATTTTGGAAATATGTAATCATGATCTAAGTAATTATCTGAATAAATAAAATTCAAAACATGTACGATAAATGAAACAATTTTACCCAAAACGCTGCTTTAACAAGGAATTGACAAAATAACGGGTAATATAAAGTCATAAGTGAATCATGTATGTTGTTATGGTTCTGTTACAAGTTAATAATATGTTTAAACCCACTATACATGAGTCTCAGACATATATGGAAGAAATTGGACATAATGTAAGGGATAATTTTGCAATCTCATTTTTATCCGAGATTGTTTATTGGTAGGTATTTACTTGGATTATATTTATCATCAATTTCCATGTTTTAAGGAAATGTTTTCATAGCATATTTACTATTCATCCATGTATGTTTAAAGTCATGTTTACCCCTTTTTAACTTTTACCATGTACTATGGAAATAATATTTCTTTTTTAAACAAAAAAGGTACTTTTTGACTATTTCGGAAAAAGTACGAGGAGAATGTTTTTTTAACTTATACGTCAATAATGGATTTTTATGGTTTCATAATGACATATTTCAATGAATCTTACTCAACAAAATTTCATTATTATTATCCTTTTCTTTTAAAAATACATGGCATTTTGTGAAAAGAAAATGATTGTGAAGAAGAAGGGATATTTTCCTCAAGAATTCAATCCATGTGTTTTATCGAAGCTATTTCCCATCTAAGATGACATTATTTAGTATGATTATTTTTCAAGTATATTGTATCTATTATTTACATGGTTTTATTTTTCTTATGATGAAATGATATTCATTTGTTTTATATGGATTATGTTTGAATGGATGATGTTTTTGAAACCCATTTTATTCTTTGGCTTATAATGAATGATTTATAATTGTTTTGTGGAACACGTAAGAATGATTTCAATATGAGATGGGTGAGACCTATATCTCCCTCCAATGCATTGCGAAATTTTTTATATCTCATGAGATAGACATGGATGGAATAATAAGTGAATCTAGTTCAATAATATTGGGCTATAATGACAAGTAATTTTGGTTCATTAAGGGACATTGTCCTCTATGAAGGTCTTGGAAGTAATGCCTTGGAAACTATGGAAATCATAACATTTGCTTAATGGATTCTGGAATTACATATTTTATTCCCATGCTAGTTTATCATGATTATTGTTCATTTATGATCTATGCCTTATGTACTGCAATGAATTATATCATTGCTCGGGATTTTAATGTTTTATGTTCATGTTTTTACATTCAAATGATTATGGATTGTTTTTATGTTCTCCATGTTTACCCTTACTGAGAATTTAAGCTCACCATTTTTATGTTTTCTTTTCCCAAGGATATAAATAAAGGTTTTTGGTAAGAAAACAAATGGTGAATATCTTTATGGGAGATGTTGAAGATCATTCACCATGATTAGAAGATTATGTTCTGAGTTTCCAAAGACACTAAACTAATACGGTCTTTGGGTTTCTGTTTTTTGTCATGTATTAATTATTCTTCAAAAGTAATGCAATTTCTTAGTACGTCATGTTTTGGGTCTCTACAATCTTTATTACCATCCTCATGGGATACGTAAGAACTCACGAACAATTCATTTTTGGACCCATCCTAGGTTCATCTATTATTTCTCTCATCCACTCAACCAATGTTATCTCTATAATATATAATTAGTGTGGCATATATGGGCTTACTTCGTCTTTCATGTAAGGTTATATGCCATTCTATACACATTACTCATCCATATACCTATTCCAAAAATCCTTGTTGTATAATGTTAAACAACATGACACTTCAGAACTATATATGGATTTATTCCCATCCTCTTGGGACGTGTTGGAATGCCAAAACATTTCATCTTCTGGTCCAGTCCTATTTCATAGAAACATTCTCATCCATATGGCCACTTGGCCTAAGACCTACGAGGGGGGTTTGTGGTGTGGTGTGGGATTATGTTCCCATTCACATTGGGGTTTCCACAACTACCCCATGAACCTATCCCTTGAGAGCTCTCCACCCCCCAATCATCCACTCATCTTCTCGAGTTGTCTTCTCTTTAATTGACTCCATCGACCCTATTTAGAAATTTACCAATGTTCCCAGATGCACAATGATTTTGGACCAATAGTTTTGGGTTCTATATGGACATGTTTTCATCTATTTTCATGCATCCCTTTTCCCTTTATTTTGGTTTTCATCATCTTTGCTATCCGAGAGGACCCCCAAATGTCTTGGATTCTTGGCCTCAGTTACCACCTACCATTTTTGGACAGCATCCTTGTGAATTGCAAATGAAAATTTAACAATAGTCCCACATTAAAAATATAGTTAGTAGTTGATGCTCATTTGTTTGTTCCCCTTTCAGTTCACACGATAAATATGCTATGTTTCAAACAAGGTATTTTGTTATCCTCCATCTTTATGCCACCAAAATTATGATTTAAATAATTTTTTTCTGATTCATATTCTTTTGGTCTCCATCATGTTTAAATTTAATTTTGACGCTCTTGGTGATGTCTATCACTGAAGGTTTGCACGTTAGGAGGACAAATCAATGGAGTGGTGTAATTAGAGGCTTCTCATTGTCTCCCATTACTATGTATTTCATGTGTTGTGATGAAGTTATCCTCCCTTGTTTCCGACATTGAGAACATCGCACATGGGCGTAGGGTATTGGTAACGGTTTACGCCCTCTGGGAAGAATCTCACTTATTTCAGTCATAGGTCCACGACTATAAACTAAGACCCCCTTATTCTTACCACATGACATTAAATTTTGAGCGTTTAAAGAATTATGAATGGCTTGAATCCTATCCCCATGGGATACATAAGGATGCCAAGACATTTCGTCTTTGGGCCCAGCTCAGGCTCCACTGTTTATCTCTTCTGTTTCACCTTTTAGGCCTTTATTCTTATGTGAATGTGTGGTGTAGAGTATGCGGACTTATGTCCTCATTTAGGCCGAGTATATAATATCCTCACCAAATAATACCTCTAATGGGATAGTCCCTCCAATCTCTATCCATACCACATGAAGTTAAATTGTTTGGAGTTCATAAAACTACGTAAATCTTGATTCCCATCTTTATGGGATACATTGGAACTCTCGAAAATTTCATCTTTGGGCAGAGCCCCAAGTCATGTGACATTTTTTCCCCTTGGCCTGAGGTTTATCTCCATGAATTGCACACAGTGTGGTTTGGATTATTTCCTTATTCACGTTAGTTATGCTTTATCATGCCTTGAGAATTCCTTTTCGAAAATATATCTTCTGTCTGCATCCATGGTCCCACATGACATTAAACTATTGCGTCTATTCCACACAACATTAAAACCAATGTGATAGTCTTTTCATATGACCCTAAACTGTGACACTGTCATCTTGGCTGCATAATGGAAAACAGAACTACATAATGGTGTCCATGATTTATGGGAAAACATGCATGGTACCAGTCATTCACCATGACATTTTTCAATGCCTATGTACATATTGATTCTTGTGATGTTTCCTGGATTCTCCATCATGGGTAATTTTCTTAAAAACACATCCACCCTTAAGAACAAACAAGATCCGTCAAATGTAACTTCTTTGGATTCAAGGTATCGAAATGCACGATAGTATTTCCCTTGGGATTGGTACCCTACCATGAAATTATTCCATAACTACCTGTGGCTTGATTCCCATCCTCCTGGGATATGTAGGAATTCCTGAACATGTTGTATTCGGGTCCAACGATAGGTAACTCAAATCCTATAATTTTTTTTGCCACCTTTAGTCCGAACTCTATTGGATCCATGTGGTGAAGTTAGGACATCATGGGAACTAATTATCATCGATTTTATGATATACATGCTATTTATTTTCTTTTCAGGGATCTTCCTTCCATTATACTATGTCCTTGATGTAGGATGATAAACTAAATGAATGTTACCAAAACTATGTGTGGCTTGATGCCCATCCTAATGTTGTACGTAGTAACTCTTGAACACTTCATCTCAGGCCCATCCAAAATTTCTCTATCTTCATTTTCTCAACCTATGATTTCCCTGGGTATTAACAGGTGTGGTATGAAATTATTTGGTCCTTATTCCCCCTGGACCTATAACTGCTATACCACGTACTCACAACTTTGGGATCTCACCTTTCACTATTCGTCCTTGTGTATGACGTTAAACTACATGGGTCCTCCAGAACAAGGGATGGCTTGATTCCCATCCTAAACAGATACATAATAATGCCATAGATCTTACCCTTGGGTATAACCCCATGTTAGGCCATATCTGGTAGATGGATTAATGAATCCCAATGGGGTAACATGTTGTGGAGTGGGCAGTTTTGGTCCTCATTCACATCGAGATATGTACTTCACTATAAATTTTCATTCAGGGTAAACCCGTCCTCACCGTATTTTATTAAAGTACATGTCTATCACCCTCATTTTCATGGCATAAAACTTTAGGCCACTCTAGGTTCTAAATTGAGAGTTCCTTTCAGGAAATGAGTATGATCCATAATCAAACCGATGAAATCACCTAATGTGTTTTCATCATAGTTGAGTAATTTCATGCCTGTTGGATTCAATTCGAACAACCCATCACTCCACCCTCTATGCATTGTGTGTGATTTATTTAGATCTTCATCCTCTGTTACATCTATAAGATCCCCCTAACAGTATATGTCTTTGGCCAATGGCACACTAACTATGTTGGGCCAACATTCAAGAAGACTATGGAAGACATTTTGAGCAATGCCCCATGTTTTGAACATGGTAATTGGTCGGCCCTCATTTGATAGCCCCATTTCAGGATAACACTATAGGGGTACTTTGTATTGAACACAATTAATAGTTAAACTTCATATTCAGGCCATCCCTATAGTGTTCCAAATTGTTCCTATCATAATTCACATTATTTTATCCCCTCTATTCAGATTGACTCCAATTCCCCTAGCGTTACCATGCTCGTATAATAGATCATGTTGGGAAAATGGTCATTTGATTATTCTGAGAACTTTATTCTATAGTCAGGCCTCTCTCTTCCTCCTCAGAAACCCGATGTGGTCATTTAGACCATGTATGCATGAAGATTCGTTGGAACTATCATATTCAAATGGAATAATGATGTCATCATCCCCTGGTTATCTCATCAGGCATGAACCACATGAGCTAACGGATTGATCTTAGGGTATTTCACAGATGTGATGGACCTGCAACAACCATAACAGAAAATTGAACTCATACACACAACCAACATAAAAAAGAAATTAATTAAAGTATGTTTCTGGGTTAAAAAATTTTCAATGCCCATGGATTGGTGCCTCCCATAAAATTGTTGACAACCTCAATGGATCATCCTAGCTCAATTACTCATTGGATCATGACATTCATGATTTGTTGTCTCTGGTTATGCTCCCACTCCACCATGATGGAAATGGGGCATAGTTCATTAGCCTGGATCTGGGCCCAATCCACATTGTCATGAATGATATAATTCTCTTGAGAAGCTCTCCTCATCTGTTCCTCAGCCTCTTCAAGATGGGAATTCATTCGCGAATTGAGTCCTGATTGTGTATCAATGAAATACAAAAAGCAAAAAGGATTATTTCAATGGTTAAAAATTGTGGAAATAGGCCCCAAAAATGTGGATGTAAGATATGGACATGGTTTTAGCCAACCATTTTCACTATCGATGTTGCAGTACGTACCGACCTATTGCCACTGTTTTAACTACGGTTTTAGCTTCTTATTGCCATGGTTTTGAAAACCATGGAAATAGGCCTTGAAATTATCCACCATGGAAGTTTTCCTATAGCCACGGTTTAAACCATGGATATAGGATGTTATTTCCAAGGTTTTAACCATGAATATATCATTCGAATATTGTGGGAAAAACCTAAATAAAAAATGTGTATGTTGTGTTTTGATCCCTGCACCTCCTATTTTCCAACTTGTGACACTTACCAAAACACCAACGAATAC
Source organism: Viscum album (assembly GCA_963277665.1). Taxonomy (NCBI): domain Eukaryota; kingdom Viridiplantae; phylum Streptophyta; class Magnoliopsida; order Santalales; family Viscaceae; genus Viscum; species Viscum album. Next base: position 167,194,599 of record OY728140.1, read on the forward strand.
ATCACATATAGTTGTAAAAATTATGATATATATATATATATATTAATAAAAAATATGGAAATAGACACAAATCCATGGCAGTATGCCTTCCCGCCAAAAATATTGTGGGAATTATTTTCCTATAGATGCGCGGGAACCCTACAGACATGTTTTTGGAAACTGTGGTTATAGTAATTCGAAAAAATTTCCAATATACATAGTTTAAAAAATAATTGATTTAGTCAATATAACTGTGGCTATAGGCCTCGAAAAATACACAAATATCCATAAATTTAAATCCATGGCTATAGGATATAAAAACATGGCTACAGCCACCTATAGCCATGGTTTTAAAACCATGGATATAGGGCCATTGTAGTAGCATCATTTTCTAGTAGTGAATGTGGAAATTCATTTCACTCATTCCCTCAAGTGTTGGATCTCATGATTTGCCTCTTGGAGTCTACATATATTCACATACTTCATCCGCTGCCATCCAAACCTAGGTTGCGTTCATGTTCCTGTATTTTCTCTAATATATTATCTTGAATGAGTATATGAGGATGATGAGCATCCACCCCATCAATGCATAGTTCACACAACTAGAATGAATGACTCCCCATCTAGTTTATAAATTTTTTGGGGTCACCCCAATGAACCACTTGATCAGCTTCCATGACTGGTATCAAACAACCATGTTGTCCTTTTAATTTGATGAAGTTGTGTCTCGATCCTCTAGGTATGCGGGTTCATAATCCGAGAATTCTTTGAGAAGAATAGTGGATGTGTTTTCCTTTGGATTCCTGTATAAAATGTCTGATTTTTCATTGACATGAGAAATAGGTTCCACATCCCATATCTAATAATCATCATTATAATTAACTTCAACAGGCTTAGGTTCTGCCCCTCCAATAGATCCACCCATAGCCTTAGTCACTATACTCAGTTCGGTCCGGACATACAATTTCACTATTATTAGTAACCCCTCAATAGAGAAACATCAGGACCCTGAATCTTCATTTTTTATAAATCCCACATCTTTTTATGAATTGTTCAGAACCGAGATTAAAATGTCATCATTTCATAAAATAGATAACCACTAGGGACGCTGTGAGAAAGAAGGATTTAAAAGGATGGATTATTTCTTCAATTATTTTGTCATCATCATTAGTATCCCAGGAGGTTCCCCGCATATATGGGCTGGAACATTGAGGACTCTAGAAGGGTTATCCTAGAAGCTGCGACAATTCTCCACTCTTCAATCACCATCGACTCGAGTGAAGATCCTGAGCTCGCATCAACAAGAACATGGGTGGGAATCTCATCCATAGGGCTATCCTATAGATAAAAAATGTTAGTTGAGAAGCTATGTTGAAACATATAAAATCATGGTGCAAAATAATGTCCTATAGGTAACCTTGACAGCTCTAGATAAATAATCAAACTCTAAAGTCCTAGCATCACCTTCTTCAAATTGACTTCCCCTGTCAGCCTCGTCTCCCTTGGAGATATCTGAATTCATGGGTAAAGGTAATCACACCCTCATCTCAGTAGACGAAGCATGAGGTGGGACAACCTGACAAAGTAGAACATTCTCCCGGGTCATCATTAGAGATAGAGCACCCGGAGGATGCATGTAGTCGTCCATCTCAGTGATATGTCATTCCCCTTCCTCTCGAGACATCATAAATCTAACATTGGCATGACCAATCTTATAATGTTACATTGGAATAGTACTTGATATGATCCCAGATCTAGATAGAACTGAGTAATTGTTAGTAGACCTCCCAGTTGTCTGATGCCTTCCGAAAGACATCAACTAGAGGCATGTCTATGTGGCATAGCCTCTTCCTGGGAGCTTGGGTGGGAATCCTGTAAAACCCTCTGGGAACTCTCCTCCCATCCCGACCCTATTTAGTTAGAACCACTAGGCCTACAACTACCTATTTATAACAACATTGTGCATGATCTTATATTTCTTTCCTTTCCACTACTGCACTACTAAGACTAGCACTTGCTCCCATAGTTCATCGACCATAGCCTCTAGGTTTAGGAGACACTTAGTCATTAACCCAAAAAAATTTCCACTCCAACATATTCCTTGGGTAGGTTGAATCCCAGCTATTGTCTTATTCATTCACCACGCCTAATGCGACATTAGTAGGAGGTAGGTCATTTCTCTTCATTTCATCCTCTTGGGTGAACATGAGCCATATCTTCTTCATCACACAAGGTTTATCTTCAAGTCCCACCCCTAGATAAACCATCAGGGTCAGCCTCTGCATGAACCAAAATTTCCATGTAAATTGATATGGGATGTATGGATCACATATGGGTTCATGATCCCCCTGCACCACCAAAACTCCATCCCAAAAATAAAAAATATTTGACTGATGCTCTTTGGTATCTTATCAGTATTTGGTGAACTCCCTCATGGGTATTTGAAATGGGTGGATGATAAACTCATCTATATTTGAGATGATGTTCAGCTCACACTGTGGGATCATCAGGGCTACAATTCTTCCCATTAAATTTATGATGGAGGAATGGATGTTTGTCCATGTATGAGAAATACGGTTTGGGTACTCATAAACTCTCACGTGTGCCACCACCCTTATAATCAAGGAATGGAACGACCTAAAAACCGACAACAGATTATTCCCCTCACTGATATGCCACATCATCTTGAATAGCCTCACCAGTACTGGGATCTCATAGTTGACATATTTTCCAATCACTAGTATGGATTCCATGATGAACGTATAATGTTTTACACCCATGTTTGTATCTCTTACTGGAAATATCTAGCCTCAGATGTGCACATAGATGAACATAGCCATCCTAACTACTAATTCCTTCTTCAGGTTGACGCTAAAACCCCTTGTATTCCACTGGTTGAACAATTATAGTCTACAATATATCAATTCTTTGATGCACTGGGCTGCTGTTGGGTGAGTGGGAGGCAACACTGTGAACCTCCAATCTAAAGGGCGATTCAGAAACCACATGAACCATAGCCTAAAATGAACACAGCATATTGATTGCTTTTCCTCACCTATTACCATGTCCGTCAGCACATATTCTATCCTTGGAATCTTCTTTGCGTCACCCAACACATTTTCTACTGGGAGGAATTTGTCATACATAGCCCCTAGAATGGGAATCCTAGTGATAATTTAGATGTCCCAAAGGCTTATGCTGACTTACCATTAATGAATATAGAAGGTGTTAGTTCTCGGTGACCACCTACTCAATATCTCAGGCATCACACTCTTGAGTTGGAAGAAATCGAATTGAGAATCTCACGCCACCACATACCATCCCACTCGCCTAAGCTCCTCCCCAAACTCATCACATCTTTCACATACCTAGTTGCCCTAGTCCCAGTCATCTGTGAAGTTTCCACCATGGCACATGTCCCACTCATTGGTCCAACCCATTGCCGAATTACATAGTGCATCCATTTGGATAGTGTGATATTTCATAGGAGGCATCTTGGCCTATAGATCCTTCCCATTAATAGCATGGGTGAACTTGTATAAGTAGGTTGTCATGACCGATGTACGATCAGGCCTTGTATTTCCATCAGCAGAATTGAACCACTGATAATAGCATGAGGTTTCCCTGAACCTGTGGGCTGGATCATCCCAAACAGCTCATGGGATGATGAACACATCCCTCAAACCGAATCTGTATAATGAAAGTCTCTTACACATGTGAAATTTAATATGGCCCTTCGTCAGAAGCACCATCAGGGATTCAAGATTCAAGGTGTTGCACACATATTCATCAATCCCCATGTTATATTCTATTTCCTCCCTTTCGGAAGCTGATGAAAGGACCATAGGGACACCATCCTGGTTGACCATTTCTTCTGATCAAGACTTTAGGGATTTTTTAATTTTTAATTCACAAAGCGTAGCCGTAGAAATTTTTTCATGGAGTATAGTTGTGGAGCCCTCCCGCAGAGCTCAGATCACATTGTGTGTGGCCGTAGAGTCAAATACTGATGCACGGTATAATGTAGTTGGGGATCACACTGCAGCGGCTCGCTAAGTAAAATTATGTAGCACTAGCCAACAGAGTCTGGATTCACAATGTAAGACCACAGAGTGTGTGGAGTCTCCGGAATCGAGAGAAAACATACTGAAATTCGAAGGAAAATGAAAACAAACTTGTGGTCATCACACTCTATTTATAGGTGATGGCCACCAAGATTTTTTCAGCTTTGTGCAGTCCATGGAACACTCTACCCATGCTTTGCGCCTCTGTTTCATGTTTTATGCTTCGGGATCTACCATTAGTTTAGCGAATTACACACATAATTAGACCATTTTTTCTCCTGAGCTCCCATTCTGGGGGGGATTTGTTGGTGCCTATTGTGGCCAATTTTTGTATACTTTTTCATATATATTCATAAGACAAAAAACTTTTTTTTATAAAATATCATTTTTCTATCGATCAAATTATTTATATTTGGGATAATGATGATTTTCAAGTGTTTTTCATCCAATGTCACAAATCAGGAAAGTATAGAACAAAACTTCAACACTACATAGTGTGTACTTCATACACACACCATGTATTATTGCCATGACATGGATCATGAATAATTAATGTGTACCCTTGTTGCTGGCGAAAGCATAAACGTCGTGTTCTTCCCATACACGTGTAATGTTTTCCCATCTATATACAGTTGGCGGCCGATGAGTAATTTTACATGCCATGTACGATGGTACTACATGCCGTGTACTCCTACCTACTAGGCGGTGCCATGTTCCAAGTCAATGGTTGCATTGTAGCTCACCCAACGAAGGAGAATAGAGTTCCAAACCAAGTTGACCATATTACACACCATGTACATTATGGTACATGTCATGTATTCCTAAAATCTATAAAAGGTGGGATGACCCTCTAATTCCGAGCAATTCATTTAAAACAGACCAAGGAGAAAAATTCTAGAGATTCCAAAGAAGAGAAGGAGAGAAGAGAAGAATGGAGGTGGTGCCTCTACCTCCCTAATGATCTTCAATCCAATATTTTTGCCATGTTTGATTGAGGTATCATACATAGTTAAATATTATATACTCCATTCATAGCTAAATCCCCAATCTGTTTGGGATTTGAATAATTTTGTGTTATATTTCATCAATAGTGATGTTTTAATTGTTTTATTTAATATTCTCTCATAATTAAATAATAATCATTTCTAAAACTCAATAGAAATTTCATATTAGCATAAGAATGAGATTTATAGTGATCTTCCAAGGAATCATGTTTATGTACATCCATGATCCTTGGATGTTCTTATCTTCCCAAGAAGGGTTTCAGTTATTAAAATTAATATAATTAAGATTCCATGTCATGGAATTGGTCTTTATTGGTTTAAGCAAAACCCACTAGACCAAGGGGGTACTGTTACATTCATAAACTGTATATGTGATTTATTGTTAACAACACATCCTCGTATGCAAATTCATTTAATTACAACCTTTAAAATCCACATCCCAGACGCATTCTTCACATTTCTCATTAAAATCAAATTTATGTGTTATTCTTTATCTATAAAGTAATTTGTTATTAAAATTCAATTTCAATCACCGTATTATTAAAACAGAAAAATTGACCCTGAATTTCAAAAAACATTACCAAATTTATCACAAATTAAAAAAACACAATAACTCCTTTTCCCAATGGATTGATCTCTTAATTGCACTATACTTGTTTGGGTAATTTAATTTGTATTGTCGAATGTAATACATAAGGTGAAATGATACCAAATTTAGTCATTATTTATGGGGATTATAAGTTAATTGTGTATTAATTAATTACTGTGTATTAATTATTGTGAAAATAAAAAATAAAAAATCTTAAAAATTATGTTTTAAATTTCATTTCTATTTTTCATTATTTTATTTTTCCTCTTTTTTTGCACAGTATTTTTTTAGACTTGAGCTGATTAAAAAGTGGATGGGCGGCCAAATCAAGCATTCCCAGTGCACCAAATCTTCTTCAGATCTAGTGGAAGGAAGCCCAATGATTCAGTGGTCTTAGAACGTGTGATTTAGCCACACATACACTTTTTAATCTTCACAACACTGAAGAGTATTACTGAGCATAAAAGATGAAAAATAGTATAATGAAAACAGAAATGAGATTAAGAAAAAAAATTATATTTTTTCATTTTATTTTCAAATTAATATATAAAAAATTATTAATAAAAACACCATTAAATTATGATCTCTATAAAAGGTGAAAAAATTTGGTATTTTATCAGTCAATATATTACTTTTAAAAATCCTAATTATATTACACAAACAAGTATAATGCATGTAAGGGAACGAGTAATAGGGAAAATGAGTTATTGGGTATCCTTTTTCAAGTTTGGGATTAATTTAGTGAAGGTTGATGAAATTTAGAGTCAATTTTTTTGTTTTCATAACAGTGTGATTGAATTTCAATTTCATAAAATATTACATTAAAGGTAATGAAAAACACAAAATTATGATTTTCGATGAGATATGGGATGAATTTATAGGGGCTGTGGATTTTAATGGTTATTATTAAATCAATTTTTAGGATGTTTTTTTGTTCATAATAACTCACATATCTAGGTTATGAACGTAACAGAACCCCCTTGGTCTAGTGAGTTTTTTTAAATCAATAAAGATCAATTCCTTAGTATGGAAATTTATTTTTTTAATTTTATTAATTGAACCCCCATTTGAGTTGATAATCACATCCAATGATCATGGATGTACATAAACATAATTCCTTAGATGATCTCACGATATCCCATTCTTGTTCTCATACGAGATTTCTTGTAATCCTTAGAAATGATTAATAATGAATTTTGATAGAAGAATAATTAACATGATTACAAAATCACAATTGACGAAATAGAACACATAATTATCCACAAACCTGAAACATAGGGGATTTTTATTCTCATGGAGATTCTAATAATTAAACATTATATTATACAAGAAAAAATGGCACAATATTTGGATTGAAGATCTCCTGGGAGATAGTGGAAACACCACCTTTCTTCTTTTATCACATTATCATCATGGGCGTCTCATGAATTTTCTCCATCATAATGGTTTGGAATGATTCGCTCGAATATGGAGGTCATGTCCTCCTTTTATAGAATTTAAGAATATATGATGTGTTCCATAAAATACACGAAATGTACCCTGGTCAACATGGTTTGACCCTCTTTTCACTTTCACTGGGTGAGATACCGCACCACCATGTACATGGAACATGTTTCCTCCTGGTAGGTAGAAGTTCAGAACATGTAGTGTCACCGTACATTGCGTGTAAAATCATTCATCGGCCACCAATCACTTCTAGAAGGGTAGACACCGTGTGTATATTAGAAGAACATGACATATATGATTTGGATGACATCATGGCCATGTATCCAATCTTCACTATCTGTGTCGTGGCAGTAATGCAAGACCAGTGTAAGAAGTACCCATAATTTTGATTGGAATTTTTGTTATGCCAATTCCTGATTTGTAACTTTTGATGAAAAAACCTAAAAATAATCATTATCACCAATTTCAATAATTTTATCCATAAAAATATTGAAATTGGTTGGAAAAAAAGTTTTTATGCTTATGAATATATATTTGAAAAAGTATACAAAAACTGGACTGATCAACTTTCCCCACATTTCGCCATATTCTTGTCCACAAGAAAGATCTCAACATAAAATCAATTGAATCCATTTTCTAAAAAGGAATGTTTTTAACTAATTATAACTAAAAATAATATATCCATAGTAGGGGATATTAAAAGGTACAAAAAATATTTTAATTCCAAACATATTCTAATCACATCTCATATATAATTTAAGTAAATATTTTCTTCCACTTTTATCCGCATTATTTAATTTTTTTATAAATAAATATGCCACTTGATAATTTTCATCACCAAAACTAACAACAATCTTCACTAAAGATTATATAATTAGAGTTATTCATAATCAAAATTATATGCACTGTATCCATAAGCTTGCAAGTGTTATCATTCGCCACTTCAGAACTTAAATCACAAAACTCATGATGTCTTTTAATAAGGTTCAAATGTTTTTGAAGCTAAGGGTTGGTAGGTAATGATGAAAAATAATCATAGAGGATTGAAAATTAGGCTTAATTATAAAACAATAATGCATGATATTTAAAATAAAGATTAATTAATATTCACAACCAATCAGTATATCTCAAAGGTTATCATCACCATGATATTCCCTTGCCAATATGGGCCTTTAAACAACTGATAATATGTTATAGAGAAGATGTCCCATCTGTTGCAGTTTTTTGCATTTTTGTTTTTGGTTTTTTCAATAGGGACTAATATGAATAAAATAAATAGTTATTGTTGCAACCGTTCTTCACAAATGAACATGTGATAATATCCCCCACAATAAAATGAGTGGTTTCTCACCAAAATATTCCATGAATGGCGAAAAAACAAAATTTAATGCCCAAGTGATTAATCATGTATAATAATAAAAGAATTTGGTAGGAAGGGTAAATAGGGTTGTAATGTATCTTCCAATCAAGGTAGTTCATGGTTTCTAAGGGTTTTACGAAGATCAGATTTTGGGTAGGTCACAATGTAAAAATTGAATGAAAAACAGTCAAATGTTTCATTCATTTTAATGTGATTAAAAAATATTCATTTTTTGAAGCAAATACATGAAAGATATTGTAGTTATGCATATCCCAAGAATATATAGAGAAAGAGGGAATAAGAAAAAATATGTCAAAATGTCATAGAATACCTCTTGGGAATGGGAAAAATACACGGGTCAATCAGGTCATGACATGAGTACTAATGATCAGTTCGAATATATATAAATGTCAAAGACATAAAATCCAAAATCAGACTATACCAACAATCATTTTATAAATACATTGAAAATTTAAATAAAAAAGTTTTTTTGAAAAGTTACTTATATTTCATTAGTATTTAAAATTATAATTAATCAAAAATTATCCATAGTTTAAAATATGTCAACTGTTAATGATGTCTCCCAAATCAGTTCAAGGCAATGACTATTGGAATCAGAGACCCTTTCCAATCCTCAATAAAACACATGTTCCACCAAGTAAAATACTAGGTAATACATATGATGTTGGGGAAACAATGGGCATAAGATAAGGAGAATAAATGAAAGATGTAAACTCAAAGTAGAAAGGAAAAAAAGAAACACAGAGAAATACTCCCCTCACGGTGAATAGAAAATGATATAAGTAGACACATAAGAGATTTCCAAGTCATTCTAGAGTAGCTATGGCATCCAATTTAAGGGAAATCCAATTCTACAGATACATACATGATCAAATCCCCATTATAACATAGAAAAAGATATATAACTGAATTCAATGTGCCCAAAAAACCAGTCACTAGGTCACACGACATGGTCTAAGGCCAGGTAGGGTCCAACCATTATAGATGGAGTACATGACATGTCATAAAGCTTACAAGCCATGTATTATTATTTTGTAAATAACAGAATATAATTATTATAGTAAAAATTATAATAATTAATATTTATAATTTAATTAAAAGGATATATATATATATATATTAAAAAAAATAAATCTATACACATAATGTATCTAGGAAATACACATTGTGTGTTCTAAAATATTAAAAAGATAACTACAACCTTTGGTTCGTTGATTGGGGTCTGATTCGAACCAACGATAGACCGTTCAAAATGTAATCCCTCAACCACTGGAGCAATGGTTTTAGTGATTCACATTTATAATTAATTTTAATATTTAATGTAATAAAATAACTCTACACGGGATGAATAAAATGAATAATGTGTGGTTTTATTTCTAATCAAAGTGATGAAGCAATGAGATTATCCATGTTCTAACCCAGGTCTTTTGGATCCAAGGCAGAGACTCTACCAATCTAAAAAATATATATTCACCCTCATGTATGTTCTTATTCCTGTAACTAGTTAAATTATTCTGAAAAATATGGCACACATGACTTATATGAAAATGCTCACCTTGTGCTATTATTAAATATGAAAAATGATGAAAATGGTCCAGTTTCAAGGATTCGAACTCAGTTCTTGTTGGAACTGGTGGACGACCCTGTCTAGTCGGTCAATCCCAATTATGGGTTTTCTTTTAGTTAAAAAACATATATATTATTTTCAAAAATAAAACCCAAATTGTTTAATTAAACAAGAGTATAAAAATGACGAATCTTGCACTGAAGGTAGGTATGGAGGGATTCGAAAAGGGGATGGCTCGGATATACACTAGTTACATTACCATGTACACCTAAATTGTACCTCTTTATTAACATATTTAATATTTATATATAATATAGGTAGATATACTAAAAATATTAGTAAAATCTGTGTGTATAGGTGGTACATGATGTGTAACCTCTCGGTTGCCTCCTAGGATGTGCCTTTGTTTTACGTCTTTGGATCGACCTTACAAAAGGGTTTTTCTACCCGAATTGTAAGTTGTAGAGTGTACTGACCATATCTTCTATTTGAAAATTGGGTTTCAAATGCTTCCCATTTACATCGAATTGTTGACTGTCCACTCCATCAACTTCTACTGCACAATGAGGAAAACAATTGATAACCTATAAAGGTCGCAACCACTGGGACTTGAGTTTACATCTGAATAGTCTCAAATAAGAGTTAAATAAAATTACAATATCACTGGGCTGAAATGTTTTCTGAGAGATAATGCAATCATGAACTACCTTTTTCATCTTCATATATATCATACCAATCTCATATGCCTCCTACCAAATTTTTTCATGTTTTTTCTGTTGAAACGTTCACTTTTCCTCGGCATCTTTGAGATCATAGTTCAGGGATTTCACAGCCCAACAAGCATTGTGCTCATGCTCCTAGGTAAATGACACTCCTTCCTATAGATCAACTGAAATGGAGACCTCGGCAGAGGTGTCTTGAAGGTAGCCATGTATTCCCAAAAGGCACTATCATGTTTCTTGGACGATTCCTTCCATGATGTTCCCACTGTTTTCTACTGGATCTGCTTTAATTAACTATTTGAGACCTCAATAATGGGGTGTTGATGCATTTAATATGTTTCCCCATGTTACCTCTTCGATGTAATTGATCAGAGTGTGTCATGAAATTTCAGGCATCCTTATGCATGGTGGTCTAGAAAAACCTACATTGCAGAATTTTTTTCATTATTCATTCCGGCCGACAATGTCCCGCAGTTAGGGAAGAATTGAATAATTTTAGAATTTTTTCAATTAATTCTTATAGGATGCAGCATCAGATCACCCCTTCTCCATATGAGAAAATGTGAAAGGGTCTTCCCAAAAATATCATTTCCCATTATAATGTAATCATTTCTTTTACTGGAATGTCAAATTAGGGTGAATGATTCCCATATCTAGGTAATTGGCTATATCAGAAAACAATAGATGAGGTGAAGCCCTAATAGATAAAATATGTTCGTTCGAGAAGTCCTCCTTAATTTCAATATCAAATTCCATTTTTAGATGAGGAACTTATAACGCAGAAAGATGATCAACAACAACATTTTCACTACCATTCTTGTCAGGGATATGCATGTCAAATTCTTGGAGAAGAACCACCCAATAGATGAGTCGTGGTTTTCATCCTTCTTGTTATGCAAGTATTTAAGAGCTACATGGTTGGTGTAAACAATTTATTTGGATAAAACAAAATAATAATAGATCAAATTGAATGAAAATACCATGGAGAGCATTTATTTCTCTATATTAGTGCAGTTGATTTGTGTTTCATTTATGGCTTTATTGGAATAATATATTGGTTTGATGTTTTGATCGAGTCTCTGCCCAAGAAATGCTCCAAATTCATAGTCACATGCATCAAACATGGCCTAAAACTACACTTCCCAATTTGGGTGAATCATTGTTGGGGATTCTGTCAATTTTTTTAGAAGTCATAAATCTGGATTGCATTGTTTGTAAAATTCAAAGACAGCTCCCTTTGAAAGGAGAATAGTTAATGAATGTGATATTTTTTAAAAAACATGAAGAAATATCCTATAGAATGTTGTATGCCTAAGAAAAATTCAGATTTCCAAAACAGATGTTGAAATAGGTAATTGAGAGATGATATCAATTTTGGTTGGGTAAACCTCAAAGCCATTCTTGGAAATCATGTGGAATAAGATGATGCCATGTTTTACCTTGATGTGTCACACCTCCTTATTTAAAATTATATTGTTGTCTTCACACCATCCCAAAATTAATTTCAGATTTTTCATGTAAGTATCGAATGGTTTCCCCAAGATAGAAAACTCATCCATGATGACCTCAAGAATTTGTTCAATCATATCATGGAACATGGACAACATCCAATGTTTAAAGATGGATAGAGAATTACACATTCCAAAAGACATCCTCCGGTAGGAAAAATCTTTGTATGGGCATATGAGGGTGATTTTTTTCTTAGTAATTAGGGGAGATAGATATTTGGTTATAATAAGAACAACCATTGAGAAAGCAATAGAATTCGTGCCCTGCTATTAGCTCTATTATTTATTCCATGAAAAGGATTGGGAAGTGGTATTTTCATGTGAAATAATTTAAATTTTATTAATAAACACATACTCCACATCCTGTGACTGTTCTGGTTGGGGTAAGTTCATTATTATCATTAGTGATTACAGTGATATCCCCTTTTAGGGTACCACTTGTAATGGACATTCCTATAAGCTATCAGAGATCTGGTAGATCATCCCCACATATAAGAGCTTGATTACCTACTTCTTCCCTACCTACTTTATGGGAGGATTTAACCATCACTTATTTTTCTGAGAGATCTTGGATCCTTTTTTAAGAAATACCTTGTGGGTGAAAATGGTGGGGTTGGTCCCTGTATGATTAGTAATTATCCACCCAAGGGTCAATTTTCTTCTGAACAGAACTTGTAGGAGCATATAATCTTGATCTTTTTTGAGTGACGTATTGAGTATTACTGGTAGAGTTTTCTCATCACCCATGTACCCATATTTTATGGCTGATGGAAGTGTATGGAGTTCATGTTGAGGGACCTTCAACACTGAGTGCACCATCAGTTCTACCTTGGCTCACTCTTGGATATCTATAATGATTGAACGTTGCAAATAATGATCTCCCCATCTAATGAAAAATTGCATCTCATCTAGATCATATTCATATTGGATGTCATTGATGACTGGTTTAGAATTTATTGAAGAACAAACCATGTCATCGCCCATGTAACCCATGGAATCCTTCACCATCATCAAGGAAAAACAATCCTCATTCTCCATTAGTGAAACCTACATGACTACTTGGAGAATGTTGTTGGAGACATTTTCAACTCCCACTCATAAGATCTACTCACCAGGGGGAACATTGATCAACACCTTCCCAGTGGTGAAGAAGTGTCTTCTCAGAATGAGTGGTGCCTCTTGATATTATTCCATGTCATGGATGATGAAGTGAGTATGATGAATAAGGCTTCCCACCTTCCCAAGAACATCCTTATGTAAACCTTAAAGATATTTGATGGATTGATCCGCCAGTAGAAGGGATACCCGAGTTGGATGGAGATCATTTAGCATTAGTTTTTTTAGGACACTATAGGCCATATGGTTAACACTTTCCCCGAAGTGATATAGATATTTCTAAAACTCGCAAGATCCAACTGTGCAAGGTATTGTGAAACTACCTAGATCTTTGAGTTTTGGAGGAAGAAAATGTTGTACCACTATTATCATTCCTTAGTGAGGGGATTGGTACAAAAAATCTTACATCTTCATTTTTTGAGAGCATCTCTTTCTTAAAATTCATATACGGTGGCATTTTAGTTAATTCCTCAGCGAAATGAATATTTATATGATGATTCTGGGATACTTCCATTAACATTGTGAACTACTGGTCTAGCTTCATGAACTTCATTTGTATAGAAATTGGCAAGGGGTTTCAAAAGGTTTAACCACTTCTTTTCCCTTTCCATGTATGATCTATGGTTGTTATTGAGTTGAAGGAGACATCTTGACTTTGAATTCATTTTTTAGAAGAGGAAATTGGATGATCCGAATTTTCCCCTTGATTTGTAGTTGTATTCTGAGGGAGCACCTTCCCACATTGTAAAGTTATAGAATTGGTTTTCCCATGGTTTCGTTTTGGTATTACCCATTAGCCTATTAGGTTTCTTTAAAGACAATTGATTGGAAAATTAACCAATATGATTCTCAAGGCCTTGAATGGATGCCTCTTTATTTTGAAATCTCGTTTTAGCAGTTGTTATGAGTTTTGTCATAATTTCTTCCACCATTAATGGGGGTTCGTACTGAGGTTGTTGTGTAACTGGTTGAAGTTGTGGCTTCCTTAGTTGTTTAACCAGGTAGGGATTTTGATACCCTTATTATTGGAAGGACCCATGCTCCTCCTATGTTGGATATGAATTCTGTTATTATTATTTCCCATAACCGGTTGGACTTTGGGGTCTGTTTGAGAATTGTTCTTTTGTCCCTATCTTGGATTTGAGTTATCTTTCCGTGCCGGGTTATGGTACTTAGGGTACATATTGGTCCCTCTGTTCTGGGATACATAGTTTATCTCACATGTCATGGCATCAACACTTGTCTGTAGTAATTCATCCATGATGTTATTGTCAACACATTCACCACATGTTGGGTGATTCACCGTTTGATCTTGAGATGTGCTTTTTAGATTTAACACATCGATATTCATGGATATGAAATCATGTAGAGAATAAAGTATCACCGTGTAATCAATTTTGTGCATTCCTATATTATATTTTTTTTACACTAAGATCTATTGGAAACTATTTTCAGACATGTCTTTTAGAAAGTTGATGCGTTCTTTCTATGATTTCCTCATTACTGTTCCACCAGCGGCTGCGTCCACCATGGATTTAGTGTTTGTTGTGTGACCACCATATAATTTTTGGACATTCATGTTCAATGGAAATCCATGATGACGAATATTCCTTATCATTAATTTTAAACTATCCCAATAAAAATATAGAGATTTATATCGTACTACTAGAAATTATGAATTTCATTCATCAATGTCACCGTATTGGAGGGTAGAAAATATTTTGATAGAAACTCCTGATCCAACACAACCCAGGAGAGGATAGAGCCCTGAGGTTGGCCTTTCATCAAGTCCTTTGATGTATCTCTTAATGAAATGTGGAAAAACTGAATGTGAATGGCATCCTCAGACACCCCATGGAAGCAGAAGGGGTCAAATATCTCATGAAAATTAGAGAGATGGGCATTGGGGTATTCACTGGATAAGCCTCCAAATTTTTCCATGTTCTGAATGAGTTACATCATGTTAGACATGATCTAGAAATACTGGGCCTGCACTGATGGTCTGACTATTCTCTTATATTCCCCTTGGATGGAAGAAAGGCCATAATCCCTAAGGGTATGGCGTGGGGGAAATTTTTCACGAGGATGTGGGGGCACAAAATGTTTCTCTTGAGAAAAATAAATCCACTGACATAGGTATAGGTATGGAATCTACTGTAGTTGGAACTGCTAGAGTTGTTGTGGTCCATGCCCTATAAAAAATGGGGATGGTTGTATTTGTTGGTTTTGGTTGTCATTTGGGATAAATAGTTGTCCATCTTCTTTGACAGCGCTTACATCTCCCTCTTCTATGATCTCCATGGGATTGTTTTGGTTGTTCTAGTCCATAAGTGCACTTCATCGCCACAAGATCATTTTTTTGATCTCCAGATAAAGATGAATGATATCTGATGATTTGGAACTCTTGGAACGTGTAATTCGGCCACTCACCAAATTTTGAATCTGTAGAACAAAATAAAAAAATAACAAGCATAAAACAATAAAAATGAATTAATGAAAAACAAAAATGAGATTATGAAAATAAAATTTTAGAATGATTAATTTTAATTTTCACTTTAATTAATAAATATTAGTTAATTAAAACAACATTAACATATGATCCCCAACAACATCACAAAAATTTGGTATCGTTTTAGCCGAAGAATTAATTTTGAAAATCCAAATTAAATTACCCAAATAAGTGTAGCTATAGTAAGAGATCCATCTACATAGAATGGAATTTATTGTGTATTTTTATTTTTTTGAGATTAATTTAGTGATGGTTTCTGAAACATGGAATCTATTTTTGTGTCTTAATAATAAAGTGATTGAATTTTGACTACTTTAGAAAATAACCTTATAGAAAAAGAAAAACACACAAATTTGGTTTTTTATGAGAAATGGGAAGAATGTATCGGGGCTGTAGATTTTAATGGTTGTTATTAAATCTATTTTCTAATTATGCTATGTTGTTCATAATAACTCACATCATTGGGTTATAAATGTAACAGAACCCCCTTGGATTGGTGAGTTTTTTTAAATTAATAAAGATCAATTCCATGGATTGGAATTTGATTTATTTTAATATTATTTATTTAAGCCCTTCTTGATATGATAATCAAATATAATGATCCTGGAGGAACATAAAAAAATTATTTATAAGATCTCTAAAACAATAATTCATGGTCTGAAACGATATTTCTAGTGATATTTAGGAAGGATTATTACGGAATTATAAGAGACGAATAAATAACATGATTAAAAAATCATAACTATTGAAATAAAACACATAATTTTCCACCACCCTAAATCATAGGGGATTTAGCTACTCATGGAGTGTCTAATAATTAAACTAATTATGATACCTAAATCAAACATGGTACAATCTTTGGATTGATGATCATTGGGGAGATAGAGACAACACCTACTTTATTTTCTTCTCTCCTTCTTTTCGTGGGAATCTCTTGAATTTTCCTCCTAAGTATGGTTTGGAATGAATTCCTTGAACTTAGAGGCTCTGCCCACTTTTTATGTCTTTTAGGAATACATGGTGTGTACCATAATGTAAATTGAATGTACCCTGGTCACATGGTTTGGCCTTATTTTCTCCATCAGTGGGTGAGATACCGTGCCACCATTGACAAGGAACATGTTGCCTCCAGGTTGGTAAAAGTACACGATATGTAGTTCCACTATACATTGCATTTAAAATTAGTCATCAGCCACCAAACTCTTACAGATTAGAAAACATGGCATGTATCTGGGAAGAAAACAATGAGCCTTCTTTGGCTGGAAACATGGTCATGTATCCAGTTTTCCTAATCTGTGTCGTGAAAATAATACACAGCATGTGTAAGAGATACATATTGTGTAGTTTTGAATTATTATTTTGTCCTTTCCCAATTTGTGAAAATGGATAGAAAACACCTGAAAATCATCATAATCCCAAATATAAATATTTTTTTCCACAAAAAGATTGATATTTGATGAAAAACGTTTTTATGATTATGAATATGTATGAAGAAACATACCAAAATTTGGATCATCAAATTCCCCCACACATAGTTAATTACTGTTCCTCAAGAAAGATCTCAACATCAAATCCATAGAATCGATATTCTATACATAGAATCATTTAACTAATTACAAATGTAAATAATATATCCATAGTAGAGGATCATAAAATGTACAAAATATATTTTAATTCCATGGATATTCTAATCATGCATCATATATAATTTTATAAAAAACCATCATCCAAATTTATGTACATTATTTATCTTTTTCATAAATAAACATCCCACTTGATGATTTACCTCACAAAAAAGTACCACACTCCACACTCTAGATTATTTAATTAGAGTTATGCTCAATATTAATTTTATGCACTGTATCTATAAGCTTGAAAGTGTTCTCATTCTCTATATTAGAAGTCAAATACAAAAATCATGGGGGCCTTCAATAATGTTAAAATATTTATAAGGATAATAGTTGGTAGGTAATGATGAAAAATAATCTCAGAGTCTTAAAAAGGAGGCTGAATTTTTATAAAATAATGCATGGTATTCAAAATAATGCTTAATGAAAATGAACCCACTATCATGATCTCTTAAAGGGTATCATCACTATTATATTACCTTTCCTATATGGGCCCATAAGTCATCAAAATATTTTATACAAATTTTGAATCCTCTTTGGCAGTTTTTTTCATTTTTGATTTTGTTTTATGTTTTTTTAATAGGGACTACTAAAAATACAATGAATAGTTGTTTTGGAAACCCTTATTCCCAAGAGATAAAAACCGTCATAAAGCATATTGAAAATTCACCCCAATCAATCCCATACATTCAAAACAGTTGTTTGGGTAACATAATTTGTATTTTTGAATGTAATTCTTCAGTGGAAACGAAAACAAATGAACAAGTGATAAAATCCCCCACCATTAGTTTCATGGGTTCTCACCAACATATACCATGAACGGAAAAAATGCATCTCTAAAGCTCAAGTTAATAATCTTGCATAATTATAAAAGACATATGGTTGGAATGGAATATTTAATTTTAATGTAGCTTCTTATCAAGGTAGTTTTGGGATTCTAAGGGTTTCAGGAAGATCATATTTAAGGTAGGTTTCAAAGTAAAAAATGTGCTGAAAAAAATCAAATGATTCAATCATTTTAAGGGGATTAAAAAATATTCATGTTTTTAAGAGAAAAACTAGAATTTACTTGTAGTTATGTATATACAAAGAATATATTAAGAAAGAGGTTGTTAGAAAGAATTTGTAAAAATGTCGTAGAATACATCCTGGGAATGGAAAAAATACAGGGGTCAATTAAGTCATGACATGAGTAGAAATGTTCAGTTCTAAAAAATGTAAATTTCCAAGACATAAAATCCAGAATCAAACTATATCTACGATAATTTTAAAAATACATAGAAAATTAAAATATGTATGTATGTTTTAAAATTCACTTTCATGTCGTTAGTATTTATAATTACAATTAATAAAACATTATCCTATGTTTAACATTTTTGAACTATTAATGATGACTCTTAAATCAGTTATAGGAAAATACTATTATAATAAGATACCCCCAACCATAATATAACACATGTTCCCGCATGTGCAATATCAAGGAAGTGAATAGAAGTCGGGGAAACAGATGGCTTAGGACGAGGGGATGAAATGAAAGAAGTAATGTCAAAGTAGAAAGGAAAAAGGAACGTGTAAAAATACTCCCCTCACGGTGAATGGATATGGATATAAGTATTCAAATAAGAGATGTCCAAGTTTCAATAGAGTTCGTATGACGGTCGAGGGAAGGGAAAAAAATATGAAAATACATACATGATCAAATCCCAAGAATAGTACAAAAAAGATATATAATGGAAATAACTATGCACAAAAACAAGTCACTAGGTCACACGACATGACCTGAGGCCAGGTAGGGCCCGAAAATTATAGCCGGAGTACATGTTTTTTCATATAACATAAACATCGTTTATTATTTTTTATTATTATTTGTTTATTTTTATATAATAGAATATAATTATTATAGTAAAAAATATAATTATTAATATTAAAAAGAAAAATAATAATATATATATATATATATATATATATATATTATTTACAAAAAATAAATCTATACATGTAATGTATTGGGGAAATACATGTCATGTGTTCTATATTATAAAAAATAGAATACAACCATTGTTCTGGTGCTTGGGGCATGTTTTGAACAGACAATCGGCCATTCTAATTGTAATCACACAACTACTAGAGAAAAGGTTGTAGTTCTTCCCATTTATAATTAATATTAATATTTAAATTAAAGGTAAAATTATACACGGGATGATGAAAATGCACAAATTGTTGATTAAACATTAATAAAAGTGATGAAGCATGGAGATTAGCTGAGTTCGAACCCAGGTATTTTGGATCCAGGGCCACAACACTACACTCTGAAAAAATACTACCCACATGTATTTTATTATTTCAAAAACTATTTAAATTGTAATTAAAAATATGATGCACATAGCGTATATCAAAATTCATGTGGTGTGGTTTTCTAAGTATGAAACTTTTTGGAAATGGGCCAAGTTTCATAATTAAAAAGTGGGTCTGTTAGAACTGGTTTATGACCATGGATAGTTGATCCATCCCCATTATTGGTTTTTTTAGTCATATAAACATATATATATTTTTTGAAAAATACCAAACATTCCTTTTAGTTAAATACTAGTATAAAAATGATGAATCATGTTCCGATGATATGTTTGGAGGGATTCAAACTGGTGATGGCTCAGATATACGCCAATGGCCTTTCCATCAGTGCCGACATCAACCATCATTATTAAATAATTTAATATTAATATATAGTATTAGAATATTTACTAAATAGATAAGTACACACTGTTTATATAGGTGTTACATGGATTTTAACCTTTAGGTTGCCTCCCAGGAAGCGCATTTTTTTTACGTCGTTGGCTCAACCTTACATGAGCATTTTGCTACCCAAATTGTATGGTGGAGAGAGTACGCACCATATCTTCCATTTGATAATAGGGTTTCAAACCCTTCCTATTTAACTTGAATTATTGATCATCTACTTCAACCACTTCTACCGCACCATGATGAAAAACCTTGATCACCATTAAAGGTCTAACCCACCGACACTTGAGGTTACCTAGGAACAGTCTCAAACATGAGTTAAATAAAATAACCTTATCCCCATGCTAAAATGATTTCTAAGAGAACCTAAGGTTATGGAAAGCCCTTTTCTTCTCTTTATATAACTCAACATTCTAATATGCCTCCCACAAAATTTCATCAATTACCATCAGTTGGAACTTTCACTTTTCTTTTACATCTTTGAGATCGTAGTTTAGGGTTTTCACAGCCCAATAAGAATTGTGCTCAATCTCCATAAGTAAATTAAAAAACTCCCTATAGATCAACCAGAATGGATATATCCCCATAATTGTCTTTAAGGATATCTACTATACCCCTAAGGAATCATCATGTTTCTTGGACCAGTCCTTCCACGAAACTCCCACTATCTTCTCGAGGATCTTCTTTAATCCATAGTTTGAGACATCCACATGGCCACTACACTGGGGATGGTAATGTGTCCCATAATTATACTCACGTGGTACATCAAAACCACATTTCACATCAAAAAATTGTTGAAATGAATTCTTCTATCATTGATTGACACACTTGGCACACTAAACCTGATGAAAATGATATTCTTTTAGAAAACCACAAAGACCATTGTGGTGTTGTGTGTTTTGGAAATAACTTCCACCCATTTTTTTACCTAGTTCACACAAACTAGAATGTAATATTTTAAAAGGATGTAAGAAAATTTCCAATGAAGTAAATACCCCAAACAGTGAATATCTCGACCTCAAGAAATGGGTTTTGTTTCATTTAAGCTCGGATCCATAGGTTACCTATTCTCGGACATCGATCACAGCATGCCACGAAATTTCTGGCATCCTTATGCATGGTGGGATAGAGAAACCCATATTGAAGAATTTTTTTCATTTTTTGGTATGGCCCATGATGTCCCCTAGCTAGGGAAGAATGATAGAATGATAGAATTTATAGAATTTATTTTTTTTGGATGAACCGTCAGATCACCCCATCTCAACATGAGCATAAGAACAAGGGGTCTTCCTAAAAATATATTTTCACATCATAAATAAATCTATTCTATTGGTGGAATGTCAAATCAGGGTGAATGAATCTGGTAGCCAGGTAATTTTCAATTTTATTAAACCGCGGACGAGGTGAAGCTCTAATATAGACAACATGATTGTCCGGGTAGTCCTGTATTATTCCTCCATCATCTTCCCATTTGATCTGAGGAAATTCTATCCATCATAGATGATCAGAAACAAAATTTTCAATGTCGAGATTATCATGGATCTCCAAGTCAACATCTTAGAGAAGAAGTACCCAATGTAATAGTCTTGATTTTTCATCCTTCTTGTTTATCATGTATTTAAGTGCTTCATGTTTAGTGGTGATAATTACATTAAATTACACAAAAAGGACAAATCTTGCTGAATAAAAAACCACAAGGAGAATTTCTTTCTGAGTAGGTGTGTTGTCACTTTGTGCCTCATTTAAGGCTCTACTGGCATAATATATCAGTATAAATATTTGATCAAGTCTCTGCATGAGATATGCTCCTACTGCATAGTTATATTCATCACTCATGACCTCAAATAGGTCCTCCCAATTTGGGGCAATCGGGATAAAGTCTTATACAAATTTTTGTTTTAGAATTTGGAATGTTTTGGTGCATTGCTCATCAATTTCAATAATAGTATAATTTGTAAGAATATTGGTTAATGGTTGAGCCTTAGTTGAAAAATCACAAAAAAATATCATGTAAAATCATATATACCTGAGAAAGATTCAAATTGCATTAAAAGAGTAAAGAATATGTATTTGTGATATGATTTCAATATTGGATCGTTTAGTTTGAAGGACGCTCTAAGAAATATGGTGGCCTAAGATGATGCTATGTTGTTCCATGAAGTGGCACTTCTCGATGTTTAAAACTAGATTAGTGTGTTCACCCCATTTGAGAATTAATTCTATATTATTCAAGCTACTTTAGAATGATTTACCATAGATGGAAAAACTAACCATGAGAACTTCTTGAAATTGTTCTACCATATCATGGAATATTGAAAACCTACAGCACTGAAAGATAGATGAAAATTACTTATTCCAAAATACATCCTCCGATAGGAAAAATAATCATATGGGCATGTGAAGGTGATTTTTTCTTGGTCATCAAGGGAGATATATATTTGGTAATAACCATAATAATCTTCCAAGAATAAATAGATTTTTTTCCCTGCTAATTGCTCTATCATTTGATTCTTGAACGGGAGTGGGACATGATATTTTTGTGTGGAATCATTTAGTTTTCGATAATCCACACATACTATTTATCCTGTGAGTGTTGTAGTTGGGATAAGTTCATTTTTATCATAAGTGATAATGGTGATAGACCCATTTTGGGTACCACTTATAGATGACATTCCCATTGGGCCTCAGAGTTCGGGTAGAATATCCTTGCATCTAAGAGCATTATTTCCTCCTTATTAACTACCTCCTTGGAGGGAGTATGTTTCGTTCATGGTGTTTGGTGAGATTGTGTAGAGCCTTCATTCAAGAGACACCATGTGGGTGAATATTTTGGGGATGATCCCTTTAAGATCAGCAATTGTCCACCCAATGGCCAATTTTATTCTCCACAGAACATGTATGAGAACACCCTCTTGATCCTTTGTTATTGAATCACTGAGGGGAAGAGTGTTTTCATCACCAAGGAATCCATATTTTAAGGATGATAGGAGAAATTTGAGTTCAAGTGAGAAGCCTTCAATACAGAGTGTTCCATGGCTTCTACCTTGGCTCGCTCTAGGATATCATGAATGATTTCACATTTCCAACAATGATAACCTTGTCCAATGAAAAATTGAATATACTCTAGATCATATTCATATTGGATATCATTGATGAGTGGTTCAGTTATTATATAAGAATATACCTTGTCATCTCCCATGTAACCCAATGGATTATACTCTATTGTCAAGGAAAAAAAATACTCTTTCTACATTTGTGAAACTCACTTGACAATTTTGATAACGTTGTTTTATTATTATTCATCTCCCACTTGGATGTTAAACTCGCCATAGTGTACATTGATCAGCACCTTCCTCGGGGATAGAAAGTGTCTTCCCAGAATGAAATTTTCATGTTGATCATATCCCATATTGAGGATGATGAAGTCATTAGGAAGAATAAGATGTCCCATTTTCACAAGCCCATCCTCAAGGAGCCATTAAGAATATTTTATGGACTGATCTACTAGTCAAAGGGATTCCCGAGTTCGTTGGACATCATTTATCCCCATCTTTTTTAAGAATCCAAATGGAAAAAGGTTAACACATTCCACCAAGTCACAATAGGATTTCCCAAATTTAGAAGATGCAATTGTGCATGGTATTGTAAAACTACTTGTATCATTTAGTTTGGGAGGAATAGAATAACGTACCACTTTTGTGGATTCCATAGTGAGAGTAATGGTACCCAAACCTTCCATATTCAATTTTTTATAGTATCTCCTTTTCAACATCATTTACATTGGCATTTGAGTTAATGCCTCAGTGAAAAAAATATTTTTATGATGTTTCTAGAATACCTCCATCAACATTGTGAATTGCTGGTCTAGCTTTATTTGCTTCATTTGGGGTGGAAATGGAAAGGGTGATGCAAAATTCTTAACCACTTATATTTCCTTTCCATGTATGATCATTGGTTTTTCCTGAGTTGAGGGAGACTCTAATACTATGACATCGTTTTTTGGAAGTGTATGTTGGATGATCTGGATTTTCCCCTTGATTTGTAGTTGTATTGTGAGATAGATCCTTCCCACTTCATAAAGTGATAGAATTGGCTTCTTCTCATGGGTTCTTCCTAGTATAACCTGGTAGTGTACCAGGTTTTATTGAATAGATTTGAATGTAAAGTTGTCCAATATAATTCACAAGGCCTTTAATGGAAACCTATTGAATTTAAAATCTTGTTTAATGAATTTTTATGAATTTTTTCATCATTTATTCCAGCTATGATGGGGGTTATTGCTGTGGTTTTTCTTCAGCTTCTGGAGGTTTTGGTTGCCTCTATTGTTGTAATGGTGTAAGGGTTTTGATACCCATGTTGTTGGAAGGACCCCTACTACTGCTATCTAGGATATGAATTTTGGTAATGGCATTGCCCATAACTGGTTGGCTTTTTGGGGAGAGGTTGAGGATTTTGTTATTGTTATCCCCTTCCCATAATTGAGTTATCTTGGTATGCTGGGTTTTTGTACTAAGAGTATATATTTGTCCCTATATTTTGGTATAGAATGTTTACCTTACTTTTTCATGCACCATCAGTTGTCCCTAGCTAGTCACCCTTGATGTGATTGTCACCATATTCACCGCATACTGGGTGATTCATCGTTTGACCTTGAGATGGATTTTTTAGATTTAACGCATAGATATTTTGGATATGCAATCAAATTGAGTGTAACACATCACAGTGGAATCAATGTTGTCCATGAATCTTTTTTGAGTTCCTAACATCAAGTAAAATTGGAATCCCTTTGAAGACATGTCTTCAAGAAACCCTAAGAGTTCTTTTGGTGAATTCTTCATTATTTCTTCGCTTGTGGATACTTCCACCAAATATTTGGTTTTCCTTGTTAGACCAGCATAAAATGATTGGATATTTATCCATAATGGATGGCCATGATCAGGTCACTTCCTTTTCATTTCATTGAAACCCTCCCAAGATTCATATACGGATTCTGAATCATGATACTAGAAATTAGAAAATTCATTCTCCAGTGTCACTATTTTAGAGTTTGGAAACTATTTTGACAGAAACGTCGGGTGCCAAAACCTCCTAGGTGAAGATGATGCATTTTGGAAGGTATTTGATAAATGTCATCCCTTTATCACTTAATGAAATGTGAAATAACCCTAGGATAATGTCATCCTTAGACAGTCCACAGTTTTTGAACTTGTCACATATCTCCAAAACATTGGAGAGATGGGTGTTGGGGTCTTCATTGGGTATGCCTCCCAATTGAAACCTTTTTTGAATGGGTTGTATGATGGATGGAATGTTCATGAAATGTTGGGCCTGTAATGGTGGTCTAACAATTCTCATGTATGCCCAATGGATGGAAGGAACACCGTACACTATAAGGTTACGATGTGGGACCGTTTTCTCTCAAGGAGGATGGGGCACAAATTTTTTCTCTGGAGAACAATAGGGCCCCTTATTGGGCTGTATGTCTGGAAACCTCTCTGGTTGGAATGGTTGGAGTAGCTATGGGCCATACCGTGTAACAAACGGGGATGGTTTTTTTGCTGCTTCAAGTTGTCATCCGCCACAAACGGTAGTCAAACTTCTCGGAGTGTAACTAGATATTCCTCTTATATGTTTACCATGGGATTGTACAAGTTGTTCTCATCCATAAGTAAACTTTGTTGCTTCAGGATTTTTCGTTCAATCTTTGGATCATGTTGAAGGATATCTGATGATTTCGTGCTGTTGGAATGCATGATTCGTCCACTCCTTCAGTTTTGAATCCGTACGACACTAAACAAAATACCAAACATAAATGTGAAAAAATAAAACAAGGAAAAATAGAAATGAGTTAAGAACCTATCTTTTTAGAAATTCTTATTTTTATTTTAACGTAAATTAATAAAAACTATTTAATCAATAAATAAATGACTTTCAGTCCGTGGAAATGGCATGAAAATTTGGCATCTTTTCAGCCGATGTATTAATTTCTACAATCCAAATTAAATTAACCCAACAAGTATAGTGCAAGTAAGGGACCGATGAATAGGGAAAGGGAGTTATTGCCTTATGTTTTTCTAGTTTGTGATTAATTTTGGGAAGATTTCTAAAATTTAGTTTAGATTATTTTGTTTTAATAATAGGTTGATTGAATTTAAAATTATTTATCAAATTAATTTAATGATAAATGAAAAAGAAATAATTTGATTTTTTAAGGGAAAAGGAATGAATGTGTTAGAGATGTGGAATTTAAAAGAAGTTATTAAATCAAAATTCTTATGATGTTCTTTTGTCCATAATAACTCATATATATATATATATATGTTATGAATACAAAAGAACCCCTTATTCTGATGTGTTTTGTTTATATCAATTGGGATCAATTTCATGGTCTAGAATTTGATTTCTTTTAATTTTGATTAATTTATACCCTTCTTGAGAATATAAGAACATCCAATTACCATGGATTTACTTAAATTTAATTACATATATGATCTCTATAAATCGCATTCATGTTCTGATATGATATTTCTAGTGAAATTTAGAAAACATTATTAAGGAATTATGAGAGAATAATAAATAACATGATTTCAACATCACATTAGATGAAATACCAACCAAATGTTTCCACATATCCAATAGATAGGGGATTTAGCTACTAATAGAGTAGCTAATAATTTAACTACTTATGATACCAGAATAAAATATGTAACAAACTTTAGATTGATGAGCATTGGGGAGGTACCAGTAGTACCTCTTTTCTTCTTATATTTCATTCCCTTCTAGGGAGTCTTGAAAATTTTCTTCCTTGGTATGTTTGGAATGAATCGCTCGAACTTGGAGGACCGTCCTTACCTTTATATCTGTTAGTAATACATGGAATGTACCATAAAGTAAACAACATGTACCATGGTCAACATGGTTTTCCCTCTTTTATCTATTAGTGGGTGAGCTACAGCGCTACCCTTAACATGGAACACAGTGCCGCTTGGTAGGTAGATGTACATTGTGTGTAGTACCGCCCTACTTGGAGTGTAAAATTAGTGATTGGACACCAACTTCTTCTCAAAAGGAAAAAAACAATATTTATATGGAAATAACACAATGTGTATGTTTTGGTCATTAACATGGACGTGTATCCTGTCTTCCGGATCTGTGTCATGTTAATAATACACAACGTGTGTAAAAAGTACACGCTGTATAGTTTTGATTTTTTGTTCCACCCTCTCCTGATTTCTGAATTTGGTTGAAAACACCTAAAAATCATCATAATCACCAACATAAATAATTTGATCCCTAAAACGATTGATATTTGACAAAAAACATGTTCTTATGCTTAGGAATAGACATGAAAAATTATGCACAAATCAGGTACATCAGCACCAAAATTTGTCCCTTAGGGAAAAACCCCCAAAAGTCCATAGAATTCTACCTTGCAGATCATTCTCATAGAGAAGTGTTGCAAAGCCCCTTCAACTCTCTGTTCAGGGAAAAGTAATGGGAAAACACTTTTCTGTGGTCATTGAGGAGTAGCTGACAGAGCTGTTTGAGAGTAAAACACACATGAGGGAGAGCTCTGCCCTGCCGTAGAGCAGCAGATGAAGAGCTATATGACTATGACACACTGAAGAGACCCCTCTTTGAGTTCCACATAGTAGTTAATGTAGAGCACCGTGATTTTGAGTAACATGATAGATTTACCTCTGGTTACAATGTCCAATTCCTTCGCAACCGACCCTCTGAGTTTTGTGTTGCCTCTTTCTTATAAATACTAGGTTCCCCCAAAAACCATAAGGACCGATAACCTAATTGTTTCCATCTCAAATCTAAAATCGTGAAGCACCTTCTCCTCTGTTAAACATTTAAAAAATAAACTCGTTATGGTAATTGAGAATTGTGAAATACCTTTACCTTTTGTCATATTCAACCCCTTTTTATGCACGGATTCCCTTCGCAAAGTCCACATTCCATCTCAAATAATGGAGATCCCTTTGGGAACTCAGGTCTTCGTAATGCAGTAATTTTTCGCAATGTAACTTCCATGAACATGTAAACCCCCTGATAAAGATAGATCTATGTGCTTTGCGAAGTCCATTGCTTCGAAATGCCTCACTTTTCAACACACCCATGCTCCTCGAAGTCCTACTTCACAAAATCACTTGCACTTCGCAATGAACTCTTCATATGCATGTATAAAACATTCCTTTTCTAGACCACTCCTCTTCATGAATCATACCCTTTGTGTAGTGTCTCCACATTTTTGAGAAACAGAGCTTCACCAGGTGTCTTCATGCGATCCCCTTTGCTTCACAAACCTTATATCTCTCATATGACCCTCCCAGTATATATGATGTGATTTAAAATTCCCTTGTGCGGTGCTTCATGTTTCATTTTTTTTAATGCTTCTTCACACCGGCATAATAATAACTACTCACTATTCATATATCCACGCCAATGTGAGCCCCTAAATGGATAACTCCATAACCCCATCTCCACACATCATTTCTCGTGCCTTTCTTTCAACAAGGGTTAAAGTGCACCAGTTATGTATGTACAAGGGGTGAGGATAGAATAATCGTTGTATGAGATATCGAATTTTAAATTTCCAAGAAACCTCATCCATAGCACATGACGTTAAACTATAGCCTCTCCCCGTGCTATATAAACTGGGTTCCCCACCTTAGACATTTTCCACTCCCACATGTCTCCACGAGAGTTATATTATCATCACATGGAATGAGATCCTCCTTGCATGGAACAACATCTATCCATGGGGGTGGGAAAACATCCATTTGTTATCCCATAACATTCCTTGTGGAAGGTATAACCCTTTCTCCTACTCTATTTTTTCATGTGCAAAGACCAGGTGGGAGATGGGCACCTAGGAAACTTGATTCTTTATCCTTCTCCCTTTGGGATTTATCGCCATTGGGCCTCCAACCTGTAGTATATCCCAATCTCCATCTCCTTAGGCCACTAACCACGAAAAATCCCAATTCCATTCATCATGGAAACAATTATTACATCATGATTTTTAGGTCTTCAAAGCCTCTTGTTTATCACACGTAGCATGTCTTACATGAAAATAGAGTAAGAATCAACCAAGGAAGACTTTTTGGGACTTCATGATGAGTAATCTCCATCCA
This sequence comes from Viscum album, assembly GCA_963277665.1. NCBI lineage: Eukaryota > Viridiplantae > Streptophyta > Magnoliopsida > Santalales > Viscaceae > Viscum > Viscum album. The sequence goes on from OY728140.1 coordinate 167,223,994, forward strand.
CGACCATCGAAATACATGGACATTGATCCTTTCCCATTCCATGAAAGGTATGTTGGATGTCTCCCAGAAATTCAATCCCATCACCCATCGATAATGACTACTTCAATTCAGTTTATGCTCATCCCGCATGATGTTGAACTGTATTCACTAATCGTCAAACATGATGCTAAACTGTATGATTATGAACTAAGTGGGGTTTTTTTCCCTATTTCCTAGGTAGGGAATGATGGAATCTTCTATGATGTTCAACCCCAAACATTGGTAAAATTTAGTGTCCCATTTTTTGGTACCGACATCCATGGTCTGTCCTTTAGTGGTATTAGACCAACTCTTGAGTCGCTAGCTATGCATATCCCCCAACATGTCGTCGGGTCGCTGTCCTTTTCATAAACCCTGATTCTAGGCCACCACTTGAGGTATGTGTAATTTGATTCCCTGTCGTGAGGACATACTGGAAGTCTCCCTGAGGATCGACCCCAGCACTCATGTACCATCCCGATCTCTCTCTTAATACTTTGTGTATTGGGAATGTCATGCTCCATCTTAGAGATTTTACTTTCATTGGGTCCCATCCAAGTTTCCATTCCCCCGGGATGCCCCTTAGGTGACTCATCGTCCCACTGAACAATTTGGACTTTTATTCCACACCACATAGATAAGTAGGATGCCTCTCTATGGTTCAAGATTATCATCACCATCATCATTGCGTCAGTTCCACCCCATTCCTCTCATCCTTCAATAAACCATCAATTATCCATCCGGATTATTACATAGGCCACAACATATATATAAAATCATTTCATCCTTCTTGGAAGAAAACCATGCATAAGCCCCACACAATTTGTATCCTTCCATACAAGAGTGTCCCTTTTGTGATGGGATGATATCCAAGCATTTTCTGAAGCATGTCCTTAGGTCGTTGTCCTTTGTGTATCCCCTAATTCATCATGTAAAGACCCGTAAATTTCAAGGAATTTTTTTTATTAATTTTCTTTGGAATTTTACAAGAGCGCAGTTTCTGACGGCACCAGATTCTGAGGCCCGATGTGCCCGGAATCATTTTTTGATGTTTGGCTCGGGTACGTTCAGTGAACGGACGAGCGAGTTTTTCTAACTTTTGAACCGGTGCTCAGAATTTAATTCTGAGGGCACCGATGAAATAGCAGCGCCGGTATTCGCTTAGAAACGCCTCTTCCGGAGTTGCGTTTGCTCGGGTGTGGTTTTTAATTTTCGAGCTTAAAGTTAAGAAATAAAATAATTTTGCGACAACTTTATTTTATTTCACTTACGCCACTTGGAAGCCACTTGAAGCCACTTGTTGATGACTTGAACTGAGCTGAACCGGATAGGATGCTATCCAGAAATATCCTACCCCCTTGGTAGGATATTTGTGAGGTGGGGCCCGCATGAGCCCCGCCGTTTCTTTCCGCTAAGAAACACACCCGCGAAAACCCGTCTTAATGAGAGTCAACTGACGTGTTTCTTAAAATCTTAACAGGCCATTTAATTGGGCAGTTTATTTCATGAATTAAATAGGTTGTTTCTTTCATAGAATTAATTCAACGAATTAATTCAATCGTTTCTTAACCTGTTTTCGTGTGTTGTTATATTAATAAAATAAGACCAACCAAAATCTTTTGGGGGATTACTCGTTGAGATAGAATGCTTGTTCCTTCTTCCTCCTTCGCGAAGAACGCGAAGAACGCGAAGAACGTGAAGAACTCCGAATCCGGAAATCGATGACGCGACGCCGTGATCGGCAACGCCGACAACGTTCTTCTGCGACGTCTCTTCCTCCACGACGGATCATCGATCGGCTGCTTGAGGTAAGAGTCTCGGACCTTCCTTTTTATCTCCTTCGTGGTTCTTAACCAAAAACAAGGATTTAATTAATTAAATTAAATCTTCTGTTTCAGGGTGCGTTGAGTTTGCCGACTCAACGCCGGATTCCGCAACGACACGACGCCTCCCCGTGACGACGTGACGATCCCTCTCTTCCGCGACGAGCTTTTCCGCAAAGAACGTCCGCGCGCGACGATCGACGAGGTAGGGATTTATTTTGGGAATTACCCCTTTTTATTATTCCCCTCAATGTTTCTTTAAAGAAATTAAAGAACCGAATTGTGAACAATTTTAATCTTATTAAAATTGTTGCTCCCTGTGTGGAATAAAATTCCCCCGTTTGTTTATCTCTAACGCGGAGGGTGCGGGCCAAACGAACACGTCCCGACGACCCTCCGCCGTTCTTCGTTTTGTGCGGATTTGACGGGCGACGACGGAACATGCCGCAACGGATGTTTGGTGATCCCGCAGTGAAGAACGAGTCCCGGGAGGAGCAATGGCGTAGACGGGAAGAGAATCGGACCACCAGAATGATCCCAGTGGCCCGCGGAACTCCCCGACGGCGCGGGTCGCCGGCGCGGCGGCGCCGACAGCTGGGAGGGGCGGTGCCATGGCGCACCTCCGGACAGGCCGTCGCGACTTAGCGCGGTGGCGGCGGCACCCGCGGACCCACGGCCATGCGGGTCCGGTTCCCTCGGACGCGGCTGAAGCCGCGTCCCGACTCAGTGCGGCCCCATGCGGGGGGCCGCGGCACCACCAGGCCGCGGGGGCGGCGCCCCGCGTGCCTCGGCCGTTCGGCCGCTCGGCAGAACCGGGCCGGGTCGGCCGGGGCCCGTTCCCCCCGTCTTCGGACGGTCTTCGTTCAAACGCCTGTAACTTGAGCAATGGGCCTCCAAATGACTCGCCGTCAACGGTAACACGATCCTTGGATCGAGACGGTAGTTTCGATATATCTCAAACAAGATTTCGGAGTACTTTTAGTTCGGCCGGGTTGGTTCGTACACGAAACCAACCGGGCCCTCGGAGCGGAAACACTCATATCTTGAGCTACAGACGTCTGATTGACGTGCTGTCAGCTTTTTTGATTTCCTCTAAGTGAGATGGATCTTTTGGAATACTCCGCCCGAGGTTTGGACGCAGGTGGAGTGCGGTCGGGTTGGTTTTTCTTTAAAAACCAACCGGGCCCCTAGGACGAAAATGCCAATAACTTTCAGACCGGGCGTCCGATTGACGCGCCGTCTGCGACGTTGAGTTCCTGTTGATGATACAGAACTTTAGGATACATCAAATTCGGACATTGTGTCAGTTGATGTATCACCCTCTCGGCTCGTGGAGCGGACCCTCCCGAGTGAGCTTGCTGTGTGCGAGAACCCTAGGCTGGCTGCGACTGCTACTTCGACAGCGACGACTGTGCAGAGATCCTCCGTGGACTCTGACGACGACCGTGCAGAGATCATCAGTGGACTGTGGCGACGACTGTGCAGAGATCCTCAGTGGACTGCGACGACTACTGCACTCAGCGATCCTCCGTGGATCAAGGCTACATGTCCTGTGTGGGCCCGGTCCTGTGTGGGCCCGATCCTGTGTGGGTCCGATCATGTGTGGGTCCGCGCTCAGCGGTTCTGTGTGAGCCAGCGCCTACAGGTCATGTGTGGTCCCGATCCTGTGTGGGTCATTGCGGGGGTCAGTTACCTCTCGATCCTTCGTGGGTCCGACGACTTAGATGGATCAGTGATCATCTTTATTGTCATCCGAAGAAGTATACCCGTGTGAGCTCAATCTTGCGTTACTCTCCTTTGTGGATTGTGTTGAGCTATCCTGTGTGGATTTACTGTTTACTTTCCTTTGTGGATTATGTTGAGCTATCCTATGTGGATTTACTGTTTACTCTCCTTTGTGGATTGTGTTGAGCTATCCTGTGTGGGTGTATGTTTTTCTTTCTTGTGTGGACCGGGTTGTGCTTGGGCTCGGACGTTGGAGGCGAACGGGAATTGATGACTTAGGTATATGTATGGGCATATACCTAAGTTGTGTCAGATGTTACTTCATGATTGTATCCTTCCTTTGTGGATTATCCTTTGTGGATTTCGGGAGACCTTCTGGGGTCTCGGGGTCCCTACTGAGTAGCATATACTCACCCCTGCACGGGCTTTTCCCGCACTACGTTGTGGTGGTTGCAGACGACGGACAGCGCTGATCGTGGTAGAGGCGTGTAGAGCAGGACGGTAACTGGAGGTGGACCACTGAGCGGGACGTACTCGGAGCGGTCAGGTGGACCCGAGGAGCAGTGGAGGCTATCTGTACCCACCCTTCAGGTGGGATTTCCATAGGACGGCTCGACGCTACAGTTTTCCCATTCAGTTGCTGTTTTTCCTTTCAGTTGTACTTTACTGTTGGGCTTGTATTTCCGGCCCCTTTTACTTTCAGCACAGCTTGTAAAGTTTTTACTTAGTGTTTAGTTTTCTGCTTGCTTTCTCTGTGGTGCTTGTTTACTTTTCAAAGGAAATGCCTTCCCTTTTTGTTGGGATTTACGCCTTGGTGCTAGTCGCCATCCCCTGGCCTATTGAAGGCGGGCTTGGGGTAGTCACGACACGGGCCCCGAGGGTGGGTCGTGACAAATTGGTATCAGAGGTGGTCAGTTCTACTGCAGACTCTGATCTTTCTTCTATGTGAAGCAATAGTGTTTAGCATATTGAGTGTGGTTATCAGTCCAGGGAGTCCAGTGTTGGTGCGGTGGCTGACGTATCCATACACCAGGACCCTGACTTCTGATTTCCGACTTAATGCACAAAAACATTGATTGCATGTGTGTTTCAAGTTTTCTCTGTGATTACTTGTGTCAGATCACCAGGTATATTGTTCTGACCGTGGAGCACTTGTTTCCTTTTCAGTATGGCATGACGACAGCAGCTAGCTAGGGTTCCTAGAGTAGAGCGCGACAACAGCCCGCCGAGCGACGAGGCCTCGGTACAGGGCCTGTTGATAGCAGAGGCACCGGCAATACCTTTACCTGCCGAGCCCCCGATGCTTCCAGCACTGGAAGCTGACGACGCACGACGCCTCGAAGCTCTGCATGAGTTCCAGCGCCAGCGACCACCCAGGTTCCGTGGGGAGTCGGACCCCCAGGCAGTCGAGGACTGGCTGGAGGCGGTCGTCCGAGTTTTCAGGCTAGTGAGGACACCAGCAGACCTCATGGTGATCCTCGCGGCGAGCCTACTGCACGTAGCAGCAGGGCGATGGTGGAGCCTGATGCTCCAGGTACACGATGAGGCCTCCCTCATCTGGACGGACTTCGAGAGCCTCTTCCGCTCAGAGTTCGTCCCGGCCACCCTCCGTGCGGTGCGCATCTAGGAGCCTCTTCAGCTGCGGCAGGGCAGCTTGACGGTCGCCCAGTACGCGGCGAGGTTCACCGACCTATCTCGCTACTCGACAGACATGGTACGGGACCCCTTCATCCGGGCACGGACCTTCGAGCAGGGATTGAGACACGAGATCAGGGCATCGCTGATCACCCTTAGCATCCCGACCAAGGCAGGAGTGCTAGAGCGAGCCCTTCTGATCGAGAGCTTCATGGCTGAGTATACAGCGAGACCTGCCGCAGGGCGGCAGATAGCAGAGTCTTCGGCAGCAGGTAGTCGACGGATGACTCAGGGTTCTAGGCAGACCAGGCCTTCCGGCAGATGACCCCGGGACACTGGACTAGCAGTGCGGGGCACTCAGCGCGGAGCCAGCCTTCCGAGAGGCAGACAGTGCTACGAGTGTGGCGGGCAGGGCCACATGGCTCGTGACTGCCCGACCCGTCGTACCGAGGGGCAGCAGACGGTGGAGGGACCACCCAGGCAGAGGCATAGGGTCGACCGTGGTGGTCCTCAGGGAGGAGGCGGACGAGGCAGAGGAGCTGGCCGAGCAGCAGGTGGTGGGCGACGCTTTGAGGCTCTGCCACCAACACCACCAGGAGGCCCGCCCCGACCACAGGGAGCTGGCGGGCAGAGACAGGCGCAGCTCCAGGCAGCTGAGGCCTACGACCACGGCGCGCCAGAGATGATTCGAGGTACGATATGTGTCTATTACACCCTTGCTACAGTTCTGATAGACACAGGAGCGAGTCACTCTTTTATAGCCACTGCCCTTGTTCGGATCTCGGAGATTCTGACGGAGCCGTTGGCTCGATCGTTATGGCTAGAGACTCCTACGGGAGTAGACTCAACGATTACGCACTGGTTCCGGCAGTGTGAGCTTACTCTAGGAGGCGAGAGCTTCGGCTGGGATCTTCTTGTAGCGGCGTCGAGGCCTTACGACGTCATCTTGGGCATGGATTGGTTATCTACGGTCCATGCTCAGATTGACTGCATTAGGCGCAAGGTGCGATGTGTGCGCACTGACAGGAGCAGGTTCACCTTCACCGGCGAGAAGGGAGCCTTAGCAGCACAGGATGGACTCACGCAGAGGAGAGGTCAGCCCATCACTCATCAGTTGGCTAGCCTCATCCTGGGAGCAGTCGACGTGCGGAGAACCAGTTTTCCTGCAGTGGTGGATCAGTACGCGGACGTCTTTCCCGACGACATTCCAGGACTACCTCCTCGGAGAGAGGTAGACTTTTATATTGACCTGTACCCCGGGACTGCCCCGATATCCACTCCAGCATATCGGATGGCCCCCGCTGAGCTTCGAGAGCTGCGGGTACAGTTGGAGGACTTGCAGGGCAAGGGGTTCATCTGACCCAGTGTTTCACCCTGGGCTTCCCCGATATTGTTCGCCAAGAAGGCGGATGGGAGCTTGTGACTGTGTGTCGATTATCGTCGCCTGAACCAGGTAACAGTGAGGAACAAGTATCCACTACCCAGGATTGATGACCTCTTCGATCCACTCAAGGGAGCACGGTGGTTCTCGAAGATAGACCTCGGGTCAGGCTATCATCAGCTCAGAGTTCGAGACGAGGATGTGCAGAAGACGGCCTTCAGATGTCGGTATGGACACTATGAGTTCTTGGTTATGCCTTTCAGCGTGACCAACACTCCAGCAGTGTTCGTGAGCTTCATGAATAGGATCTTCCAGCCATACCTCGATCGATTTGTCATAGTCTTCATCGACGACATCTTGGTGTACTCGACCACGGAGGAGGAGCACGCCTACCACTTGCGTGTTGTACAAGACACACTCCGAGAGCACCAGCTTTATGGAAAGCTCTCGAAGTGTCATTTCTGGTTACGTGAGGTCCACTTCTTGGGGCACGTCATTTATGAGGCGGGAGTTGAAGTGGATCCCGCGAAGATCGAGGCAGTGCTAGCTTGGGAGCCACCCAAGAGCGTGACAGAGGTGAGGAGTTTCTTGGGCCTAGCCGGATACTATCGGAGATTTGTATCGGACTTCTCTAGAGTTGCGGCCCCACTCTCAGCGTTGACGGAGAAGGGGAAACCCTTCGTGTGGTCAAACAGATGTCAGCAGAGCTTCCAGGAGCTGAGGCAGAGGTTGACCGGCGCACCTATCTTGAGGTTGCCTGAGGAGGGAGTTGGATACATAGTCTACTGCGATGCATCAGGGACCAGACTCGGGTGTGTCCTGATGCAGGAGCAGGACGTGATTGCCTACGAATCACGTCAGTTGAGGCAGCATGAGCAGAACTACGCTACCCATGACTTGGAGTTGGCAGCAGTGGTCTTCGCCCTGAAGACATGGCGGCACTATCTGATGGGCGAGCGCTTCACAGTCTTTTCTGACCACCAGAGTCTCAGGTACATCTTCTCTCAGAAGGACCTGAACCTGAGACAGCGGCGATGGCTCGAGTTCCTCTAGGAATATGACTTTGAGATAGTATATACTCCTGGAAATGGGAACGTGGTAGCCGATGCCCTCAGCAGGAGGACGGGCATCCAGATGCTTGAGGAGGCGACAGAGCAGCTAGCTGCCTTGCAGATATCCTTCGTGGATAGAGACGGAGCAACCTTCCTTCAGTCTCTCACAGTCTCTCCTCTACTTCTACAGCGGGTCAGAGAGGCACAGCGTGGGGACACTAACTCTGAGACACGGCGTGCACAGATATCCTCGGGACAGGCACCTGATGGTTTCTCCCTTGGAGCAGAGCACAATGTCCTTTTCAGAGGACATACCTTGGTACCATTTGCTTTACGAGAGGAGGTGCTGAGAGAGTTCCACACTTCTCCTTTGGCAGTACATCCTGGAGTGGCGAAGATGTACCAGGATCTCAGACGTCATCACTGGTGGCCGGGCATGAAGAAGGTTGTGGAAAAGTTTGTTTCGTGGTGCCTCACCTGCCAGTAGGTGAAGGCAGAGCACTAGGTACCAGCAGGCATGGTACAGCCCTTGGAGGTCCCGGAGTGGAACTGGGATGGCATATCTATGGACTTCGTGACTGGACTTCCACGCACTTCCAGAGGTCACGACTCCATTTGGGTGATTGTTGACCGACTCACCAAGTCGGCACAGTTCTTACCCATCCGAGAGCAGGGCTCAGTGGAGATCTTGGGACGTCTCTACGTTCCGGAGATTGTACAGCTTCACGGTGTGCCATCGACTATCCTCTCCGATCGGGATGATCGCTTTACTTCCCAGCTTTGGAAGGGGTTGCAGGAGGCGTTCGGGACGCGGCTATGTCTCAGCACCGCCTTTCACCCACAGACGGATGGTCAGACGGAGAGGACCATTCAGACCCTCGAGGACATGCTCCGTGCATGTGTACTCAACTTTGGTCGCAGCTGGGAGGACCACCTACCCTTGGTGGAGTTCGCATACAACAACAGCTACCACTCCACCATCGGGATGGAACCCTACAAGGCGTTGTACGGCAGGCCTTGCAGATCTCCTTTGTGCTGGACATACCCTGGGGAGTCAGCACTTGTGGGACTAGAGATGGTCCGAGCCATGACAGAGAAGGTCCAGGTCATCCAGGAGCGGATGAGGACAGCACAGAGCCGACAGAATTCATATGCTGACAGGAGGCGGGGGCCACTAGAGTTCGAGGATGGCGACCACGTCTTCTTTCGTGTCTCACCTCGACGTGGGTTACGGAGATTTGGTCGGGTCGGCAAGTTTTCTCCACGCTTCATCGGGCCTTTCCAGGTCCTCAGCAGGATTGGCGAGGTGTCTTATCACCTGGCTCTGACACCTCAGTTGCACCGGGTGCACGACGTCTTCCACGTATCCCAGCTGAGGAGATACGTGCACGACCCGACGCACAACATTGACTATGGGGAGCTAGACGTGGATGATGGGGCGACTTTTGCGGAGGTCCCAGTGGAGATAGAGGATCGAAAAGAGCGGGTCCTACGTGGGCGATCGATTCCTCTTGTGCGCATCAGATGGTAGCACGGGAACCTCCAGGAGAGCACTTGGGAGCGGGAGGATCAGATGTGTGCTCAGTAACCACATTTGTTTCCCTAGTTTATGATGTATCTTTACGGGGACGTAATGTCCTGAGGTGGGAGTAATGTAAAGACCCGTAAATTTCAAGGAATTTTTTTTTCTTAATTTTCTTTGGAATTTTACAAGAGCGCAGTTTCTGACGGCACCTGATTCTGAGGCCCGGTGTGCCCGGAATCATTTTCCGAAGTTTGGCTCAGGTACGTTCAGTGAACGGACGAGCGGGTTTTTCTAACTTTTGAACTGGTGCTCGGAATCATATTCTGAGGGAACCGATGAAATCGCAGCGCCGGTATTCTCTTAGAAACGCCTCTTCCGGAGTTGCGTTTGCTCGGGTGTGGTTTTTAATTTTTGGGCTTAAAGTTAAGAAATAAAATAATTTTGTGACAAATTTAATTTATTTCACTTAAGCCACTTGGAAGCCACTTGAAGCCACTTATTGACGGCTTGAACTGAGTTGAACCGGATAGGATGCTATCCAGAAATATCCTACCCCCTTGGTAGGATATTTGTGAGGTGGGGCCCGCCCGAGCCCCGCCGTTTCTTTCCTCTAAGAAACGCACCCGCGAAAACCCGTCTTAATGAGAGTCAACTGACGCATTTCTTAAAATATTAACAGACCATTTAATTGGGCGGTTTATTTCGTGAATTAAATGGGATGTTTCTTTCGTTGAATTAATTCAACGAATTAATTCAATCGTTTATTAACCTGTTTTCGTGTGTTGGCATATTAATAAAATAAGACCAATCAAAATCTTTTGGGGGATTACTCATTGAGACAGAATCTTTGTTCCTTCTTCCTCCTTCACGAAGAACGCGAAGAACGCGAAGAACGCGAAGAATGCGAAGAACGCGAAGAATGCCGAACCTGGAAATCGACGACGTGACGCTGTGATCCACAACGCCGACAACGTTCTTCTACGACGTCTCTTCCTCCGCGACGGATCTTCGATCGACTGCTTGAGGTAAGAGTCGCAGACCTTCCTTTTTATCTCCTTCGTGGTTCTTAACCAAAAACACGAATTTAATTAATTAAATTAAATCTGATGTTTCATGGTACGTTGAGTTTTCCGACTCAATGCCGGATTCCGCGACGACGCGACGCCTCCCCGCGACAACGCGACGATCCCTCTCTTCCGCGACGAGCTTTTCCGCGAAGAACGCCCGCGCACGACGATCGACAAGGTAGGGATTTATTTTGGGAATTACCGCTTTTTATTATTCCCGTCAATGTTCCTTTAAAGAAATTAAAGAACCGAATTGTGAACAATTTTAATCTTATTAAAATTTTTGCTTCCTGTGTGGAATAAAATTCCCCCGTTTGTTTATCTCTAACGCAGAAGGTGCGGGCCAAACGAACACGGCCCGACGACCCTCCGCCGTTCTTCGTTTTGTGCGGATTTGACGGGCGAAGATAGAACGTGCCGCAACGGATGTTTGACGATCCCGCAGTGAATAACGAGTCCCGGGAGGAGCAATGGCGCAGACGGGAATAGAATCGGACCACCGGAACGATCCCCGGGGCCCGCGGAACTCGCCGGCGATGCGGGTCGCCGGCGCGGCGGCGCCGACAGCCGGGAGTGGCGGCTCCCCGGCGCGCCGCCGGACAGGCCGCCGTGACTCAGCACGGCGGCGGCGGCACCCGCGGACCCGCGGCCGCATGGATCCGGTGCCCTCGAACGCGGCTGAAGCCGCGTCCTGACTCAGCACGGCCCCACGCGGGGGGCCACGACACCACCAGGCCGCGGGGGCGGCGCCCCGCGTTTCTCGGCCGTTCAGCCGCTCAGCCGAACCGGGCCAGGCCGGTCCGACCGGCCAGGATGTGCCCTGGCCGGACCAGACCGGGTCGGACCGGGTCGGTTCGACCCGGTTCGGCCGACTCCCGGGGGGGGGGGGGTCGGGTCGGGCCCGTACCCCCCGTCTTCGGACGGTCTTCGTTCAAACGCCCATAACTTGAGTTACGAGCCTCCAAACGACTCGCCGTCAGCGGCAATGCGATCCTTGGATCGAGACGGTCGTTTCCGTATATCTCAATCAAAGTTTCAAAGTACTTTGAGTTCGGGCGGGTTGGTTCGTACACGAAACCAACCGGGCCCTCGGAGCGGAAACGCTCATATCTTGAGCTACGGACGTCCGATTGACGTGCCATCAGCTTTGTTGTTTTCCTCTAAGTGAGACGGATCTTTTGGAATACTCTGCTCGAGGCTTGGACGTAGGTGGAGTGCAGTCAGGTTGGTTTTTCCATAAAAACCAACCGGGCCCCTGGGACGAAAATGCCAATAACTCTCAGACCGGGCGTCCGATTGACGCGCCGTCTGCGACGTTGAGTTCCTGTTGACGATACGGAACATTAGGATACATCAACTTCGGACTTTGTGTCAGTTTCTGTATCAGCCTCTCGGCTCGTGGAGCGGACCCTCCCGAACGAGCTTGCTGTGTGCGGGAACCCTAGGCTAGCTGCGACTGCTACTTCGACAGCGACGACTGTGCAGAGATCCTCCATGGACTCCGACGACGATCGTGCAGAGATCCTCAGTGGACTGCGGCGACGACTCTGCAGAGATCCTCAGTGGACTGCGACGACTACTTCACTCAGCGATCCTCCGTGGATCAGTGCTACAGGTCCTGTGTGGGCCCGGTCCTGTGTGGGCCCGATCCTGTGTGGGTCCGATCCTGTGTGGGTCCGCGCTCAGCGGTTCTGTGTGAGCTAGTGCCTACAGGTCCTATGTGGGCCCGATCCTGTGTGGGTCATTGCGGGGGTTAGTTACCTATCGATCCTTTGTGGGTCCGACGACTTAGATGGATCAGTGATCATCTTTATCATCATCCGAAGAAGTATACCTGTGTGAGCTGAATCTTGCGTTACTCTCCTTTGTGGATTGTGTTGAGCTATCCTGTGTGGATTTACTGTTTACTCTCCTTTGTGGATTGTGTTGAGCTATCCTATGTGGATTTACTGTTTAATCTCCTTTGTGGATTATGTTGAGCTATCATGTGTGGGTGTACGTTTTACTTTCTTATGTGGACCGGGTTGTGCTTGGGCTCGGACGTTGGAGCCGAACGGGAATTGATGACTTAGGTATATGTATGGGCATATACCTAAGCCGTGTCAGATGTTACTTCGTGATTGTATCCTTCCTTTGTGGATTATCCTTTGTGGATTTCGGAAGACCATCGGGGGTCTCGGGGTCCCTACTGAGTAGCTTATACTCACCCCTGCACGGGCTTTTCCCGCACTACGTTGTGTTGGTTGCAGAAGATGGATAGCGCTGATCGTGGTGGAAGCGGGTGGAGCAGGACGGTACCTGGAGGTGGACCACTGAGCGGGACGTACTCGGAGCGGTCAGGTGGACTCGAGGAGCAGTGGAGGCTATTTGTACCCACCCTTCAGGTGGGATTTCTAGAGGACGGCTCGACGCTACAGTTTTCCCTTTCAGTTGTTGTTTTTCCTTTCAGTTGTACTTTACTGTTGGGCTTGTATTTCCGGCCCGTTTTATTTTCAGCACAGCTTGTACAGTTTTTACATAGTGTTTACTTTTCCCCTTGCTTACTCTGTGGTGCTTGTTTACTTTTCAAAGGCAATGCCTTCCCTTTTTGTTGGGATTTACGCCTTGGTGCTAGTCACCAGCCCCTGGCCTATGGATGGCGGGCTTGGGGTAGTCACGGCACGGGCCCCGAGGGCGGGTCGTGACACATCACCCCTTCAAATTAAATTCAATTTTATCCCTATTATATACATATAATATATCTGAAACTACCTTGAGGTTCAATCCCATCAGATAGAAACTGTTTGTATTACCCTTTCTATGCTGTAATTTCCTTGATCTTCCCTCATTGGTGTCCATATCAACCTTCATGGTGTGATACCTTCACTCAATGGTACACACCACATTGGACCCATCTTCCCTGGGCGTTTTAGTCCATCATTTGGAAAACATTTAAGATTCTCCCTCATATAGATCTACCAACATGATTCTTCTCTATGGTATGTCTTTATCACTCTCATTTTATCTCCACAAGATGTTAAACTAGCAGCTTACCTCATGTTAAACATTTTATGTATGAGGAAAACCTCAATATATATGCCGTTGGTGTAATAATATCTGCTAGACTTTAAACCTATGGCATTCCCCATGTTAAACATGGGAAGATAAGGAAAACCTCAGGGACATGCTTATGGAATATAATTCCCCGAAATCGATGTGGGATACCATAGTCTTCTGCACCATCGAAATGACCAATCATAAAGAAAAGAAACCAAGGAATATTAGTGTTTCAGCCTCCAGACATTCCAGTTATGTCCCAAGTGACTACTCCTCTAATCGAAGGATGCTGCCCGAACTTGTCCCCATGGAATGTTATGACAATAGAAGTTAAATTAATAGTAATCCGTGAAGATTTGGCATCCGAGAAGAGTTTCATGAACAACGTCATAATCTTTAAAGGATACATGGACAAGGTGGAAAATTCTATGGATGAATCCATATAAGGAGAGACCAGCATCATGTCATCGTGTTTCGATCAAGGAGAAAACATCCCTGAAAAAGAGATTGATGTTTCTCGCCAATGGAAAGTTGGAATAAGGGGGAAATCCAGTGCATCATAGCATGATGACAATCGCCCTGGTGAAAACGTTAGAAACAATGATCTAACATGTATGGTGAGAATGTTTTTTCTTTATCATATAAGAGTGTTATAATAGTGGGTTCACTATTCCCAAAATGATCATTAAATTTGTTTACCATATTTTATATAAAGTTAGAGGTACATTATATATTCTTACAATTATAGTGTAGATATTTCTGAGTCCACTATTTAATTTTAATGGCCATATATTAATTATCGTAACAAAAGGTAATAGCAGATCCCTATATATGATAAGAAAATAAAGATAAAATGACATTAACACAAAACAATGTTCTTATTGTCTAGAAACATATTTCTTAATTGACATGGTAAATGTTTTATTATCTGGTGTTGGGGGTTATTAAGAATGGAGAAATCGCCTCATGAAGTTGACACTTGGTGATAAATAGTAGTGAGATTATGAGGAATGGTCTTCCAATATGAACAATACTTGTTTAAAGTTTCGTTGGTTATTCCTATCTATGAACATATGTATTAGTGTCCAGACATGAGATAATTACTAGTGTTTGATATTTTATGGCATAATTTGATGTATGGAAAAATCATGATATTGAAATCATGGGAGGTTTCTTGTGTTTGGTGCATCCTTGGTAGTATGGAATTGTTTGAATAGTTAAGAAAAGATTTGTATCTTCCTGTTTGTGGAATTAATATATCTTGGAACTTGTTGATGAGGGTAGTGTTACATTAATAAATCCTTTTAAAAGTAGTCCAATGGTAATTCAAAATGATTAGATTAATAAATAATAATGCAATAAATGGGTGATGGAACAAGTGTGCATACTTCTTTAAGATATATTTAAAAACAAAGAGATTATATTTCATAGTGCATGTCCATAGGTTCATTTTCATTTCTATAACAATTATTATGTGTTTAGGGTATTTTAGAGGTTTTTGGACCACACTCTTGGTCTATAGATGTTATTCACTATTATTGAGATAAGGTATTAGAGGTTTATACACAATAGCGTACTTAGTAATCCTTCGTATTCTACTGAATATGTATATTGAACATGTCAGCCCCACCACGGGGTCAAGTGTTGTCCATGTTATTAGTCACCAATGAATAAATAAATCCACATTATTCAGTTGAACTGAATTTATTTTTTGAAGCTATTTACAAGTTATCTAAATATGATAAATTATATTAACTAAATGAATATTGATTTTATATTCCAGTTTATTTTAATAATAACATGGAATTACTCGTTGAGGAAATTACAAATGTTAATCATTTAATATATTTTATATATATTACCAATATGTGATAAAATAATAAATAATATTCATGACACAATTTAGTTCATAATAATAAATTATTTATTGAACATTAAATAAATGGGAGTTAGGGGACCCTTAAAGGTATTTTTAGAATAAACTATTAATAGAAGGAGAGAGACTCTCATAATGTATTATTCACTGAATGATTTCTATGGCATATCTCTCCTCCCCCTCTTTCCAGAGAAAGAATCTATCAATATATGTGATTAGATCGAACTGATATCTACACATCAGAGGTAATATTTTTTGGTGATCATTTATTTGTTGAAGGAATCAGGAGATCACCACGATAGAACTTGGAATAAGATGATTGAAGATACTATTGTTTTTTTCAGTCTGTGTGGACAATATATTGGGATTTGGATTTAGATTCTCTGAGAAACGATTAGTAGTGACATGAAAATGTTGAGCATTTGATATGATTGGGAAATGTTTAGTTTTTTATTTATGGTTTTGTACATGGTTTAATTTATATGAGATGCTCAGACTATACTAGAGATTGAATCATTAGATTAAATTATTATAATCATCCCAAGGATTAAAAAAAATTTAATCTCAATCCCGCTTGCTTTCTATGTGACCTATGTAGCTTCACAATGTTCACAATATTATGACTTCTTATTCTAATAATTTCATATTCATATTTTATTAATATTGAATGATGATTTTTATTTTCATACCCTTGTCAATAAAACTTCTATATAATAATTTATTTTATAGTTTATGGTTAAATATTTTCTTGTTTTGAATATTTTAAATTCAGAACATGAACATGAATATATTATCATTATTTTATGATCATATTATGCACTCCTAGGATTGATATCTCCCATGTTTACCTTTACGAAGCATCTTATCACACCCTTTATTATATTTTACTTCAATTGTTTTGGGTAGATGTTTTTGAGCATGATATGTCCTGGAGGATACTAATTTGAAGCACTTTGTGGAAGATTTGGACGATCTTTTATAAAAAAAATTGTTTATAAATATAGTCTATAAACTCAATAACCCTTATACTCCTCGAGTGTGTATAATTATGTTTTTTATTGAATATTCATCACGAGTTATGTAATATTTATGTATGCTATAATTGGGATCCACAGTTGGTATCAGAACAAGTTTATTAATTTTTTGATAATAGTGTTGGAGAAATTTGTAGAAAAATAGTTGTATAAGTATAATTAAATGATATAATCTTATTTTATGGTAAAAAAGAGTGTGTTTTTTCTATAAAATAAATATAAACCCTGATATTGATAGATTTAAGCGTCTTTGGAATAGAAGTAACAATGTGTAAGAACTCTAAAATATGTGATTTGGGTATTAAATAAACCTTCATTGGTGCATGATGAGTTAGAAAATTAATGGACACCAAACTAGACACTTCAAAGGGACATTATTTTGTTAATTCATATATTATTTATGAACAATTATGATTTTTTGAGTAGATAATTACCATGTAATACCTAAGAAAAACTTCTTATTTTATAACATGATAAAAATATGTAATGGTTTAAACATCATATGAATGATTTTTCATTATCTTATGTCTTCAAACTATGGTTATCGTTTCTAACCATATTATGAATTTGTTTAATCTAATGAGTGGATCATGGTGGAATAAAATTAAAACTAAATGTGACAAACAATTAAACGATTTTATTTTTGAGAATCCCTATTAAATCTGAGCTAGAATGTGACGTATTGACACTATTTCTAACAAGATATCTAAATATATGATTAATAACATCATCAATAGAGAGTTTCCAAACACACATAATACAAAAATTTAGTTATGTGTAAGTTATATTAATTTATACCATGATGGAATTATGATTTATCTTGATACATACGAAGAACGTTGTAAGATGATACTAGAGAAATGTCTGAAAGAAATAGGGTGATATTATTATTGTTTTCAAAAGAATGACATATAGAATTTTATTGATAATGAAAAAGGGAATGTTCAATAGTGGTAAATGAAGTACATATTAAAGAACCATTTATAGACCAATTTCATTTATATGGGGCCCTTGGGAATTATATATGTTAATTCCAAAATCGAAGGGATAATTCCTAAACCATGGATGTCAGACTCTATGTCAATCGTTGTTATCAGTCATAATGGTTAAGGAAAACTAATCCTCTACTCCAAATATAGAGATTTCATTTTAATATTGGTAATAATAATCTCTATTTAAATAATATTATTAAGTTTTTATTGCAATTTGATGTTATTTGATCATTAATTGGATTTCCTTATATAGATTCCATATCAATTTCCATGTATGGAAAGTCACCTTTTATATTTGAATAAACATATGATCATTTATTGGTTCAAGGATGAATATGAAATTACAATAGAAATTACTTCTATTTTATGGGTCTTGATTTCTTTTCATATGAGATATTTTTCATAGATGGATTGGGGGAAAATAAACAATGGATATATTCTCTTTTATCAGGAATATGGTGTTGTATTTCCTGAATTCATGCATAGTATTCCCCTGTATAATGTATTTGAGTTTTCAACAGATCCCATACCTAGTTCTACACCTATATCAAAGACTCAATATTGATTGAAAATTTTTGAGTTGTAAGAACCTAAGAAGAAATTATAGGAGAATGTTTATAATAGATTTATACACTCAACTACTTTATGATTGGTTGCATCAATTTTTTTAATTTTGATAAAAGACTATTAAATATGTCTTTGAATTAATTATCATAATTTAAACATGATCTATATCATGAACATATATCTTCTACCACATATTAATATCTTCAATTTTCAACTACAAGAGATTAATAATTTTTCAAGACTAACCTTCATTTTGGATATCACAAATTGATGGTTAAAATAGTTGATAGACTCAAGGAAACCTTTAGTACAAGGCATGGTCATTATGGATTTATTGTGATTAAAATTAGACATTCCAATCCCCTGGTGTCATCATGGATTGAGGTTATAGTTTCTTTAGAGATTACCAAGAACAATTTTTGGTTTTATTTTTATATTATATTATTATATATTACAAGAGTAGGGAAAAGAATTATGATCAATTAATGTTTTAGTGAATACCTCAAGGAAATTGAATATTAATGTCAAATTCAGGAAGTGTAAATTTCTTCAATAGAACTTTTCATTCTTGGGTCATATAATCTTATGTGAGAGTATATCAATGGAGCCTCTAAATATGGATTTTATTAGAAATGACCCAAATCAACATTGGAGAATGTGATGAATATAATAATGTAATTTTTTACAAAGCATAGGAGGATAAATGAATGTAATGTTTGATGGTTTTATAAGGATCAACTAAAAATTATTCAATGTAGAAGAATACATCAAAGAAACATTAAAACAATAACTCCATGATATTACATTGAATACATGTTTAAAAATAAAAGGAAAAATTTGGGATCCTATAAATGTAGATTGAAACAACTAGTATCATCAATCACGTGATCAATGAAGATCCCTCTAATGTTTAAAAATGATTCCTTCATAGGTGGTGTATCCTTTTAGTGTCGGTGTCCTAAAAAATACATATATGTACTTCATTACATGTTTTAATTATCTTGAATATTAAGGATATTTTATATCACAAAACTATTTTTCCTTTAAATAGAATATAATGTGACAATTTTGTAAGAATATCTATAGAAATTAATGGTCATTATAGTTCCATGACTTTATGAGAACCTAGAGGTGTCATAATATTAATCATGAATATATATATATATATATAGTATCCAAATGATATAATTTTATATGAAAACTAATATAGGATATATGGGGTGGATACTCATTGGAAATTATAGCACTCTCCCATGTAGTACACACTTGCTAATTTCTAGAGAACAATATTATAATAATGATACCCAACTAGTAGGGAATCTTTATTTTATGTGTCATTGGTTGTTTTTATATATGGATTTGTGTATTTATCTATAGTATTTAATAATATCATTAATTTATTTTATAAGTATCATACCATGATATGTTGACCAAAACCACATTGACATATGTTAGTGATGATGTAGGATATATTGGGTGAATCACAAGTGATATTTCATTAATGGATAATTAAATGAAAAAATTATCCCTTTTCACTTGACAGAAGTTGACATCTCACACCCTTTGATGGTAATTTAATAGACCAAAAAAATTAATTTAGGTTGTTCTATGGGCATGTTAATTTCATGGATGTCAATGAAAGAGGGATTAAGAACATATCTTGAGGTGATAGGCATTGTGTCAACATGGTTAAAGATATACTGATAAATTGAATATATTACATAATGTTAATTTTTACGAGGTTACATATAGTCACTACATTATCTTATTTTTTGTTTGGGTAACTAGGTGTGCAGTCCGATGCTAACCTTGAAATTTATGCATATTCACATATTACCATTATAAAATCAGCCTAGAGGGATACACACTAAGGAAATAAAAAATCTATATTAAATTTAAATTTTAACATTACTTTTTAGAATTAATATTATTCCTTATCTTTTGTTTAATAATTATTTAGGTTTAGTTGATCACCAAGATTTAATCACTAGTTATTTTAATGAATAACTTAATTAAATAATAATAAATATTTATTTTCAAGGTTTGTAAATCATAATACTTATTAAATTTATCAATGAATACTGAATTTATATTTATTTATTGTGTAAATTGTCATTATTAATGGTTTGATAAATACTAGGGAGGATTAGAGGGCCGAGTTTAATGGTTCTATTATAAATGACATAAATAATATATATTTTTTCATTGATTATGTACAATTCATTTGATTAATAATTATACATACATTACGACTAGGGTATCCACAAAAATTAATGATCTGGCATGTGGGATTTTATGAATATAGGTAACCATAGATATTCAATAATATATATCTAGTTATATATTATTGCTAAGGGATATTTATTTTCCAAAAAAGATATAGGGATGATCTTTAAAACCCTATAAATAGTTCTAGATATATAGATTTTTTTCTCACCTCCTATCATAATCCATTGAGTAATCACTAATAAGTATTCACCCATAATAATAATTCTATTATGACCAACTACAGACAAATCTCGTGATTGGGATTGACCATGGTCGCAAATTATAATTCAATGATGAATTTTATATATTTTGGTGCATATGTGGATCCCCACTTGGGGGATTCTACATTTAGATCCTGCAATGAAATGACAACTGTAAAAGGACGAGTCAATTAGAACATGAATAATGAATAAATAACAAGTTTTTGTAATTCATATTCTTATTATAAGTTAAATATAAATTATATATAATAATCATAAACATCTTGTTCCTATTTTCCTATCCCTTATTACTTTAATTAATTTAATTGGTAATTAATATTTTATTATTAACATCACATATTATTCAACAATTTGAAAAAATTGAGTTGAATGGCCACAAACTATCGAGAACTCAACAGAACATTAATTATTTACAAACACTTTTAAATACAAGAAAAGTAGTGGAGAGATATTGATCTATAAGGAATTAACTTCAATATGTGTGTGTGTGGGTGACTACATAGGCTAGTAAAAAATATCGAAAATAGTAGAGAATATGTGATAAGGGAATTCAAACAGTGATTAAGGTTCCAAAAATTAAAATTAACCAGGAAATAAAATTAATCTTTAAAATAGATAGTGAATTAATCCTATTGAAAACAAGGAACAAAACAGATGTGAGATAGGGGAATTAAAATAATTTGTTATTTATTTTATTTTTCCTAGATTGTTTCCCTTCTTCATATGTATAAAAATATCATTGGATCTAGTAGTAACAAGAAACCCCATTCACAAGAATGACCAATACATTAGTGAATTAATCCTACAGTTACATAATTGAAATATATATTAATACGAACAAAGAAAATACAAATTTTTTTCTAAAAAACTTATTAATTATTCATAAATTTTGACCTGAAATGTTCTCCTCTCATATATATTCATAGATAATATGTATTTGTAGAAATAAATCAAGTAATAGTTTTTATTAACCCATGATGTTTCAAACAATATTACTACTGTAAGAAGAATAAAATGAAAATATCCAAAAATAAGCTACACATTATTGATGTTATATTACCAACCAGAATAATATCATTACATAATGTTACTTTTACACAACATTAATACATATATCCTTAAAATAGTTCAATAATTATAAATGATACATTAAAATATGTAAAATGATGAAACACAAACATTTAATAATTTCTCTCCGAGAGGGCACCAAAATTTCACCCAATATTCATTGACGGTCTAATACCTTCTCCTCAAGTGATTTTCCATTTAATATCCCCATGGTATGCCTCTGATCGATTAACAATTCTTGATTATTATTCCACTATATATAAGATTACTGATTCTATTAATTCTCACTATGTTAACATTCATAAATGATATAATTTCTTATTTCATATACATGGAAGTTTCATAGTATAACATCATCCTTTCTAGTGACACTATCCAAACATCCATACCCAAATGTGTTTCTCCTTGAAATTTCAAACAGAGTAGTGGAAACTATCTCAAGTTAATATTTTTCTCTATGGGAAAGTAATATCCCCATTTTAAATTTTTTATTCCATCGAGATGATTAAAATAAATTTCTCTAGGCCTTATATTATCTTATTTCCAAACTAAAGTATCTTTCAATAGCATAGTGCAGTGTATATATTTCATCCAAAATTCTTCTAGAATACACAAAATATGGTTAATCCTTTTGTAAGAAAACAATTTCACATCCTCAATCAACTAATAATATCATGGAATTTTAATTATAATCATCATTTTTTAATCTTAATAATTGACTAATCCTATTACTGATGCACTACACAACACCATACATTAAAAAACCTTCTTTCATTTAACCTTCAATATAATTTCATCTATCTTTTAATCGGTCCATATTGGTAGACCATTATGAAAATTTCATCACAACCACCAATTTTACTTTCTAAAAATTCAATAGTTTTCAAGACCTATAGGATATTTTCGAGAATGATCATGGTTAACCCATATTTTCATACATTGGGTGACAAATAAATATCCAACTCATATACCATTATCCATTAAAACTCACTGAGTTATAACATCAAACACCCAGGGTGTACACCAGCTGAACTCATAAATTGAATCATTATAGAGAAATGACGGCCTACAACATCTTCAAATACATACATGAAAGAACCAGTTTGATTTATATTTGGGTTTATATATATCCTCATAAACTCATAATTGAAATAAAATCCAACTAATCCTCAAAAATAATTCTAAAATCATTTATAAACATTCCATTTGTATTTCCTTCAATATCTACATCAAATCCTCACATGCAGGTTCATCGATTTCACCCCTAAATTGGTTAGTTGGTTCTTAACCACCTATTCAAATTTAGTTTCATGGTTTTATGGTCAACAAAAACCATCAATTCGTTTTATTCATTGACTAAAAACCATAGATTTAGGTTCATCTCTATGAATATTAAATAGTACACGGTCATGTAATTTAATTTGAATATTTAAATTTGGATTTTTCTTCACGTCTAGTAGAGTTTAACTCATTTGAAAATTACATTTTCTTCACTATTCTCATAGCATTAGATTTAATATTTCTTTGGAAAGCCCAAATGGTGTTATCATGGTAAGGGATGAAAAGGTATCATGGATAGTGGTGTTATGGATACTCAATGTTTAAAGGTCTCCATGGTCATAAGGGGGAGTTCCCTTCTAAAGGATTTATTTTCCCTTCATGGTAGTCTATCACTACAGAGTAAATGGATGCATAAAATTATAATTCTCATATTGCCAATTTTTTTTCTATCTCATGGACATAGATTCATGATAGAAAAATTTATGCCATTGAAAAAGAACTTATGGCTTCCCCTCAGTAATGGTCATTCATTAGAAACATTCATTGTGGATAGTTAATTTTTTTACTCATCACAATCGAAAATAACTTCATAGTTATAGATTGCAACAAAATAATCATCATGGTTTTAGATGGAATGGTTATTCATTTTAGCATCACATATATTTTCCAATTGATAAATTAAAATTGAAAATAATCACACAATTCACAATCACCCGTAGACCTAAAACACTATCCATTAAAAAATAAATGAATTGGAATAATTAAAAGTGAATAAAAATATATAACATTTCTTAAATCAAAATAATGATTAAATTACACACACATATATATATTATTAAACATTTTAAATGGTAAAAATTAATTTAAAACTAGAATGGTCATGGAATGACATCGAAAATATATTTCAATTTCAAGTTATTAGAAATAAAACATGTTGGAATTAAAAAATTAAATATAAATTAAAATTAATATATAAAAAATTTAATTTACTCCAATAAAAAAGATTCTAAATATTCCATAGTAAAAAAATAAAACAAATATTTTTCAAAAAATCAAATGCCTCATCAACACCTCTTGAGAAAGAAGGTATTTTCAATGAAATGTTCCATTAATATTCTGTCAAAACACAATATGTAATTTTTAAGATGTATTAAAGTTATGTAGATGAACCATTGTTAAATAATCACCAAAAATAAACAATTATTATGATGATTTACATATAATTAATTTTTCAATAAAAAATGTTAAAATTTTCAACATTACCCATTTAATACATAGTGAATTATTTAATACCCCATTAATTACCTTAAAATTGATATTGAAATGTGCATAAAAATAGGCAACATAAATTTCCCCACACATTATAATTTTATAATTCTAACAAAATTAATATTTTTTAATTGTTTTTAGTTATAAATATTTCTCATTCATCCTGAAATTTATTTTTTTCAAACACTAATTTTCAATGGAAAATTATTTTGAAATGGGAAAAGAATTTAAAATAATTCTACCAATATGTGTCTTTAATTATTTAAATATATAGTAGAAATCATAGAATATTAAACTCATTAAACATTGAAAATTTCATGCCTCTTATATTATATCTCCCAATTCCCTAAAAAAATTTTAATTAAAGTTCCAATATTGTGAGTTTATGAAATTTTGTGTTAATTAAAATCAATGCTCTAAAAAGGGCCCCCTTTAATTATCACTATCTCATTGATTCTAAAAATAAAATAACCATTTTAGAAAAATAAATACAATTATAATGAATTTTATATATTTAAATTACCCTAATTTAATTGAGTTCAACATTTCTCTCATAGGATGAAATTCATTTTTGATACATAAGAACTTTTATAGATTTCTACAAGCCATGAATTTATGTATAGAACTATGAAAAAACATATTAATTTAAAAAACGTTTTTATCTATTTACACAACACACCTTCTCTCTAATGCCTCAATGATTATCTATAGGATCCCATTTTCCATTTTTAATTCAATATCAAATAATATATATGATTATCATTTCAGTTTTATACCTAATGTGTTTTTTACAATGAAATTAAGCCCCATTTGTTTATGTTAAATGATTTAGTTTCCTTATTTTAGAATTACAATACATAAATATTAGTTCTAATGAAATAATTTTATTATTTACAAATAGATTATCTATAAAAGTAGTATAAACACAACTCAACCATCATTTACATCCAACATGTTCAGACTCTATTATATCCTCAGTCATTAGTATGAAATTATTAACTAGATTGTACTCAATTTACATTGATATGATAGCCCAGGACACTATTATATAAAAAAAGGAAAATATAAAACATCTATTGAATGAATAAGTGGGACATTGATGTGAACATTCATTGAAACACAACATAGGATAGGTAATAACCCCTATAACATAAAATTAAAACCCAAACATTTCCCCTGATTTTAAATTATATGGTGATATCATATCTTTATTGAAAATAAGTTAATGATTTATTATATCATAGTATTTTTAAAGGGGCACATGAATGTTTAATTAAAAAATATTCCACACAACCAAATCTATTTTATTTTCTAAATATTTTTTTTTAATTTTTGTTGTTGGTCACAAGAATTATAAATATTGAATATATAGAAGTATAGTAAACAGATTGTTTAACTAAATTAATTTTAAGAAATAATTATTAATTTTTTTGGTACACTAATGCTTGGAATTTGGCATAAATTGATTTCAAACACACTAGTAATTAGAATGAAAAAAATTATCCAAGAAAACATATTCAAAATTTTCATAACATTGGGGAAAATTCACACACATGAATTTCAAATCAACATGGTGTATGAATATACATAATTGTAATTTTTAGAGTTGAAATAAATACTCCCATAAATGTGGATCTTTTATCATCTCAGTTCAGTGAAATGAACAAACCCTTTCATCGATTTAAATAATTCTATTTTACCTAATTTGTTATAATTAAAATGAAATACAAACATCATTATAGTATAGTAAGAAATAATCAAGAAAAACATAAATAGTGTTTGATGTTTTGGTAGATTTGAACCCATTGTTTCAAGTATTATTTACTAATTTTTATTCAGATGATATTGAAATTATTTTCTTGTAACTTAAATTATTTTTTTATCCTATTTAAACACCATGGAATCCTATTTAATAAGTATCCATACAATAAGAGGCGCCAAATTTACTCAAATCAAATGAAAAAAAACTGAACCATCGGTTGTCTTCCATAATGATATGAGTTTATAGTATTATGTTATACGTTAGTAAAGGCTAAAATTACCATGAATGAAAGGAAAGAAAATCTAATATGATTACCCTACGGGTTGTGATTTACAGTATTCCAATTTAAAAATAAGTCATGTTATCCTTCCAATGAAATTGAACTTCCCAATTTACAATGACCCCTTGAATGGTGAATAGGACAAACCAGTTTTCTCTCAGTTATCCAAGAAATAGATTTAGTAAATAATTAAATAGAATGACACATTTTTCAAACATAAATTCCACATTTTGTATGATTGAGTCAAGATATTATTTATTTCATTGATTTTAAATATAGTAATTCTCATAAAAATTTCTACTCATTTCATCTAGCTCACTTAGCTCCATTAAAAATATGTCACCAATGTACATGAAATCATAGTTCATGGCCTTAAATGTTTGAAAATACTTGTGTTGACACAACACAAGTGGATGAAATATATTTCAAAAGAGGATTCTATATTGTGTAAAAATTTTCAGTGTCTTTTAGTTAGTCATGTAATCCCATAAATCACCATCCAATTTGGTTGACATGTCATTCCTACGTATTTTAACATTATTCGATCCTATTTTTCTTTTTTATCTTTATGAAATTCTATCCTACCCACACAATTGTCCATAATGGGTGGTTTTAACATTGTGATCACACCAATACATATTCATTAAATCATTGATCTATAATTATTGAAATGATTTCCATTGTTTAGGATAAATTCGTTGATATATCTAGATCTTGAGAATATATTTTTACATTAGAATTTAATAGTACTAAAATCAGGAATATTTTTAAATGTATAATTTCAACCAATTGTTACACATATTTTGAAGTTATATGTATGTACTCATGACCATAAGATGATTGATATAGTCCCAAAAATTACAATATCTATATATCAAAAACATATACATAAATAATAAATTTTTGTTTCAGAAACTCTTAACTTATTCTAACATTTACTAGACACTAATACTTTACCAAATCTATCATAAGACTCCAATAATATTTATACATAGTGGGATTATAGAATCCTTCATGTATGAGTTTTTTGGAATTTATCTCTCACCCATGATTCCCACCTGATGGTGATGAATGACATCACTGGTGAATTTTAATCATTTCCTCTCCAGCCACACATCTCTTTAATACAGAATTATAATATATTCAAAATAGTAAAAAGTCATCCTAAAATTAACAGTTCAAATCATAAGTGAATTTTTTCCACAATTTTTTTATTTATATGTGACTATGTATCCAGTAGTAAATTTATTTTCATAGTCCACATAACATAACATTTTCCTCAATAAAGTAAAAACATTTCTTGTCTGGGAATTTGGTGTTGATTTATTTTGGTAGCTTAATTTGGGTTATTGGAAAATACTAAATGTGGTAAGAAACAACAATTTTATCATCTTTTGTAACCCCAATTTCCACATCAAACCCTTATTGAAGAATACTAAATCTCATAATCCTTATTTTAGATTACTTCCGAAACAAGAAGTTTTTATGATTATAATGATTAGTACATATGATGATCTTATATGAAATTATATAATATATATAATTTTCAAAATAAATCACAACAGAAGCGAATTCATTTCTATTATAGAGTAATTATTTTTGGAATCACCAAAAATATTTCTAGAATAATTAATTACATATATATAAATTTCCTTTTTAATTACAAAAATGACACTAACATCAATATCAGTAGATTCCAACATATACGAAAAAGGTAAATTCCATTGAGAACTGGTGATTATATTTTAGGATGTTAGATTATATTAAATACTGTTAAATGACTCCATGTACCTCTCATTAAATAGAAATTTTGTTCCCTTTAATCTAAGTAAAAACAAGGGCCAGTTGATTTTGGAATATCCCATGATAAATCTATGATAAAAATACACATTTCATATAAATCTTGTAATTTCATTCAAATTAATATGATGGTGTAGCTTTTTTATCACCCAAATTTTATCATTTTCAACTTAAATACAACTATTTTAAACCTTATAATCCAATAAAATTCTTTATGTAACCAAAGATTATCACTTTTCATAGTTTAAAATAATTATTGTCTCCTAAAACCTCTTCATATAATTTTCATCTTTTTTAAAATATATTCCAAACAATTCCATCTATAAAAACCTACATATAAAAATTTAAATTATACTTTCAATAATGTTATATAAAATTTACATCATGCATATATTTAATGTTTTTGGAGCACCAAATAAGCTAAAATAAAATAATGTGTAATAAAATATCACAAAATTACAATTGAATCAAGTATTCTCATGGCCCTTATGATATTGGACAATATGGTTGTTACCAGAATAACCATTAATAGTGTAAGTAAAAATTTCCATCAAACATATCTTACATATGGTCGAGAAATGTGATTATAAAATGGTCTTTTCCAGTGCTTCAGTTATGTTTCATGTAATCAATTCAGAAACTCTCATTGTTTTCTATTATAATTTGGATTTTTTCATTATTATAACATGTAACAACTATGAATCTTCTATTCATAGAGAATAAAAGATTTGACAAGCCCATGTTCTATATGAAATGTTATAGAATATATTTTAATCTGTAATCTAGTCACTACATTTAAAAACTCATAATTTATGTTTAGGTTATATATTCTCATCCCATATATGCTTGGATTTTGGTATGGTTCCATTGGTATTTTATTCACCAATTGTTATGTAATTATAACATTAATATCATATATGGACCACCAAATGAAAAGTTTAAAATTCCTCATGATATTCAGTATAATTCCCTTTAAATTAGATGAGATGATAACAGACTATGTTGAGCACTCACCCATTAGAGAATATTACAAATGAGTAAAAATATGATTTTAATATAGATCAGTAAATTTCCACAAGATAGTAGACTCTTGGGGATATGATTTATATGGTCTTAAATGTGTTTCTTAACGAGTTTGTAAATGGTATAATGGTATTTAATTTCATGACCATAATCGATCATTTCCCCCTAAAATTCAAATTATAATTTAGTAGTCCACAAAAAAATTAAATTTTAAAATATATTGTCTAGAAAATTCTTCAAAACATTTCCAAAGGAATCAATCAAAGATTCTAGTTTATTAAAACTGTTTTTGAGAAAAACATAATCCTCAAGAAATGTTTGTGACCCAATTTTTAACATTATCATCAAGTTGGGATGAATCATTTTCAACATCATGAATGATTTTTAACCATGAATTTCAAATCCAATAAATAAATAGGATCATTTTAGTTCTTAAATTAATGAAATTCGACTATTGGACAAATATTTATTGAACGAGGTATCATTTAATTTTCAAAGACACAAGCTCCCCTATTTTACCTCAAAAATAAAAAATTATTTTTCTTCTAGAATCATAAATGACATATCATACTATTGTTAATAAGGTAGTACATATAATTATTCTTACTTCTATGTTAAAAGGGATACATTGAATGAGAAAATTGATAGGAAAGTGTAGCTTCAAATCTATCACAAAAAATCATTAATTCTATCAATTATGTATGAAATGAAATGATAATTTAAAAAAATGAAACATTTTTTGGTTGTGTTTATCATAGATTCATTCTTTTGGATAATTAAAAGGTAATCATCATGATACTCATACCACAGTCACACAAACAATTAATCAAACCACTCTCCATGTATTGTAAATAAAATTACAATCCTCCATGGGTCATAGAGATTAGAGGGTATCTTATTTTTCAACATAAATATACAGTCCACTATGATATTGTACGATGAAAATTATTTAAAAATTAATTTTCAGAACCTATTTTATATTCATATTTTTAATATTGAATTTAAATTAAGGATTCCTTTATCGGTATAGTAAACTGAAATTTGATAATAAGTTGAAAAAATTTGGGAAGATTTGATTCACAATTACATTTTTATTATTCTTTTAGGGAAATGAATTTTGGGGAAACATTAATCACAATTTACTATATTCACTCAATTACTTTATTTAGATTTTTATTCCAATTATTACATTTGATTCTAAAGTTATTTACTTGTGATTTTTTAGTGGGAATAGTTGGTTTCAAGGTGATTTTAATGTTCCAATCAAGATATAACATTCAAAAAAAATTATATATTATGAGCATCAATTTCAACTATAATTTAATTTTTTTGTATTTATGATTTTTTTATTTTATGTGGTGGGAATTAATATAACTCATTGTTGGTACATCTGTATAATTCTACATAATTTTCATTTCGTTGATTCTTACCAGCTTACCCATGTCTGTACCTAATAAATGTGGAGAAAATATCCCCATTTAAACTCTTTTTTGTTTAAACATAGTAATTATTTTTTCATTATATATATCATTTTAGGACTTTTTTTTTATTCACACATATCTATAAACAGATGAATATTTCACCTGACTACATGTTGAGAAATATAAGACGAATCCAAATGGTGGGGTTGAAATATTTTCTTAGGTGATTGTTTGAATACAGGGGAAGAAACAATCCTAACAACACTCCTATCTATCATGGAATGTTTATAATTGTCCATATATCCCAGGGGATATGTGTTTTAAAATGGTTCATACTTAGGCTAATATTGTAGTACCATACCTAACAAGTATTTTTATCTCATGGTTATAGTTAAGCATATAAAATTTGGGAGAAAATGACTATGAAAAACCAAACATACAATAATGGTGACACTGCTCCATTAGAATGTTCTGAATATTTTCATTATATAATATAATATATTAAAACTCGTATTTTTTATAATATAGTTTCAATTATTACAAACTGTTATTATTTTATGGAAATTTTTTTTTGAGTTTTGTGGTAGTGATGAGAAATTTCCTTTTTAGTTTTATTAGAGAAATCATCTCTAGAGGACTGATTAATAAGGTCATAATGGTATGGTATGATACTATTATAAAATGATATCTATTAGAAATTCTAGTATACCAAAATGTTTTTGGTTGTTCTTATGTATAACCTTTAATCCATCAAAGACAATATAGAATTACATGACCTCATGTTTAAAAAATATATTTTATTTAATCCTAATATCATAATTTAGACTCACAATGTAAAAAATTAATATAAATTAATATTATAATTTTTCCCACGCATAAATAATTAATTTATCCCTCTTTTGGAATTTTTTTTTTCATTTACTATCAAGAAAAATGAGAATACAATCATATTTAACTCTAGATCACTTAACAACCTATGTAGCAGTTGATGCATTATACCATATCAGTATCTAATGGTATATGTCGATAGACACTTCATTGGGAATTAAATAGAACTATGGAAACATGTAAAAGTGATATTGGTTGATTTTATAATTTAAGGACCTATGTTTTTTTCTATTGAAATATTCATCACTAAAAACAATAAGCAATTATAATCCACTAAGTATAACTCTCTCTATCAACCAATTTCCATTTTGACGTCGGCCTCCAATTTAATCTTGTTGATTATTAATTTTTTCTATAAGGCAATAATTTTTAGTTTTTTTATTTTTCTATTTTAGATCACTATATGTCTCTAAATTTATAAATTTTATATCTCTATGTACTTTAGTTTAGACATAGTTTTCATCCTCTATGAAATCCAACATTTTTTTTAATTTTCCTGTATTTTTTAAAATGAATATATTTATTTTACATTTTATTTTTTTGTTATATATATATATATATATATGTATTAATTTTAGTTGTTTTACCAACATGGTTTCATGAGCCTTAATCATGAAACAATATGTAAAATTGGTTTTCTACTGTCATTATCATCATGGATAATTAATTATTTATAAATACTATAAATAATTAGTCAAGATGTGAATACGGGTTGATCTAAAGAAAAGGACAACCTATGTGTATGAGTAACCAAGAATACAAGTAAAAACACTCAATGATTGTAAGAAATAGGTGATATGGGAATTCAAGTGATGATTATGGTATGTGGCAATAACTATTAAGAAGGGAAGAATAAGAAAACGAATATGAGAGAGAGACTTAATCAAATATAAAACAAGGGAAATTACAAATGTGAGGCCCAAGAATTCTATTGGATAATAATTATTTTATTATTTACACTTTTTAAATCTTTATCAATGAAATCAATCCCTATATATAGTTTCGAGAAGTTGAACCATTCTCTCATGTGACTAACCCAATAGTGAATAGATCCTACAGTTCCACAATAGTATCATAGAATAATCCAAAAAAGTATTATAAATATTTTAAAAAATAATATTCACCTCATTTATTCCTTATATTCTACACTAGAATATATATTATATTCTAAAATGGATTATTAGATGATTATTAGTTAGAAAAATTCATGCAGAATAGGTTATCACTCTCTCCAGATGTTTGAAAAATATTTAATACATGATGAATGAAAAAAAAAAGTTTCTAGTAATACTTTATAAAAGAATGAAGTTTTCTTATGAACCTATTGAATATCATTTCCTTATTTTAGATCTAGGAAATGATCATCGTTATATTATTATAATATTTTAATTAATCCAAAATAGACATTACATTAAAGGAAATGAATAAAAATGAAAGGTAAATAATTTTCCTTTTGGGATTGCTTCAAAATTACTCCCAATCTCATGTTACAGTATACTACCAACTCCTCGAGTGATATCCCTTTTGGAATCCCCTTTGAATATCTCTTATTTATCCACACATCCATATTCCAGTCATTCTATAAATAAAAATTTTCACGTCAATACTCCAGTTTGATGTAACATTCGTGGCCCATAAAATTCTCAATGACCTTCAAATTAAATTTTCACTCTATGAAATAAATGTTTCCAGTGATGATATCCATGTTTCTATAAAAAAAATGTCTTTATCCTCAAAATTACATATTTTTTAGTGGAGAAAATCATTATTGTGGATGGTGAAGAAGTGGATAGTTAATGGTTTGTGATTAATATACTAGTTTGAATTTCTTCAACATTTTTTTCTCTAATTTTATCCCCATGATCGCCATATCTCACACATATTTTTTGATTTGTGTAGATAATTAGAAAAATAAAGAAATATGAACTTAAGGATATCTTGTTCACATGGGGAAATTAATATCTCATTTTCTATTATTTTTATACCATATCTGATCAAAAATAATTTTTTATAGTTCTCATTATAGATTTTGGCCCAATTCAAGTTTCCTTCTATAGCCTACTAAAACACTTCCCAATGTTTTAATATTCATATAGTATGCTCAGAATTAGGTGAAAACATCTTCATGTAAAAAAACTAACCATCTTAAATACACTAATATCCTCATGTAATTTTAATTATATTCACCATTTTAAAATAATAGTCTTTATTTTAGTCCCATTTCTCCAACAGTTAGGACCACAATAATTTAATTTACCTTCCTTCACTAATAATTCAATATGATTTCAATTTGTTTCAAATTGGTATAAATTTGAAAACTAATTTTTTTCAAAAAATATCCAACTTTCCCATATATAAATGAATCATTTTTATTGTTGTCAAACATTCTGATATTGACCAGGTTTGACCAACCTTTTCACTACCTTGAGGAAGACAAAAATATCTTACTCACAACTAGTTGTACATTAAAACTAATTGAGGCACCAAATAAATCACATGGAGTGCACAATGTCTTGACTACTGTAATGAACTATTGGGGTGAAATAAAGGCCTAAAAAATCATCAAATCTACACATTGAGAAATGAATCTGATTCATAGTGAGGGTTATCTACATCCTCACAATCATATACAAAGTATCATATATAATTAAAAAAACTCAAAATATCAACTTATTCAGCCACTTAATAGGTGTAATATTTTTTTTCTTGTAATTATTTCCTTTTTTGAAGCACCATCATCTTCATCTAAGTCATGAAAAGTTACATCATCACATATGGTTTTGATTTAGTGTTTTTTGGATCTCATTATCCTCATATGAGGCATTTTGTTTATTTATTACTAATTTGTTCTTGAATTAAATTAATGAAAATATTCAATTAGAAAAATTCATAATTTTTATTACAATAATTAAATTTTAAAATATTCTTAATGACTGATATTTTTCAAATCATTATAAAAATACATTATCATAATTTTTTACAATGCTTGGGAATTTTTTTCCATATGAATAGTGTAATAGTGTTTTCATTATTGAATCGGGTTGGTACCATGGATGGTGGTATCGTGGATTTTTCATAGTTGAAGGTTTCCACAGTCACCTAGGGATTTCATGGTAGAATGATTTATTTGCTCATCATGATTGTAAATCACCTCATGATATCTCGTGGAGTAGAATAATAATTCCCCCTAGGTCGTAATATTTTATTCTTTCTCATTATCATAAATTTACTATAGGAATAGATGCTACTTTGGTAAATGATTCTAATTGTCTCACATTAGACAAGGTTTCTTATAAATACTGATTTTATTGGATAGTCATAAGATGATTTTACACTTATCAGTAGTTGATCACCTCAAATAATTAATTTCATAGAGGAAAACACCATGGTTGAATGTGGAATAGTTGTACAACTTAGGAAATTATAACTTTACCCTTTTCTACAGTTATAGTGGAAACAACTACACATTTCTCACTCACTCATGGATATAAAATACATATAAATAAAAATGGAATAAAATTGAAAAAATAAATGTGAAAAAAATAAATGAAATTTCTCACATCCAAAAAAATATTTAAATTTCAATATATATATATATGATCATCCCATGGTAATGAATTAAATAATTTAATCATCTGAAGCACATTTAAGACTATATAAATTAAATTTCAATTATTATTAATAAAAAATTCCAAATTAAAAAATTAATTGAAAAAAAAATTATATTATAAAAAATTAAATTTTATAACAAAAAATTATCTTAAATATTCATACATTTTATAATAAAATATTTATTTCATAAAAAAATGTTCTCTTGAACATAACATGATAAAAAAATATTTTTTAAAAAATGATTCATAAATGTTCATTAAAAACATAAAATATATGTTCAATGATGTATTCATCACCTAGATATGAACATTTATGAAATAAGACAACAATAATCTCATTTTAGTACAATTAAAAGGAATAAATATATCTTTGAAAAATGGTAAAATATTAAATAAATCTAATTCAGTAGACATTTTAATGGTAATTATTTCATTAATTTTCATAAAATTATTGTGGAAAAGTGTAAAAAACAGAACACATCATTAGGAATGTGAAAAAAGATATTTCACAGAAGTTGAAACCTATTAGTAGTATTAGGGAAGTCTTGTGGTTATTTTAAAATAATTACTAATCATTGATTTAATTATATGTAATTCAATTTTGTTACATAAAATATATTCATTATTAGAATTCAATGATTATTTTCTTCATTTTCTTCATTCAAAATCACAAAACCAAAAAATTATTTAAATTAAAATGAATAAATATCCAAAAATATTGTATCGACAAGTTGGGTATTATCTTTGTATGTAGAAGACTAAATTCTATGTATGCAACTGCACATCTTGTAACCATGTATCATGTGTGTATCTTCCATGGTTATGACATCATTCAAATGATATCATATTAGAAATTAAAAAATAGGATCTATATAGATTTGGACTAGAAAGAATGTATATTAAATAACTACATTCCATGTAACAAACAAACATGATGTATAGTCCTTGGGTTCTTATGGTTTAGAGTATGGAGGGTCCAAGCATTTCTTGTATCTATAACATGCTACGGGGACTGAAAAATGATGAAATTTTCATGGGGACATGACATATATGAAGATTACACATTGATTACTTCAAAAACATTCTATGGAAACAGAAAAACAGTCCCTTGGAATATTTCACCAACATGGTTGTAATAGAGAATAGGTAATGTAACCGGAAAACCCTCCATGTCTTCTATATCAAAAAGTGTGAATAATTTAATGTGAACAAAATAATAAATTATTTAATTAAACCCATTTTCATGCATCTCTTATTTCATTTATTTAATGATACACTCTATATCATAAGATTGTATATTATATGTTGAATTTATTTAAATGTTGAATTATATACTAAAATATTCCCATGGACTTTACATGTAGTTAAATCCACTCCCATTCGGAGCATTACACAGAGAATAATATTTATGTGTTATCAAATCATTTATCTTACAGAACATTCCTTGTGAACATATCATGACATGTCTTCCTGATTCAATCTGAATATACAGTAAAATGGTCATTCCTTGTATTTAGGGTGGTATATGTAGTTTCATTCACATAAACATGTGTACGTTAATAATTTTTAACACAATTAATTTAATCTATTAAAAATTTTGGATGATAGAATTCATGGATTCATTTATGATATTATGATAAAATAAATTGATTGGTTTAATACATAGATTTTAATCTTAATAAAAAATTAATTTATTTAACTAATAAATATATTTTTATATGTGTGTTCAAATATTACTGTGTGAATAATCATGCTCTTAGACTAGTTTTAAATGTGTGATTTGTTTTTTTAATTTTTTTATTAAGTTAAAATTATTTTCATTGAGAATCCCCACCTTTTTCATTATATAAGTTTTTTATGTTCGTAGTTTCTTTTATATAAACCCTCTAATCCACTTCGTTAGATCCCCTAACCTAGATGTTGGAAAATATTATGTAAGAGTGGAGTTCCATAGTGGGTGGAGGTAGTACTAGTCTTTTTGTCTAGGTAAAACTACACAAGATTGTAGATTGTAGCTACAGTTGAATGTATCAACACGAAACAAGCTACAATTCATGTTTTTTTCGTAGTGTCAAGGGTGTTTTTATCATTCTCTTGATAAAACAGCTATTTGAGAATATCATGATAATTACAATTAAATTTTTTCCGTTAGTTGCATGGTTGATTATGTATATTTGTGGATATTAATAGATCACATAATTAATTAATTTTACAATCATTCATGATGGAATTAAATTATACAAGATTATGAGTAAATTTTATAATACATGGGTTTTCACTTATGTAAAATATACTTAATATTATTTGGTCATGTGATAAGATAATACTGCAATTTTCTAAATAATGGTAAATATCTATCAAATGAAATATTATGTTAGTATTTCCTTACACTACTTATGTTATAATCAAACCCAGTGTTCAATGTTTTTAAACAACACATGTCAGGTTATTTCAATTATCATGGAACTTTTAGCTTGAATTAATGTGTTGAATTATATTGGTCCACATCAATGGTTTCCATCCCAAGCAGAAATTGGTGTAAATGGGAATAATTTGTTGAAAAAATCATTATATATGAATTTAGGCTTGTGTATTTCACTCAATAAATCAAGGAAATATGAGTCATTATGTTTGGAATGTGTCACCAACCCAAAACCTTCAAATAACTTGTTAGTCCAAATTCATGTTTATGAGAATGGGAATGTAGTACTTTTCACTATAATGTTTATACAATATGATATTTTAATACTAATTGTGAGGGATGTTTGGTTTTGAATAATATAGTGGGATATTAATAAAATATAATAACATTTAAAAATTTATTAACATCATTTAGTAATGAAGGATGTACAAAAACTATTCTCTTAAATTTTATGCAATAGAAAAGAATTTGAAATGCAACATATCATTGGGATCTATAAAATATAAGGATAATCTTACCATCATATCAATATTCAAAAAATTGTATAAGCATGTACATGTTATAATGAACCATGAATAGAAATTATATGTGATAGATACCCCACTTTCCCGGTCACTTTTTGATGAATATATGGAGGAAGAAGTATATATCTACCCGAAACATGTAAAATATGTAATGGATTCCCATTATTTTTTGATATCCTCTAGGTGTAGTGGTATTCTAATGTAATTCGAGGATATGGATTCAGGTCAACTCATTTATCAGCTTAATGATTTTTATCATGGGATGGTGAGACAAGATAGATATGATATATCGAATTAACTCTTCATGTGTAAGTATGGAGTTATAATACGATCATGGACTAATCTGGTCAAGATAATTTGATGTATATAATTATAAGACATATTGGGGTTTAATATCCTTGATTGGTTGTAAAAAGCGCATTTTGTATTCTCTACATAAAAACTTCTAGAGTTTCATTGTAAATTATAATATAATAAACAATTAAAAGACTTATTTCTAACAATTAACATAAATTTTCATTGTATATAAACATTAGAGGAATGAAAAACCAACATTCCTTATGGTTAATAAGAAAAGGACTAACAAGTAAATGGGTCCATATAATAATTCTAATTCAAAGGATCCAGAGCTCTATCCTTAAAGAAAAAACGACCCATCATGAGGAGGAGTGTAGTTCCATGTATTTTTCATGTGGTATGTAATTGTATTGGAAGAGGAAGCATGCTGAGACAAATAAGAAAGGTAAACTACATGTGTATTCATTTTTTAGTTTTATATTCATATATCTATTGGAATGGTATTAAATATTTTATGTGGTGATAAACGTTCTGTACAAATATAGGAACCACGGTGATTTTGGAATGTTTTAGAAGAGAATTTGATCTAAAATCTGCCAATTAATTAATGATATTTTCTCTAGACATTATATACATCCACCTAAAATTTCAAAAATGAATAATTTCTGTTTTGAATAATTATTATTATGTTCTTAGTTTTAGTAAAAATATCATTTATATTTGTTTTCTAGACTGGGATGGTTATTTATTCATTTTTGAAGTAAATGATTCCACTTTTATAATGATATGACAATTTATAATATAGAACTAATGATAAACAATCATTATTCATTAATATAAAAAAATAAAATATTTGAAATTAAACCCAAAGAAAATTGTGTTTCAAGGTAAATTCCTTATATAGAATCTAAAATTTTACACACTTATGTTTTTTAATATTTTCTAGTAGAATTTTATGGTGGATAATCAGTCATTATAAACTTTGTAGATTACTTGAGAATTTTATTATGTATACATGATGACGTATACGTCTAAATCCTTTGAGAAGTTTAGGTTTCTGAAGAATAAAGATAAGAATCGTCTTGGTATGACGATAAATAAACATCAATCAAATTGACCATGAGGATAAAAACTATACATGATAATGTGTTTCGGTATATGGATTTTAAAAATTCATTCCTTAATGGTAGACCATATAATTTTTTATAGGATAGAAATAAAATGATCTATGGCTCTATGTGATGCCAAAATGGTATTTTAGTTTTGATGAAAAATTTAAGGATAAAAATATTCATCTAGGTCTTGTACCACTTGGTTCATTAAAGAAATAAAATAATTTGGAAACATTATGAATGAATTTGATCCAGGTGTTTACATGTGTTTTAGGGGGGACTATGATCATTTTCATAGTATAAAACATTAACAACATTTTACTAATTTGAAATAAGACACCAAACATACAAGAAGTTAAGGAATGTTTGATTATGTTGTTCAATCTGAATAACTTAGGTGATGAAACAAAAATTATAAGGATCAGGGAGCTAGATGATAGATCAAAGAAGATTAATGAAATAAGAAAAATAAATATATAGACTAGGCACTTGAGGGTTTTGGTATCAAATAATACAATATTGTATTGGTTCCAGTGTCACATGATTAAAATCATTCCTTAAAGACGTGTTCTCAGAAGCAATTGGAATGAAATTGAATCATTAAAATCCCATACATTTCGACTATATGATCTATCATGTGTTTTATATTTTGATTGAGTCTTGTCGTTTCCTATATATTGAACATGGATGGAATATATCTAGATGATCCATAAGAATAATGTGGGATTCTTCTTAAAGTTATCATTATGTATATGAGGTGAAATATATATGTGGGTGTGTGTGTTCCTAGTGTATGTCAAAAATGAATATATACTATCCAGGGGTTATATTAATGTTATTGTACATAGAGAATTGAATTATCTGAAGTCACAATAAATATATATCTTTATCCTTAACAGAGGATTTGATAGCTAGAAGTGTTCAAATAAACATGTATTTTTGATTCTACAATAGAGATAGAGTATAATGTGGATTTTTATTTATGAATTAAAGTGGTTTGTATTTGAAACATTATCTACCACCATGATGAAGTGGTTAGTACCCAAGAAACGTTCATGGATTTCTATGAAGAACTACATTGTTGTCTTTTTCCATTGAGCCTAGTTCACAACAAATGAAAAATCATATATATTATATGTTTAATCACATGTGGGATTTCTCTCTACGAGGTGAAGTTTCATAGATAATGGTATCCATAGATGAAAACATGGTGGAGCCCTTGATGGGGACTCTATCACATCAGTTGAATGAGTATCACGTGAGAGTTATTGGACATATGGTTGTTTAAAATTAGATCTTGTATATGTTAGAGTATGTTCGAGCGAGTTCAAAAAACTAAACTTATTTGTAATTGATGATTTCATGTATTCATTGTCATGAATATTAATGATTTTTCGTATCACTATATTTATTTTCATCTACAAAAAATAATATGGGCTAATGAAAAAAAATATCAATCATGGTGATTGGTCATTATAGCTCCCCACTATAATGAGAACCTGGAGGTGTCATTACATAATCTTGAATATATATATATATATATATATATAGACACACACACACACACACACGTGTGAGTGTTATGTGGATAGAAGATATTGTTCTTTTGGACCAAAATAACACATTATATCATTGGTGGAGACTTATAAGACTTTGTGTCCCTCTCTAATATTGTAAATCCTTGGTAATTTCAAGATAAGGCTTTTTTTAGAATTAGACCCGCCAATAGGAAATCCACATTTAATGAGTCATTGGATGTTTTTATCAGAAAAAGTATAGATTGTTTCTTATAAATTATGGTTAATTTTAATCAATCCCATTAGCTGCTTTATGTGACGTATTGATGAAAACATTGATGAAATATGTTCATAATGAAGTAGGATACCTTATGTGCACTATGAGTGGTATTTCATTAATATGTAATTTGATAATGGATTTATTCCTTATCTACCTTGACAGAGGATGATGTCTCATTCCCATTGATAGGAATTGAAATACCCTATTAAATCTATGTACCTTTTGTTATCTATACATGTCCATTTTCATAATGTTAAAGAATTATATATCAAGAACATATGTTTATGACAATGATTTTAAACATTCCTGGAAGTTAATATGACAGGAATTATATTACAACAAATTTTAATCATTTTTTAGAGCTTTTATTTTTTCATGTCATTAAATACTTTCTCTATGGTTTCCCTGTCATGTTGATAGATGACAATATTGTAATTTAGAAATCTCCACCTATTTCTCATAGTAAATAAGCCTCGGGGGCCATACATGAAGTTAATACATAATATTAGTTAAATTCAATGATGAATTTAATATGTTGGAATAAATATTATTCATAGTTAATAGTTTAATAATTATTCAGTTTTAATTATCCACCATGATTTAATAACAATATATTCAAATGTATATTTCAGTTTAATTATAATAATAATTATTTAACTTCAAGTTATTACAAATATTATATTAATGGATCAATAGAGAAGTGATATTTATATATTAAATAAATAGTTATTATGCAAGGTTCTATAAATTTCATATAAGTTTAGTGGACATAGTATAATGGTCTAATCGGAAATGATAAAATTAATATATATTAATTCTTAGGTGTTCCACATGTGACTTAAATAATAATTATATTATTACTAATACACGGGGTTCAATAATAATTACTAAATTAGTATGATTGTTTATATGAATATATGAAACACTAAAATTTATTTAATATTTATCGATTCATATACCACTTCTATGTGAGACTTTTCGTTCATATAAGATATATAAAATATATCACTAACCCAAGAGAGAGTTCAAGAGATCTAGACTGTAATATCTCCTCCTTCTCACTCAATACATCAATATAATCCCTATAATTCTTCTTCCATAAATATAATTATGAAGTAGTGAACCATAAATTATGCAAGAAATTAGGTTAGACTATTCAAGTACACGATGATTCTATGAGGACGTTCAATGATTTTAGAGAAAATGTGGATAACTAATACAAAACATTTATAATTGGATCCTACAAAAAAATATTGAATTATGTGATGGATTCAACCAATTCAATAATTAATAATAAATTATTGATTTACGTACATTTAGATATTAATATAAATTAATTATAAATTACATGTGATCATCATATTCATCTAGTTGTAGAGAATATTCCGATTAATCAATCAATTAATTCCATTTATCATGAGGTTTTAATTATTTACATCTCCAATTATGTAATGACTATGAAAAATCTTTGTCTTCCAAGCATAATTAATACATTCTCTATTCTCAAAAACTACATATCCATAGAGTAAACTAAATCCCCTAATTCCTATAACAGATTATTCAATAAAAATAAATGTTATATGATATTTTATGGAAGGTGACGAGGGATAAAAAGAGATTTGAGATTATTTATTGATGTTTTAAATCTCTGGGACATCTATCTCAGTGGTATCAAACTCCTTTATATGGGTTTGTGGTATTCTACATAATCATCCCATACATTTAATCATAAATTCATAACATATGAGAAAATCGGTCTTGATTACCAAAAATTTGTAAACTTTATGTGATCACACACTCTCTAATGTTTTATGAAATGAAACATATACAATTTATGACCAAATTATGTTGAATATTCTCAAGTGTTTACTTACTGTATAGCTACCATGATCAATCATAGAGTTTATTGTGAAACATAAAAGATGATTCTTCCTGAAAGCTACACTATGATATCTTTATATGTTATCAAAATATATTCCAAAAGACTTAAATAATCTTTTTATACAATGGATGTTATACTATATGAAATAATTAGATAA
Organism: Viscum album; assembly: GCA_963277665.1. NCBI lineage: Eukaryota > Viridiplantae > Streptophyta > Magnoliopsida > Santalales > Viscaceae > Viscum > Viscum album. The sequence continues at coordinate 167,266,808 of OY728140.1, forward strand.
TATACTATGATATTACATAAATTACCTCATATATATATATATTGGATTTTGGGAATACCTCTATCAATATCCAAATTTCATTATTCTTAACCATTTTTCCCAATAAAGGTTCTTTTAATGGGGATTTAATTAGAGTTCATTGAATTCAACAAATAACCCTAAACAATGATCATGTTACACAATTACTAAAAACACATATCTCACTCTCGAATAATAGATAGTGATAATGAAACGATAGATAGAAAAATAACATTTCTATTTGGTTCACCCAAATTTGGATAATCAATGTTTTGTACAATGGTGATATACTGATGTATCAAAAACACTAAGCACACTACATGATTATTTTTAATTTATATTTTCCATGGTAACCATCTATGTTTTTAACCCTCAAAATGTTTAGAAATAACAAAAATCAATCACTAAATAAGGCCACTTCACTTATAAGAAAAACTATCTCAATGTTCACAATTGAATAATGAGATTACATCATTAATGGTGCATCAATATTCTCATCCTTCAATTGTGTGATTAAACTCCAAAATATCCTCGATCTTCATGTTAGTAAGATTAATGTATTATCCCATTAATAATTTTATCTTCTTTCAATACGACATCTAGAATTCTATCCACTCTAATATCTGATTCTCCTTCAATAATTTTTGAGAAAGATATATCATCAATCTTGAGATATCTCTATATTTTACCCATATTTATTGTTAATATTTATTTATTAAATTGAGTAATTCCACCAAGTAATTAAATTATTTATAAAAAGAATTTATAAGAATCTATACATAAAAATCTGGTAAAATATTTGAAATTTTAAATCTGATTTTTTTTCGTAACTTGTCTTAGTAATTACAATAACAAAATCTCCCTAACACATTACCATTCTTTATCCATGATATTATATTCCTAATACGATTCATTTTTACACCAAAATGTTATGATAGATTCATATCTATCACAAAACAAATGACTTATGTGTTTCCTAGCTCGTACTAGTATATTTTTTGTTTTATAAAAAATATGAAACACCTTCAACTTAACCCTTCACGGTAAAAGCCTATTTCAATGGAAATAAACTATTATTTAGGAATATCAATAGATATCAACTCTAACTAATTAAGAGTAAAAAATATAACCACATCATTGTAATTTCCCATATAGATCAATAAAAAATTTCTCTTATTTTCATGGGGTCACTATTAAGGATTGAATCATTGTTTATAATACTAGCCATTAAAATAGGTTAATATGACATAAATAATTTGTGTCCTGACATAACTCATTATAACTAGATCCATTATCATATAATCTTACAATTTTTTGAGTTATTCTTATAAACCCTTGAACTTAATGGATATTGGTTCTATTTTAATCTTACATGGATCCATTTTTATATAGACACATTCCCTATAAAAAATAACTAAATCGTATATAATACATTTTTCAAATAGGATATCAACTACAACATGATTCATATGATTACAATTTGATTTATTCCTTATATAAAAACATCCCCATATTCTACAAAAACCTCTAATCAGTATATTATCATGTCTTTTTGTGTCATTGAACATATTTGGATGTTTCTCAATTACAATTAACATAATGAAAAATACTCTAATGTTATTTTTGATAACAATATCCCCTTTTATGTTTGATGAAAACACTGCAACACAATCTATATATTATTAGCTGAATTCATAAGAAACAATGACAAAAACAATCTAAAACCCCATTACATAAGATAGTTTTTAAATAAATACCCCATCATTAACTCTAATATCACCAGAAAATCAAGTCTCATTGAGATAAATAGACGATAGATAAATGGTACCTCATGAAAATACTTCTGTAATCATTATTATCATCAAAACTACTCAAAAAACTATCCCATTGAATTAATATTTAATTAATATCCCCCTATATAAATTTATATAATGTGATATGTTACCATTTTGTATAAAGATAGAACAATTCTATCCATCTCTAAAATCATTTAAAACTTCTCTAAATCTTCAAAAATGTTTTCAAATAATGGAAAAAATATTCCTCTTAAAAAATTCAAGAGAGAACTTCTATAAATTTTCACAATAGAGGGGTTTAATACATAATATTTATTTTATGAGAGTCACAATAAATTTCAGTTAATACAAAATTAAATAGGAATTTTGAATTTCTTATTCAATGAATCTCATTGTATGATAATATTTAGACACCAGAATTAAATTTATGACCTAGAAAACCATACTCATGGAATTATTATTTTTTCATGATGTTCAAAACATTATTTTTTTAAACTTACTCTAAATTTCCTATTATTTTATAAACCTTATTCATAATGATAAGATAATTTTTATTGATTTTATCATTCCTTGAGTGGTCAAATATATTTGTTTTTATATGTGTTAAATCATTAGAGTTATCAAACATGATTGAAATATAATATTTTAGATCAACACTAACATATTCAAGTAGACATCTCATCCAAAAAAATGATTACATAATTATGTATCCATGATATAATCATATTATATAGTTCTCAGTGAAATTAAATCATTATACTTACATATCCATGAAATATGCTATCCTTCATGAAAAAATGTACTCTCTTATTTTGTCTTGTGATCATCTACTAAACTGACCCAGTTTGTGTATATATATATATATGAATATCACATTCAATATTTATAAAATATAAACCAAGATAAAATATAACATGCCTTTGATATATCATAATGATAAATTCATTTTATGAAATTGGGTTTCTATAAGATTGTTTTTGTTACCATGTAACTTCAAATGAGGTAAAAACATTGCTGAATCATGTAACTATCAGGTACAATAGGTTACCAATGATTTGTCTATATTTTCTCACAGAAATATTTTTTCCATAACTATCTACTGTTAACGTTATCAGGGTGGATATTGATATTGTCAATGTATTGTAAATTTCTAAAAAACGTCTCTTTTGAACCTACTTGGAATATCTATATTTGGGAATAAAATTTCAATGTCTTCTACATGAAACATGTAACCCAAGAAAAATATTTTAACTCACCAATAAATGACACATAAAATTCAAACACCGTATATTCTATAATCTAATTACATTGTTTCTTATTCTGCCCAATGAATATTATCTCACCAACATAAATGATCACTATCATCCTCTAATCATTTTCCTTTTTTATTTATATATTATGATCAACTCATCATCATTGGATATTGTGCCATTTTAGATATTGATCAAATTTATAATGACATGATCATGATGCTTGTTTCATCTAATACAGAGAACTAGTTAACTTTAATCATTTCTTTCAACCTCATAAATAATCAAAAAAAATTAATTTTTTATATGTACCCCTACCTCATGTAATACATTGTGAAATTCATATTATATTCCCATTTGGAATATCTTGAATTTAATTTTCCATGTAATTTCCATCAAAAGGGAAACAATATCATGTTTTTACATAGTGTTAAACTTATTATCCACATTAATTCCCTCAATCTTGGAATAAATTGCATAGACCAATCATTGCTTTTCTTAATAACTGTTCCTTATTAATTGATTTTTTTATAATATAATAAAATTGGTTATGATCACATTTTTATCTTTTGACCTTTGAATAGTTTTCCATATTTCATTATTATCAATTTGGATAGGATCTTTATTCATTACCTTAATCTAATTTTCTTCTTTAGTATATTTATAAAATGTATTTAACCCTCCATTATGTAGAAATTATATTTTTTTAATAGACATAGACCTTTTTTTCATTGAATATATATAGTCACCAATAATGTTTTCTTCATTGATTTCATCCAAAATTATTGTCTTTATCATAGCTACTAAAGATGAATCTTATAACTCAACATCATGTTGATATTTTAAATTAACTTCACACCCATGTTCACTCATTCATATACTATCTTCATAAATAAATTTTTTTACAACTTCACTATTTATTTGAAATATTTTCTAACTAGTTTGAGATTTTTCTAATTTTTCAAAATAATAATGTAATGAATTTCATCTAACATTGAAATATTTTGAAATGAAATAATATGAAATTATATTATATGTGTATCCAATAAATAAAACCTTATTACCATGACACTAAAACATATGATTTTTACCCTTATAGGGAATAATTTTTTTATCCAAAGAATTGTAAAGTATTTTAGCTTCATCATCTTATTGTACAACATATCATAAGGTGTCTTATATTTATATGGATATAATAAACCAATTTTATATTGAGAATAATGGTATAACTAATTCCTTTCGATATATTATAGATTTATTTTTTTCAACAATTATCATCAAATTTTTTGAATGATCTAGTTCCTCTTCTTTATACCAATGTTTTTATAAGGATTTATCCCCAATGATACTTGGTTCCTTATAAAATATTTCATGATGAATTCAACTACATAATTTTTGATAAATTATATTCCATTATCAGTATCTAATTTCTAAAATTACATCCCATGATTATTTTCATCCATTATCAAAAATATTTAATATGCTCAAACACATTATATCTTAATGAGACAACGATTTTCCCCACCATCAAGTTATAATCATTATTGAATAGCACATAAAATTTCCCCTTTTACTTAGATTTGTATAATATTATCCCACAATCATTATCACTCCTCAACTCTATTTACATCATAGAAATAATCTACAAATATTTTTATGTCTTATGAACACTCATTCCCTTTCATAAAGTATCACATATGTGAGTTCAATCATATCAGTGTTTAGTGATATAATCAGATACTTCATTATTTACCAAATATACAATGATATTTAGGCTCTAGGTTCCATGATATTTATGTAAAAACTAATCATCAAGTTCCATTTAAATAAAAAGCATCTCTTCCTCTACAAAAATGTGTTATATATTCCCATTTGCGTTCTTTTATTGTATCACCATTATATTATCACTTTGTTTGAAAATGAATACTTATTGGTGTAATTTAATACCTTCCCCAATCCCATAATTAACATATTATTATAAAATTTCAGCAAAATTCTTATACTACCAAAACATATATGTTCCATAGCTATTTTATTAATATATGTTATTTCATGAAAAAATAAACTTCCAACCTTTATCATTTAGAAAATGAATGGAAATATATATTTTATAATTTTTACCCACATCAAGATCTTTGTTTCCTATCATATGAGACCATATTCTCTCTTAGAACCCTACTAAATCTAATCCATTTATCATAATGTAATCTATATTTTTTTAATTCGTATCCTTTTCATTCTAGATACAAGTATACTTTATTGCCTTATTGGGTGGATAAATTACTTTTTCATCAACCAGTTACATTGGAAAGTCCTTTTACTATAAGAATTCAATTTTTTTTATCACACATGATGATTCTTATTGGTAATGAAATTTCACTTTTAAGGTTTATTTTGGAAAAATAATTTCTAAGGAACAATTAATAACTTTTTCTTCATATACTCCACTCAAAAAAAATCCATTAAAAACATAGTATGTGTATGAATTTAAAATAATATATATATATATTTATATATGTTTATAATGATGTTCTTATTTTTATTAGAAAACATGTATTGAGTTGGTTCCATATGATTGCAAAAACAAAACATGTTTTTTCGATGTACTGTTACATGTTTTCTTCAATGGTTTAGTATCATTTTTTGTCTTTTAATCCCCCTAAGATGATATTTCAATGAGGTGTGTGTGCTTGGGCTTAAAATCAAACATCAATTGTTTTTCTTTTATTCAAACCATACATCATTTTTCCCTTTTTATTAAATTATTATTATTAGGGGATGACTTATAAATTCACACACTAATCAACATTTTTTATCCTGAAATAATCAATGTCGTGCTAATTCTAGTTTCCTTAATTCAGAATGAGACTAAATATCCTTTATTGATGTTCATAAATTTAATTTAATTGAGTAATTATGATTTTTATATATTTTATTCATGTGTTTCTATCATTTATTTCATTATTCAGAAGATTAATGATTCAAAAATGTCCATAAATTTTGAATTTATAGTTTAACTTTTTTCTCTACATTTTTTAAATTTATAGATTTTATTCATTCAATTTACACATTCAAATTTTATTTACCATATTATTTATACCATATATAAGGTTTGGTATCATTAGAAACCATATTTTAATTTATTTAATTATCCCTAAAAAACGAATTTCAGGAACAGAATATTTCAGTTTAACCATGAGTTATAATATTCCCTTAACATTAGCATATTCCCCTTCAATATCCTATATTTTTGGGTTTTCTTTGAAAACCTTAAGGGTTAAATTATTGAGATAGTATATAGTCTCAACTTCATCCACATCTATGTCTTTTATTCTATAATCCTTCTATTAAAGTGAATATTTATTTATAATGAATTTACACTATAAAAAAATCATTCATTCCTTCAATATTTATGATATATTTAGGCGTGAATAATCATAATTATCATCATGAAATATATTGAAATAATTTTTAGGGGGTTTTATAAATTTTCCACATTTAAAGTTAGTGAGCTTAATATTTCCTTTAAATTTTCCTACACCATTTCTAGATTTGATTAATGTAAATACATAACTTTATCTACTTCCATATCTTTAGGATCACCATATAGTGTGAGTTTCTTCAATTACTCAAATGACACTTCTTGATTGTTTTCCTTTACTTGGTAAGTGTTATCATTAGTTCTCATCTCTTATTAAATGGAAGTGATATAAATATTATCTTGGATGAATTCCTTTGGATCCTTGTCTCTGAGAACCAATATGTTTTTATTGAAATGAAAGGAAAATATTCAAAAGATCCTATTTGTGATTTTTACATAATAGAGTGGTTTTTGTGTATGTGAATGTCTTATATAATAATGGATATCTCATTGAAGAAATAATGTGTAGATTCAATTTGGTGAAAACATAAATTCTTAAACATTTTATATAAAACCATTAATTTAGATCCACATAAAAAACAGACCATTATAGTTGTTTAAAATTATCTCTCATATGATGTTTTATTACTTTCATAATATAAAAATTGTGTATAAGGTTTTGAAAGATACTCCAACTATCAAATTGATTCATTTTTGAGTAAGTATCGATATCTTTTTTTAATTTCCCAAATAATTCTCCACATTCCATAATGCATGAGATATCATATATAAAATTTAATTGAACAACTATTCATAATGATCTGAAATAGTTTTGTCTCAAAATATTCAATAATTTAAAAGTATTACTTCAAAATATCAAAATTACCTTTGGTTGTTGATTTCATCCATGTCTTCCAACAGAAAGATTTCATGAAGAAAAACCTACATTGATAATAGTTGTTTCCCCAACACCTAGTAAATTTCTTAAAGATGGGGGTGAATTGGGTTATGTTAATTTCCTTAATTTACCCTCCCCAATAATCTTATTACAATATTAGTGGGAAGTTATCTCTATCTCATTATGAATATTAAGTAATAAAAAAACACAAAAACATTTTTCATTGTTCACCCAAACTCGGATAATTCACGGATAATACAATGTTCATGTGCCAATTTATTAGAAACATTGTCTGAATTGCTTATTTATTTACTATTCAGAGTTTACACACTTACTGTATAGGTCAAAAAACATAAAAAAGTATCTAAATTGATCTCTTTAATCACTAATAAATCTCACTTATCCATAATAAAAAATGATATCAATAATTCAAAATCATGAATCAAAATACATGATCAATGTTGTATCAGTCTTATTATTCTGTTTCATTTTCTTAAAATATCCAAATTTCCATGAACCATCCCACGTACACTAGTGACCCAATAACTGAGCTAGTCTTGACATATTCCCAAAGGTGTTCCTGATTTCTACAGGTCGATCGCTAGCACCAGGAACCATTAAATGTAAATTTCAGAACTAATTTTCATAGAATAATTTTGATGTAATAGAATCAAGGTATTATACATAACCGAAAACATTTCAATGGGAGTAATGTATGATAATTCAACATGTAATTAAATCCAAAAGTACAAAAACTATTGTACCAAAATAGATGAAAACTCTTCATACCCCTAAGGGAAACCATTAGCACATCCAAGGTTTAACAGCTATATCCACATCCAAGAGAACCATTCCCTTTGCTTGAATCTGGAATGAGAAAATCAACAATAACCCAAAGGCATAAGTTTGGTTTGTTCCAAATCACAGTAGGATTTTCCCAAATATTCGCTAACATGTTTATAATATCATATTATAAAATATTGTGATTTTGATTTTAATTTAGCAGATAGGTTTCGAATTTACAAAATCAATTTTTAAAAAAATCATGCTTTGTATTTTAGAAGATGTAAATACATTAAAATATCATGATTCTAATTTCATTTGATATAAATACATTTAAAAATTTGTAATTCACCTTCAAATCAATGAAATCCGTAAGGAAATGGGACTTTTCACAAAATGGCTTAAATAAACACTTTTATTTAAAACAACTTATATAAATTCTCAAAGTGTGTCAAACCTTTTACAACATTGACATATAAAATTTAAAAAAATAAAAGGAGAAACATTGTCATGTTCCAAATAGGTATGATAGTTTCATGTTATAGGGATCCAAAATTGTTAAAAAGAAAGTATGTTCATACCCCTCTTTGGGAATATGGAAAAGGGAACTCAACACCATTGCCTAAGGAATTGGATATGAAAATATGATGTTTTAGAATATTTTAAATCATATATTTCCACCCATGATAACTCACTAACTACCTAATGCCAACATGTCCTCATGTACAAACAATGACATACAATTTATTTCACTAATTTCTAAAATATAATTAAAACCCATCTCCAATTTCAAATATTCCAATTTTCTCTTTAAACCCCATAATGTGTTCTTAATAAAAAAAATGCATTTTCACAAATAATAATTCCTACAGTTTCTATCAATACATTTTTATCCATTTTTCATAAATAATGATTTGAAAAAAATTCATTCAATTTCACAATTCATTTTACAATTAAGTCCTATAATTTAATTTTCAAAAAAATACATAAATTACATTACAAAAACACATTTCACTGGAACTGGGGTCAATAAAAATATTAAATCAAATAAATTTTAATAATTATTCAAAAACTTAATTTATTCAATTTCAATAAAAATAAAAAATGAAATTTAACAAGTTAAACCTCAATAATATCAAATTCTCTGCCCAAAATACATATTTCCCAAAAACCCCTAGTTCACTGGAATTGGGGTTTACTAACAAAAAAAATGAAATCCATATAATCTAGATCCAAAAAATTTATCAAAAATTAAAAAAAAAGAAATTTGAAAAAAGTAGGGCTAATATAAATTGGACATCACAATGGAACCACCTCCCTCAGGATCAACAGATCTTGGATCTCCAAAACATAATTGGGATTTATCAATGAACAAAAACAATCACTGTAAAAAAAGAATAAAAACTAGGTTTAGATCCTTAAACTGGGTATTAGATCTTCTAATAATAAAAGAGATCACTAATACCCCAGTTATAAAGAGAGAGATTGTGGTAGATTGAGAAGGGGTGGAGAAAAATAACATTATGGAGATCAACCAATGTTTTCATTGCATTGAATCAATTCCAGGAGGGATCCAAGGAGCCATGAATTCCCCTTGAGATATTTATGGAAGGATGAATAGATATAGGGATGAAGGAGTTCTTTTTGTGGACTAAAAAGTGATTTTGATAATTTTTAACAAAAATTTAGATATAAAAATAACTCATTATCATAGTATCCTGGGAAACGTTGCATGGTTTGATTAAACTATTCTCGGGTCATGAATCTGTTATAAATGATCCACATTGTTTTTCATTAGAGGAAACATAGCATGACTAACCATGAACATGCTTTACATTTATCTCTATCCAAAACATTCCATTTTCCTATAGTAGAATGCATGGTTTAGAAAATCATGCACGATTAATGCACCCACCATGCACAAGCCCAAAATATTCATGATTCCAAAATTTTCTACAAAAACCATTTCAAAATAAACAAAATCAAATCTCAATGAAAAATGTGGGTTCTGTAATACCTGAAAATGGTAACGAGATGTTACAACCTACTAACAAAAAGAACTTTTTGTCCCTAGAAATCTTATGAAAAAGACACCATGTTAACAATATTAGGTCACTAATCTTTCATTAGTGCCTCCCTATACCAATCCTCATGAGAATAAGAACCATGATACTATAACACATGGACCAATGGTTTCTTCCTCCCACAAAGAACCTTCATCTCATAGTCAATAATCATTACTGGCTAGTCAGTCTCTGATAAATTGGTTTTCACTTCATTCTCACACCCACTCAAAACATGAGATGAGTTAGAAAAAGATGTATGAATCTGAGATGCATGAAACACAATATATATCGATTCTAATTGCTATGGTATCCCCAAATGATAATAAAAATTCACCACCTTCCGAATAACCACAAAACATCAAACAAAACGAATAGAAAGTTTCCCTTTCCTCTTAAGCCTTTGATGGCCCAACCGATGTGAAACATTTAAGAACACCTCTTCAATTACTGATTACATCAATGTTCTATGGTAACCACAACATAAGACTTGTATCGTCTCTGTGACATCAAAATTATCTGACTAGTAAAATGAATTATTATTGTTGTCTGTTGGACCTAGCATGTTTCAATCAAATAATACACAAAAATAACCAGCCAATGCAAATAAAATTTACATGGATGACCATAAAAGGCCCAAAAATGAGTCATCCTAATCACAAAATGGTAACCATTGTTATAAGGGAACTCAGCCAGTCATAAATGGTCATCCCATGATCCAATAAAGCTGAGAAAACAAGTATAAATATCTTCTATAAATCTAGAAAACTCTTTTTTTTAGAAATATGACTACATATTGTTAGTCATGATAAAAAATATGTGATATCCTAGTGCCTTTTGAAGGCCTCTCCAAAAGTGATATGTGAACCAAGGATCCCTTTCAGATAATATAAAATATGTTACTCCATAAAAATGAACAATCACTTTTATATAGAGATTCCCCAACTCCTCATCTTTGGATATATCATGAATGGGTAATAAGTTATCTAATTTAATTATCCTATCAATCACAAACCATTTCGCAATTTTATACTTATGGGTATGTGGAAAACTAACCAAAATACCATAATAATCTCAAACACATCTATGTAGGGACTGGAAGTGGAAGATGCAAATGAATGGTTTTTGGTTATTGACATTAATATACTGATGTGTATAACAATGAGTAACAAACTCAACAATGCATCATCTAATACATGTCCACCAGAAATATTGTCACCTATTTTAGATAATTATCATGGATCATAGGTGCACATCCCACAAAGAACTATTGAAATTTTACATCACCACATTCCTTACAAAAGACAATACAAAAAACTATTTTAACAGCATAAAATACCCTCTTCGGAGAACAACCACAAGAAAATTGCATCCAACCCATAAATAGAATCATTAATGATATAAAACTCTTCATCTGGATGGTACTCTAGAGGAATCAACTTTATAATAGTGGATTTAAATATAACACTAGCTAAGGAAACCACAACAAAAAATTCCTAGACTTTGATGTGAAACTATGAAAAAAAAGCAATCAAGTTCCACTCTTACGCAGTTTATTTCACTGCTTTGGTCATAAATTTCCTACTAAATGAGTAAAATATGACATTCCCTTTCCTCTAGTTATATGCAATGTTGAAATTCAATGTTGGTTGGTATTCCACCTAATTCCTCTATAAGGGATTCGAATAATTTTAGGAGAAGTTATAACTCATGCTCGTTTAGTCTAAATACACGATAATCATTTTTCCAAAAAGATAATTCCTCTAACTAATAAGCACATACATCAATGCTACACGATCAAGGTAATGGGTTGGATATTCTTCTCATGCAGCCTAGTCTAATGAGAGCCATAAAAAACATGATATCCTTTCAGTATAACATATCCCACACATGAAATCGATGCATTACAAAACACCATATAGCTCTGACTGACCTCTGGAAGAGTCAAAACTAGAGTATTTGTAAATATAGGTTTCAACGTAATTAAAGAATCCTGAAATTTCTCATCCCTAGTGACCATTATCCCTTGAAGAGTTAGTTCCATCATCAGAGAAGCCAACATCGATAAATACATCAGAAACTGACAACAATATAAATCTAATCCCAAGAAGATCGAAATCATAGAGACACTTTGTGGTTGTTACCAAGTCAAAACAGCCTTCACCATCCATGGATCTATTAATATTCCCTGATCTAACACCATGTGTCCCATGAATCTCAATTCCCAAATCTTGAAATTAAATATCTAGAAATTTGAAATAATTAAAGGATTTCTAGGAAATCCTAGAACTATTCTCAAATAGTGAAAACTATACTCTTAGAACATTTATTATATGGGAATGTAATTAAAAACTACCATGAAATTACTAAGAAACTCACAAAAAATCATTTTTATTAGTTATAATAAAAAGGAAGGATTATTGGGTATACCAATGGGAATAAAAAGGTTCTCATAATGACCATAACAACTCAAAAATGTTTCATTCTAAATGCCACATTCTTATATTAACAAATGGTGGTAACCAATGAGAAGATAAATAGTTTAGAATAACTTTTTCCCTTTAAAATGATCAAATAGATTCATTAATCTGTGAAAAAAATACATGCTTTATAAGGTAAGATGATTGAGGCTTCTATAGTCAACACATAAGCAAACTGAACTATTATCCTTCTTAGCAAAAAAGAACTAGCATGAGCAAGGAGACACGCTTGGTAATATATAGAATTTCTAAAAAAGAAGGTCAAAATGGGTCTTAATCCATTTCATGTAAGTTGGTTCCAAGTCAAAGGAGTGGATAGAATCTAGTTCGGAACCAGGCATTTAGTCAATGGAAAAATCAACCTCCCTCACTAGTAGAAAACTTGAGTAATCTGATGAAAACATATTGGAAATCATTATGATGACTAGAGAGAGATCAACACTAAAATAATACCATCCTAGATAAAATGAAACAAAATATATTACATTTCCCATTTATAGATAAGAAGGTCCAACCCTACTTGACCTAGGTACTATTCTCCATGAATGATTGGAGACACACAACATGGTGTCGTAAAGAAGAACTACCAAATAGAACAATAAATTCCAGATTTATTGGCAATGTGAAAATCCATTACAACAATTATGTTTAGAGATTTCATGTTGAGAACTAGAAAAGTCCATGTTAACTCAACATCTGACATAGAGAAAACAGAAGCATGACAACGAAGACCCTTATCCATTTTCTTACCATGGGGCATAAAAATATCCATTGTACTATGATAAAAGCACCATAGGGAGATTATTAAGACTGACAACATGTGTAGAAATTAATGAACATGATTCTCTAGTATGAAATAAAGCTATTAGTAATGATGAAACTATAGAAATTGTACCTCTCACAATCAATAGACTTGTATTTACTTCCTCTGGATATTTTTCTAAAATATAAGAAGGTATATTTTGAATACCAATGATTGGAACACTTTTTCACTTGAAGTATCTAATTTTTCCATTGTTTTAGGAGGATATAATGATTCCATTACACAATAAAGAGAGGAATAAATATGGTAGAATAACTATAATTTCAAATAATGTCCACAGGATCCACAGTTCATTAGTTCCTGAGTATAAAACATATTTGAATGTTATTCCTTCCCACAATGGTATAAGTACAATAGAAAACTTATAGAAACATCTAGAGATCTAGAACGACCATGTTTCTGAGAAATTCTGTAATGCCCCGACCATAGCTACCCAGAGCCGGTGCATTAATTCGTAACATTGGCATGATCACAAAAGATCAAGTCTCGAAAGACCGATTAGTTTAGTAGCCTTGGAATCACTAGATACATTCATAAACGTTACATTACATCATAAAGTGAAAAACTACAATAACATAGTCTCCATAGTCCACACTTCTATCCTCTTCGGACAATCCCTGCAGGTCATTCATAAAATACTTCTTCACATCTTGGAAAATATTAAAACATTGAAAGGGGTGAGCTCAGATGCTCAGTAAGGATAACAATATTGTGGAAGCTTTCATAAATAATAATAAACATTTAAGGCAATGTATAACTAAAACAAAATCCTTTTTAAACTTGAACTTTAGCATAATATGGAAAAAATAAAATGAGATAATGCCATTTACTTCTTCACATAGATATTCTACTGGTCGAATAATCACATGCAATATCAATAACAACTTTCATAATGATGGAATGCATAATGCCAGACTATCATAACCACGTAGTCAAGGCCTCGTGCCAAGACCACAAATAAGATTTTGTCAAGGCCTCGTGCCAAGACACTAGTTTGTCTCATGAGACCTGCCGATGCATCGAGGAGCTATAGCGGGCTCCACCCGTCACTTATTAAGTCCAATGCATTCCTCATATGAATAGGTTTAAACATATCACAAACCATAACATAATCGTATCACATAAAACATGCATAAAGGAAACATAACATTTCCACATTTCAATCACAAGATATCAATACAACACATTGATATAATAAAAAAGCTTTCAAAACCATTTTCAATACCAAAATAAAAGAAAGTTAAAACTGTGTATTTATTTTTCATTAAAAAAATGATGGCTTGTAGAGGAAGCCGAAACTCAAATAATGGTCATGGCGGCGGAGAAGTCGTTGTCGCCGCATATGTACGGAAAGAAAAACATTCCCTTTTGTCGTTTAGTAAAACGCTTCGTATAAAAAAGATTCCTTTTGAATAAACGTAAAAGTCAAAGGGGTTTATACACCGTATAAAAGAAAGTTGTGTATAAAACCAAATATGCCTCAATGAAAGGGGATTGAGACTAAGTCCTTAAAAATATCATTTTTTTAAATAAAGTACATCTATAATGTGTATTCACTATAAGTACACATAAATAATGTACAAATACAATATAGGACATAATAATATCATGACATAATTTGAAAGTAGGAGATTAACCCAAAGAATGGAAGTTGGGTTAAGAAATTCCCTTACAAATAAAATAGATCTATTATTTGTATTCACTATAGATACACATAAAGAAAGTACAAATACAAGATATGACATAATAATATCATGAAGTAATTTGAAAGTAGGAGATTAACCCAAAGAATTGAAGTTGGGTTAAGAAGTTCCCTTACCTTGTGTCCGACTTGACTCAACCGTTCTTTAACCTCCTGAATAATAAACTAGAGTTAATATCTACCTTATTAAGAACCATTTTCAATTTCATTATCCTTTTTATATCACTTATTACAATGTTATGAATATTATGTAATTATTCAAGTTAATAATGATCGTTTTTTCGATCTTTGGTACCTTGAGTCAACAATAAACCTCTTATAATTACAAGTTGTTCATGTGGTAGAATATCCATTATATCCAGAATTATATTCATGATTTAGATGTCATATATATCTTATATATCCAGTATATACATTCATTTATAATATTACGTAACATTTAGAGGTAAGAAATGAAATGCACCGTTCATGGAGACGGTAAGCCGTACGTACGCATGAACGCTAATTTCATTTCAATTTCATATTTAATGGAACTAAATCATAATGATATAAATGTATAATATAATTCCAGTATAATATAGTGTATAATACCATTTAATCCATCCTTTATACATCCCACATATGGCATTAACGATTCAAATCACTTTGAGGGGGCGGTAGTCCGCACTTCCTAAAATGAAATTATCGCGTTTTACCCATAATGGAAATCATAAAGTATGCCATAAATGAGAAATACAGAATCATAAGTAAAACATAAACATATTATATATCATATATAAAAATAGTGACATCTTAATGGCCACCTTTGAAGGTGTTATATGAGTGTTGAACAATCATCGTTTCGTGAGGCAGAAATTCTCCATCCATAGAAACCGTATGTTCCTTAACCATTAGATGTAGGTGTGTGTAAGTGTAGCTAGAATAATTATTATAACAACATCCTAGTATATTTAGGATACTGGTGTTGTTACAAAAGAAATGAATAAAAAGAGTTTAGGGGGTTGGAGAAGAAAAATAAAACAAAACAACATTAGAGAAGACATTACCTCAAAATCGGGTAACTCTTTTTGATTTGATCCAAAGGCTTCCTTGGGAAGATTTCGGCCCAAAGTGAGGCTTCTAGGAGTAAGAGGGGGAAGTTGGGAGAGTATTTGGGCAGAGGTTGGCCGAGCCAAATGGCTTTAAAGTGTAAATGAGGTGGGAGGGGTGGGGGCCTTTTATAAGGGGAGAGGAGGGGCACTTTTGGAAAGATTGAAATGTTATATTATTTCACAATGCTTTTCGGATTCTAAAGGTCCCACACTTATATAATTAGAGTATAAGGTGATAAGGTTTCGAAATCGCCTCATACAATAGGCTTTGGACTTGTGTATGCCTTGGAGTTTTCATTATCTTCTCATTTTATTTAAATCGTTAAATAATGAGGTCATCGCTGCATCATAATGATGTCATAAATAATTTAATTTATTAAATGTCTAAAAATTATAAAACAAATACTATGATTTAGGAAATCTTATTATCTTTCTAATGAATATTTATAGTCAAAATTTGGACTTGTGTAACCCCACTTAAAAACTGTTTTAGTAAAATAACTCATGTTTGTGTCAATTTAATTTTAACATTAAATAAATATATATTAATGTCATTTTCCAACTAAAGTGGCTCCATGGGGTCGCCAAGTTGACCCATGGGTTGTCTTGGTCGGCCATGACTCATCCAATATGATTAGGACAAGTGACATGCTCATCTCATATTATTAAAATATTATTTGTACCTTAAACTACACTAATTACCTCTAATCGCGATTAAGAACTTAAAAGTTACTATTCACCAAAAAAATAATTTAATCTCATTGAACCACATTATACTTCTTAATGACAACCATGTATGTCAGATTTTTTAAAATCAAATCACAGAAGTGGTAATATTTCATTTAAACGAAAAATCAGTTATTTAACTACCACTTAGTGGTTTCACTATTCATCAAAAATTGAAGTTTTTCAGAACAAGGCCAAAATTTCACCCTAAGCTATAATTGATATTCCGAATTCAAAAATGATGTTTATTTTACAAAATTCCAAACATATAAGTTTCATTAATTAATTTTATAATTAATTCCCGCTGTTATGACAAATAGCGTGTTTTTAAGAAACAATTTATATCAAAAGATTGGCAATTGTTTATGTCCAATTTCAATGTTAAATTAATTATAATGACCACCATTGGATAAAATGGTAAAAATATATTCTAATTATACTTTAAAACCACTAAATATTATAAATTATCACTATAAATTATTTTGATTAAAAAAGTTGTTTTTAAGTAATTTTCACTATTCATAAAAAATTAGAAGTTTTCAGAAAAATACCAAAAATTCAACATAGGCTAATTTCAATATTACGAATACAAAAATGAAGTCCATTTTGAAATATAAAATTTCTATAATTTTAAAAATTGGTTATTACTATTCATAACGGCTACTTTGATTAGTTGTAGTGCGTTAGAACTCGATGTTGCGTACAATGCAAGCTATTACATTATTGAATGAGAAGCGTATCATGGAAGCTCGGGGTGTTACATTCTCCCCTCCTTCAATAAATTGCGTCCTCGCAATTTGAAATTTTTCTTTGTAAATAAAAGGTTGAAAAGAGAAATTACCTTTGAGGAAAACCCACATCGGAAATAAGGTTAATAAATATATAACATTAAAAGAAAGCAAGATAAGTACAAAGGTCACCCGATATAGCCCATTCAAGGATTCTATGAAAATATGGATATGGAAGAAAAACAAACCATCAAGGTCTGATGGAGAGTTATAGAAAACAGGATTAGGAGAAAGTTTAACCACAAGAAAATCACAAACTTGTGATTGGTTAAACAGTCATTGAATCCCCAGTTGGAAAAGTTAACCGACAACATTTTTGTTTTAAGTTACCTTTTATAATGTTGAGGAATTTATTTAGGAGATTTTCTAAGAACTTAAGGGAATATACATACTTGTTATGTATACTTTCATTCGTTAATAAATTTTTACCACAAACCCAACTTTTACTCCAAATGGTAACGGAACTCAAAAATATTCTATTTATCCTAATTGTATAAGGTTTCAAATGTTAACACATACCATTTAGATTAATAAAACTATTTTGTAATAACCAGGGACTTCCTGTAGGCTAGTGGTAGGAAATAAAGTCTTGTTGCACTATGGTTGTGGGTTCGATTCCTGCAGCTTTGTCCTACGCGACGGGTTATTCCCCACCCTGCAGGTTGTCCATTTCCTAAAACTATAGTATCATAATATTCCAAAAATAATCTTCATAAATTTTTTAACCTTAAACATTACTTATCCAAAGATCAACTTAATCCATTAAAACCTTTATAGTTATCCAAAATACTTCTGTCCAACTCACAGTCCAAATTTTATAAGGAAGGTAAACATAATGAAGATCCTTTTTTTCCATGTAACAACATGTGAACACCTTCATCATGTATTCTTTTTAAACATACTGAATTACCATGATCCCTTATTCCTTATAGAATACTAGATATACTCCTTCTATCCAAAAATGTATACAAATCATCAATCAGTTTCAAGGAAGTTAAGAATATCCAATATAATTTATCCAAATCAATCACGTCTTATTCCAAAATCACTATCTCGGTATCAGAACCATATTATGGTTTATCTTTCTCTCAACCATATATTTTCCAAAAATTTAACCTACTGTGGAGTCACTTTTCTTGGTTCCACACAATCTCAAGTCCTTGATGAAATAGTACTGCAGTACAATCCTTATATACTCCATAATTATTATAACCAGTACATCATTGATACAACACTCAAATTAATAAATTCTTTAATAACAACATAAGAACTCTAATCATTACTCCTCATCTGTGTTAGTATCATAACTTCATTATTATCCAATAACATCATTTGGGGAATACTCTGATGATTTGGACATTGGTTTGCGTAGTGTCCCCAATCCTTGCAGAAGAAGCATTGTACATTTGAAACCATTTTCTTACCCTTGCAGTCACGCACTTTGTGTCCTTTTTCTCTACACTTATAACAAACTCCCATTCCCCTTAGGCAAGTACCATGATGTTTATTCCCACAATTACCACATATTGGAAAATTCTTCTTTCCCCTCATCCCTTTATCCATCATTCTCTCTTCCATCCCTTTCATCTCTTGCTTCGCTTCAAAGCCATAGGACTCAGAGAATTCTTTACTTATCTTATTAACACATGATACTATTTATTCATATGTTGAGAACACATGGGAGACTATTTCCCTTCGAAATGTTGGCTTAATACCGTGAAAGATACGATCCTTCTTACTCTTTGGATCATACGTATTGCTGGAGTACACATTCCTTCTACTGGGCGCCGTTTTTATACAATGACATAAACTAGGTTAGTTTATGAATTCTAATGAATAATTCCAAACTTTTAAAATAATTAATGTAAATTGAACGGTTTATGGATATAATCCATAATTATAAGAATGTTTTCTTTGAAGAAGTATATACTCATAAACCCTACATAATGGTTTGTAAAGAAAATGATAATTATCCTAAGCAAATCCCCTGGGAGTGTCGTAACCAAGAGTGAAGAAAGGCCCGTTGTCGTGAACCAGTTCCCGTTTGAGTCTAGCTCAAAGCGGTGTTTTCGGGTTTTACCCCTAGGTACATCTGTGCCAGAGCCGCCTCTACTTGCTCGTATCCAGACAGGGATGTATTGCTCGGAAAACTCACAAAATCTCTACAATAACAAAATTCTAGGAAGTTCTTCTATACTAATCCTCAAAGTCTATCTTCGGGCTATGTGCTATAATCAGGGTTTATCTAAATCTAGCTTCCAAGGTTAGTACTAAACTGCCTCTGATACCAACTGTAATGCCCCGACCCCAGCTACCCAGAGCCGGTGCATTACTTCGTATCATTGGCATGATCACAAAAGATCAAGTCTCAAAAGACCGATTAGTTTAGTAGCCTTGGAATCACTAGATACATTCATAAACGTTAAATTACATCATAAAGTGAAAAACTACAATAACATAGTCTCCATAGTCCACACTTCTATCCTCTTCGGACAATCCCTGCAGGTCATTCATAAAATACTTCTTCACATCCTGGAAAATATTAAAACATTGAAAGGGGTGAGCTCAGATGCTCAGTAAGGATAACAATAATGCGGAAGCTTTTATAAATAAACATAAACATTTAAGGCAATGTATAACTAAAACAAAAGCCTTTTTAAACTTGAACTTCAGCATAATATGGCAAAAATAAAATGAGATAATTCCATTTACTTCTTCACATGGATATTCTACTGGTCGAATAATCACATGCAATATCAATAACCACTTTCATAATGATGGAATCCGTAATGCCAGATTATCAAAACCACGTAGTCAAGGCCTCGTGCCAAGACCACAAATAAGATTTTGTCAAGGCCTTGTGCCAAGACACTAGTTTGTCTCATGAGACCTGCCGATGCATCGAGGAGCTATAGCGGGCTCCACCCGTCACTTATTAAGTCCAATGCATTCCTCATATGAATAGGTTTAAACATATCACAAACCATAACATAATCGTATCACATAAAACATGCATAAAGGAAACATAACATTTCCACATTTCAATCACAAGATATCAATACAACACATTGATATAATAAAAATGCTTTCAAAACCATTTTCAATACCAAAATAAAAGAAAGTTAAAACTATGTA
Organism: Viscum album; assembly: GCA_963277665.1. NCBI lineage: Eukaryota > Viridiplantae > Streptophyta > Magnoliopsida > Santalales > Viscaceae > Viscum > Viscum album. The sequence continues at coordinate 167,287,722 of OY728140.1, forward strand.
TTCATTTTTCATTAAAAAAATGATGGCTTGTAGAGGAAGCAGAAACTCAAATAATGGTCATGGCGGCGGAGAAGTCGTTGTCGCCGCATAAGTACAGAAATAAAAACATTCCCTTTTGTCGTTTAGTAAAACGCTTCGTATAAAAAAGATTCCTTTTGAATAAACGTAAATGTCAAAGGGGTTTATACACCGTATAAAAGAAAGTTGTGTTTAAAACCAAATATGCCTCAATGAAAGGGGATTGAGATGAAGTCCTTAAAAAGATCATTTTTTTTAAATAAAGTACATCTATAATGTGTATTCACTATAATTACACATAAATAATGTACAAATACAATATAGGACATAATAATATCATGACATAATTTGAAAGTAGGAGATTAACCCAAAGAATGGAAGTTGGGTTAAGAAATTCCCTTACAAATAAAATAGATCTATTATGTGTATTCACTATAGATACACATAAAGAAAGTAAAAATACAAGATAGGACATAATAATATCATGAAGTAATTTTAAAGTAGGAGATTAACCCAAAGAATTGAAGTTGGGTTAAGAAGTTCCCTTACCTTGTGTCCGACTTGACTCAACCATTCTTTAACCTCCTGAATAATAAACTAGAGTTAATATCTACCTTATTAAGAACCATTTTCAATTTCATTATCCTTTTTATATCACTTATTACAATGTTATGAATATTATGTAATTATTCAAGTTATTAATGATCGTTTTGTCGATCTTTGGTAACTTGAGTCAACAATAAACATCTTATAATTACAAGTTGTTCATGTGGTAGAATATCCATTATATCCAGAATTATATTCATGATTTAGATGTCATATATATCTTATATATCCAGTATATACATTCATTTATAATATTACGTAACATTTAGAGGTAAGAAATGAAATGCACCGTTCATGGAGACGGTAAGCCGTACGTACGCATGAACGCTACTTTCATTTCAATTTCATATTTAATGGAACTAAATCATAATGATATAAATGTATAATATAATTCCAGTATAATATAGTGTATAATACCATTTACTCCATCCTTTATACATCCCACATATGGCATTAACGATTCAAATCACTTTGAGGGGGCGGTAGTCCGCACTTCCTAAAATTAAATTATCGCGTTTTACCCATAATGGAAATCATAAAGTATGCCATAAATGAGAAATACAGAAGCATAAGTAAAACATAAACATATTATATATCATATATAAAAATAGTGACATCTTAATGGCCACCTTTGAAAGTGTTATATGAGTGTTGAACAATCATCGTTTCGTGAGGCAGAAATTCGCCATCCACAGAAACCGTATTTTCTTTAACCATTAGATGTAGGTGTGTGTAAGTGTATCTCCAATACTTCTTATAACAACATCCTAGTATATTGAGGATACTGGTTTTGTTACAAAAGAAATGAATAAAAAGAGTTTAGGGGGTTGGAGAAGAAAAATAAAACAAAACAACATTAGAGAAGACATTACCTCAAAATCGGGTAACTCTTTTTGATTTGAGACAAAGGCTTCCTTGGGAAGAGTTCTGCCCAAAGTGATGCTTCTAGGAGTAAGAGGGGGAAGTTGGGAGAGTATTTGGGAAGAGGTTGGCCAAGCCAAATGGCTTGAAAGTGTAAATGAGGTGGGAGAGGTGGGGGCCTTTTATAAGTGGAGAGGAGGGGCACTTTTGGAAAGATTGAAATGTTATATTATTTCACAATGCTTTTCGGATTCTAAAGGTCCCACACTTATATAATTCGAGGATAAGGTGACAAGGTTTCGAAATCTCCTCATCCAATAGGCTTTGGACAATTGTATGCCTTGGATTTTGCATTATCTTCTCATTTTATTTAAATCGTTAAATAATGAGGTCATCGCTGCATCATAATGATGTCATAAATAATTTAATTTATTTAATGTCTAAAAATTATAAAAAAAATACTATGATGTAGGAAATCCTTTTATCTTTCTAATGAATATTTATAGTCAAAATTTGGACTTGTTTAACCCCACTTAAAAACAGTTTTAGTAAAATAACTCATGTTTGTGTCAATTTAATTTTAACATTAAATAAATATATATTAATGTCATTTTCCAACTAAAGTGGCTCCATGGGGTCCCCAAGTTGACCCATGGGTTGTCTTGGTCGGCCATGACTCATCCAATAGGAGTAAGACAAGTTTCATGCTCATCTCATATTATTAAAACATTATTTGTACCTTAAACTACACTAATTACCTCTAATCGCGATTAAGAACTTAAAAGTTACTATTCCCCAAAAAAATATTTTAATCTCATTGAACCAAATTTTACTTCTTAATGACAACCATGTATGTCGGATTTTTGAAAATCAAATCACAGATGTAACAGCCCGAGATTTTATGAAAAATATTCTTTTTTATTTCACTAATGTCTTGTGTTGTACACTACACCAAAAGGAGCTTGCACAACACGCATCCTTGACTTGCCTTGCATTACACGCAATCGCAACCTTCCTCGATAGCGTGTGTGGTACGTAATACTGAGTTTCACGAAACAATGATATGCTATTAAAATATTATTAAAACTAGCCGTTATGAATAGTAATAACCACTTTTAAAATTTTAGAAATTTTAAAATGGACTTCATTTTTGGATTCGGAGTATCGAATTTAGCCTAAGGTGAAATTTTGGTACTTTTCTGATAACTTTCATATTCTGATGAATAGTGAAAATTACTAAATTATAATTAAAAACAACTTTTTTAATCGAAATAATTTATAGTGATAAATCATTAATTTGAGTGGTTTTAAAGTATATTTAGAATATATTTTTACAATTTAATACAATGTTGGTCATTGGATGTAATTTCACATTTAAACCAGACATAATCAAGTGTCAATCTTTTGATATATATTGTTTCATAAAAACACGCTATTTATTTTAACTGCGGGATTTAATTATAAAATTAATTAATGCAACTTCTATGTTATGAATTTGGTAAAATAGATTTCATTTTTGAATTCGGAATATGAAATATAGCTTAGGATGAAATTTTGGCATTGTTCTGAAAAACATCAATTTTTGATGAATAGTGAAACTACTAAGTGGTAGTTAAAAAAACTGAATTTTTCATAAAACTTAATTTTGCCGCTTCTGTGAATGGAATTTCGAAAATCCGAGAGACACGGTTAATATCAAGGACTAAAATGTGGTTCAATGAGATGAAAATAATTTTTTTGGTGAATAGTAACTTTTTACTTTTTACCGCGGTTAATAGTAAATAGGGTAACTAAGGGTAAATATGATATTAATATTACCCTAACACATGTCCTAATTCTATTGGACAAGTTTAATTCGACCAAAAACAAACTTAGGAATAAAATATGACCATTTAGGCCCACTTGGATTAGATTAGGACATTTATTATTAATTTATTTAAAGAAGGGTTAAAATAGTTAAAATCAATGTTTAATAAGTAAATCATTTTTAATATAGTGTTATACATAAGATAAATTCTATTGTAAATATTAATTATAAATCTAAAAAGATTTCCTACATGATGGTATTTTATTTGTAATTTTTAGACATCAAATAATTTAATTTATTTATGACACAAAGATGATGCAGTAATTATCTTATTAATGAAATATTAACGAAATTGATAATATAAATACCAAAATAAATGTAATTTGAAACTTTTTATGAATTCCACTAATTTTCTAGGTTACTATGATATATTAGTATTGATTTAATCAACTTGGTTCGAACATATAATTCTTTTATGACTTTCACAAAAATCATATATCAAATAGTGTCAAAATTGACACAAAATAGTTTTTAAATCAAATATTATATTATTAATTGTTATTGTATCCCTAAAAATCTAAGGTTCGGCCAAATGACTTAGATAAGGATATATATATTAATAATAAATAATTTGGGGTTCGTTTGGCATGTTATAGTAAGTTTATTAACCATATAGTGAAAGAAAACAAAAAGACATGGTAAAAGTTAAATTATTTAACTTAGAGTTAAATTTAATTGATAAGGTTAAAATAATATCCTAAACTTGTATAAATTCTATTGGTTGATAGGATTTCGACCCCTCCCCACCTTATCTTCGAAATAAGACCCTTTGGAACCATTATAAACCGATTTTGACTTTAATATAAAATAATATTTTGAGATAGTCCTAAGGTGCCCCTCTCCTCCCTTATAAAAGGACACCTCCTCCCCCTCCTCTTCACACCAAATTGAGCCCTCAAGCTCGGCCAACCCCTACCAAAATCTCTTCTCCACTTCCCTAGAAACATCCTAGAGGTTCTGGTCTTTCTCAAAGACCAATTTTAGTTCCCTAAGAGGAGGTCTCCAAAAGGCGCTTCAAAGAAGAGGTAATTACCGTTACCAATTCTTTCATCTTTATTTCTTCTTCCACTTCTTCTTCTTAGGTTTTTTCATTATGAAGTAATAACATCAGTATCACTCATATACTGATATGTTATTATAAGTATGAAACAACCCTATTTCACCATCTATCCATCCTACGGAAAAAGAAATCACCGCGCGTGCGTACGTACGGAATACCGTCTCCACGCCGTGGTGTAATCTATTTTCCACCACCACCTTACATGGATGGGTATAATGGTGTAAAGAATAACTATACATAGTTATTAAAAAATCATATTGATTCTGATATATTGTATAATCCACTCCAATTCAATTCAATATTTATAGAAATGATATCATCGCTCGTGCGTACGTACGGACTACCGTCTCCACGACGCGATGAGATTCATTCTCCATGTTAACCATTTAAGAATGATTATAATGTATATATAAGAAATAATAATGAAATATATGACATTATAAAGCTACTGGATTTATGTATATATATACATATGTATGTCATCTACTTACTTCCATTTCAAGACAATAAGGAAAGAAAAACAGTGTTCATGCGTACGTACGGACTACCGTCTCCATGAACGGTGTTTTTCATTTTATTTATCTATCTATTATATGTATATATATACTGAATATATATGATATATAAATCATATTTTATATTCTGTAAGTGAGTAAATCATGATATAAGTAATAATTATGTCAAGAACAACAAGTCAAAACACCTACGATAAATGAAACGATTTTACCCAAAACGCTTCTTTAACATGGAATTTACAAAAGAACGGGTAATATAATGTCATAAGTGAACCATATATGATATCATAACAATTAATATGATTCTGTTATAAGTCAATAACATGATTTAAATCATTATACAGGAGGTTAGGACACTTACAAAGCAAGTCGGACCTAAGGTAAGGGAAATATCGCAATCTCATTTTTATCCGAGATTGTTTTTACTTTGGCATTTACTGGGGTGTATTTTATCATCCACATCCATGTTACCTAAATATATAATATTATTTCCATCCACTTACAATATTTTAAATCCAATTTTACCCTTCGGTGAGTTTTAGTAAAGAATATGAAAGAAATCTTTTGTCGCTTTTTCGTACGAGGTACTTTTTGACTTTTCCGACAAAAGTACGAGAAGAATGTTTTCTTTTTAACTTATACGGCATGAATGTATTTTTAAAACATTGTTTACAAGAATCTTCCTTTACAAGTTTTCAAGTTTATTTTTAATCAACTTCTTTTATTTTAAAGTTGTATAACATGTTAAGAAAGGAAAAATGTTTTTGAAGAAGAAAGGATATTTTCCTCAAGAATGGAGTTCAAGAGTTTTATCAAAATTATTTTCCATCTATGATAATAAAGGGTTCTGTTTTTATCCCTAATATTACATTGATTTGATCATGTTGTGATGGAATTATTTTTATGAATTCCTTTACCTTATATGATTTGTTTTATGATGTCATGATGTTTCAAGAATCCCATTTTTGTTACATGTGTTATGCGATGATGTATGTTTTATGATTATGTGGCACACATAAGAAAGGATTCATTATAAGATGGGTGGGACCTATATCTCCCTCCAATGCATTGGGTAAAGATTTTATATCTCATGAGATAGACATGGCTGGAACGGAAGGTTATTTCGGTTCAGTGATACAGGACTGAAACGAGGAGTGAACTCGGTTCAGAAAGGGACTTTGTCCACTAAGATAGTCTTGGAAATGAGTCATGACTAACAAGAAATGATTTTCCATGATTATGTGTGCATTCCACAAAGTTTCAAGTTTCATGTTATGATTATGGTGATCTCACTTTCACTTCTATGATTTGTTCCATGTTAAGATATTATGATCTCTTTTGCAGGTTTTGATTTTCATAAAGATATGATATGATTTTTATTTCCTTTATTTTCCCTTGCTGAGCATTTGAGCTCACCCTTTTATGTTTTCTTTTCCCCAGGATATAAAGAAAGGTTTTAGGTAAAAAAAAAGGGATGACCTTTATGGGAGATATTGAAGAACTTTCACCACGATTAGAAGATTACGTTCCGAGTTTCCAAAGACACTAAACTATTACGATCCTTTAGTGTGTGTTTTTGTTATGTACTAAGTATTCCGCAAAAGTAATGTAATTTCCGTGTACGTCAAGCTTCGGGTCTCTACAGTTGGTATCAGAGGAAAGGTTTAGTCAACCTTTGGAAACTAGGCTAGGATGCGAAAACGTTACTGATATCCCTAGAGATATTTCTAAGGTATGTCTAGGGATGTCCCTAAGGATAAGTATATGTATAGGTTATAGTACTAGAACTACGCTAACGATCATAGAATTAAACCTAAGATGTTAGATATTGAAGGTATTCCCCCTTTATTATGTTGTTTTCCCTAGCATGATTTTTGCCTCTCACACTATTCTTTTTGGGTTTTAGACGATGGCTGGAACCCGAAGGAACCGTGTTGATCAATGCAATGGACAATGCAATGATTGTCCTCCTGAACAAACAAATGTTATGGGAGATGGAGTGCAAAATCTTATTGCTATACTTACACAAGCTATGAATCATTCTGGACTTCCAAATGAGCATAGAAGGGAACAATATTCTATTGAGTCCTTCATGAGGCAACGTCCAACTTATTTCAGTGGGTCTTCTGATCCACTTGTTGCTGAACAATGGATCAGTACCACTGAAAAGATATTTTCAGTTCTTCAATGTTCTGAACATGATAAAGTCATCTTAGCAGTATATCGTTTGGAAGGTGAAGCTGATCAATGGTGGAATCTTATCAAGAATACGAGGCCAAGAGATGAAATTGAGTCCATGGAATGGGACGAGTTCAAGAACTTGTTTTTCAGTAAGTACTTCCCTCATATTCTTCGAACAAAGATGGAGAAAGAGTTTCTTGAACTGAAGCAAAGGGACGATGAATCTGTTGGTACCTATGAAGCAAATTTTACAAGACTTGCAAGGTATGCTTCTGGAATTATCATCCAACCTGAAAGTAAAGTTGATCGATTTTTCAGTGGCTTAAAACCAAGTCTTCGAAGGGCATTAGCTATAAGAGACTTCAATAGCTATGAAGAAATTGTGCGTTGTGCTATCAAGGTAGAAATGGAAGTTGGTGTTACATATCCATCTCATGGTTTTGACAAGAAACGAAAGATGGAGTTCAAGGAGAAATCTCAGAATAATGGTGAAAAGAAGATGAATGTTTCCTTATGCACAAAGTGTGGAAAGAAGCATGGTGGATATTGTCCTAAAGGGACTAGAAAATGTTTTATGTGTGGAAAAGAAGGTCATCGAGCAGCTGAGTGTCGAAGTAATGGAAAAAGGGTTTCTAATGATGTGAATAAAGCAAACACTGCAGAGAACGCACCGCCAACACTCCAATGCTTCAAGTGCAAGGAAATGGGGCATTATGCTAATAATTGCCCTAATCCAAGGGTTAGTGATGATCAACATGAGCAACCACTGAAGGCAAAGGACAAAGGGAAATCACATGCGATCACTATTGGCAATGTTGAATATGACAAAGATGTGGTGGAATGATTAAGTGTTTATGTAATGGGATTCCAAAATAATGTTGTATCATTGAGTATTGAAATATTTATTGATGTGGTATTAAAAGTGATTGAGATATTTTTTGGAAATAAGATGATATGCGAGAAAATGAAATGTTTAATAGTATTCATGAGCTCATGATTGATATAAGGACTAAGTGATATCATGGTTTGAGTATATAGAATTTTGAGGATTTTGGTATGTGGAAAGTGTTAACTTTAAACTGCATTCATGTTTTCACTAAGGTATTCAAGAGAATACACGATTAAGGACTTTGAATGTTTGGAATGTGACCAACAAGACATATCTTATGATATGTGGGGATCAACGACAGTATTAAATCTCTGGAAATCGTTGTCACTATATTATGAGAGTGGACTGCAGTATTATGTATAAGCCTAAAGATTAGACTGGATTATGTTGGACATAAGTTAGTATTGTTTAAGGATAGAAGATTTTCGATATTATTGATGGGATGTTATAGTAACGTAGTTTTAGAAAAAGGACAACCTGCAAGACGGGCGACAGCCCATCGCTTCGGACAAGGCTGTAGGAATCGAACCCAGAACCGAAGTGCGACTGGCCTTTATCGCCTACCACTGACCTACAGGAAGTCCCTGTTTAGTAGAAACTAGTGTTATTATATTAAGCAGTATGATATATGAAGTATAAGCCCATTTTAGGAAGCATATATGATTAATCCCACTATAGATCGACTTATTTATATAAATTTTGCTAACCTTTTGAGACAGATGGAATGACCCGTCATTCTATCACATGATCTGCTAACACTTCACGAATAACAAATTCAACTTCATTTATTTAAGAGATGAAGTGGAAATTGTTAAAGGCACGAACAACAGTGAGATTGTACCAAAATAAAGTAAGTATTTATTCTAATTCAAATTCTTTAACTTTAGGGAAATGATCTTGAAAACCAAAAATATTGTCCAAGTGATCTTATACCTGATGAATCAGATGGTACCTTAGATTGTCACAAATTTATGGATTTGTGATTACTGGCATTTCCATAGCCATGTTCTCTACCACTCTCCATCGGAACATGATGGTTAGATTTCTCTTCCATATCCATATTTTCACCTATGTGGAAACCCAGTGATTAGTTTATTTGGGTAATCGTTAGATTTCATACTTTAGTTTTTAAGGCCAAGTTTTGGTATTCTTTTTACGATGTGGGTTTCTATTAAAGAAACTTTCGAATTGTAAACCATTTATAACCCCGATGAATTTCGAGGGCGAAATTCATTTTAAGGGGGGTAGAATGTAACAGCCCGAGATTTTATGAAAAATATTCTTTTTTATTTCACTAATGTCCTGTGTTGTACACTACACCAAAAGGAGCTTGCACAACACGCATCCTTGACTTGCCTTGCATTACACGCAATCGCAACCTTCCTCGATAGCGTGTGTGGTACGTAATACTGAGTTTCACGAAACAATGATATGCTATTAAAATATTATTAAAACTAGCCGTTATGAATAGTAATAACCACTTTTTAAATTTTAGAAATTTTAAAATGGACTTCATTTTTGGATTCGGAGTATCGAATTTAGCCTAAGGTGAAATTTTGGTACTTTTCGGATAACTTTCATATTCTGATGAATAGTGAAAATTACTAAATTATAATTAAAAACAACTTTTTAATCGAAATAATTAATAGTGATAAATCATTAATTTGAGTGGTTTTAAAGTATATTTAGAATATATTTTTACAATTTAATACAATGTTGGTCATTGGATGTAATTTCACATTTAAACCAGACATAATCAAGTGTCAATCTTTTGATATATATTGTTTCCTAAAAACACGCTATTTATTTTAACAGCGGGATTTAATTATAAAATTAATTAATGCAACTTCTATGTTATGAATTTGGTAAAATAGATTTCATTTTTGAATTCAGAATATGAAATATAGCTTAGGATGAAATTTTGGCATTGTTCTGAAAAACATCAATTTTTGATGAATAGTGAAACTACTAAGTGGTAGTTAAAAAAACTGAATTTTTCATAAAACTTAATTTTGCCGCTTCTGTGAATGGAATTTCGAAAATCCGAGAGACACGGTTAATATCAAGGACGAAAATTTGGTTCAATGAGATGAAAATAATTTTTCGGTGAATAGTAACTTTTTACTTTTTACAGCGGTTAATAGTAAATAGGGTAACTAAGGGTAAATATGATATTAATATTACCCTAACACATGTCCTAATTCTATTGGACAAGTGTAATTCGACCAAAAACAAACTTAGGAATAACATATGACCATTTAGGCCCACTTGGATTAGATTAGGACATTTATTATTAATTTATTTAAAGAAGGGTTAAAATAGTTAAAATCAAAGTTTAATAAGTAAATCATTTTTAATATAGGGTTATACATAAGATAAATTCGATTTTAAATATTCCTTAGAAATCTAAAAAGATTTCCTACATGATGGTATTTTATTTTTAATTTTTAGACATCATATAATTTAATTTATTTATGACACAATGATGATGCAGTAATTATCTTATTAATGAAATATTGACAAAATTGATAATATAAATACCAAAATAAATGTAATTTGAAACTTTTTATGAATTCCACTAATTTTCTAGGTTACTATGATATATTAGTATTGATTTAATCAACTTGGTTCGAACATATAATTCTTTTATGACTTTCACAAAAATCATATATCAAATAGTGTCAAAATTGACACAAAATAGTTTTTAAATCAAATATTATATTATTAATTGTTATTGTATTCCTAAAAATCTAAGGTTCGGCCAAATGACTTATATAAGGATATATATATTAATAGTAAACAATTGGGGGTTCGTTTGGCATGTTATAGTAAGTTTATTAACCATATAGTGAAAGAAAACAAAAAGACATGGTAAAAGTTAAATTATTTAACTTAGAGTTAAATTTAATTGATAAGGTTAAAATAATATCCTAAACTTGTCTAAATTCTATTGGTTGATAGGCTTTCGACCCCTCCCCACCTTATCTTATAAATAAGACCCTTTGGAACCATTATAAATCGATTTTGACTTTAATATAAAATAATATTTTGAGATATTCCTAAGGTGCCCCTCTCCTCCCTTATAAAAGGACACCTCCTCCCCCTCCTCCTCACACCAAATTGAGCCCTCAAGATCGGCCAACCCCTGCCAAAATCTCTTCTCCACTTCCCTAGAAACATCCTAGAGGTTCTGGTCTTCCTCAAAGACCAATTTTAGTTCCCTAAGAGGAGGTCTCCAAAAGGCGCTTCAAAGAAGAGGTAATTACCGTTACCAATTCTTTCATCTTTATTTCTTCTTCCACTTCTTCTTTTTAGGTTGTTTCATTATGAAGTAATAACATCAGTATCACTCATATACTGATATGTTATTATAAGTATGAAACAACCCTATTTCACCATCTATCCATCCTACGGAAAAAGAAATCACCGCGCGTGCGTACGTACGGAATACCGTCTCCATGCCGTGGTGTAATCTATTTTCCACCACCACCTTACATGGATGGGTATAATGGTGTAAAGAATAACTATACATAGTTATTCCAACATCATATTGATTCTGATATATTGTATAATACACTCCAATTCAATTCAATATTTATAGAAATGATATCATCGCTCGTGCGTACGTACGGACTACCGTCTCCACGACGCGATGAGATTCATTCTCCATGTTAACCATTTAAGAATGATTATAATGTATATATAAGAAATAATAATGAAATATATGACATTATAAAGCTACTGGATTTATGTATATATATACATATGTATGTCATCTACTTACTTCCATTTCAAAACAATAAGGAAAGAAAAACAGCGTTCATGCGTACGTACGGACTACCGTCTCCATGAACAGTGTTTTTCATTTTATTTATCTACCTATTATATATATATATATCCTGAATATATATGATATATAAATAATATTTTATATTCTGGAAGTGAGTAAATCATGATATAAGTAATAATGATGTCAAGAACAACAAGTCAAAACACCTACGATAAATGAAACGATTTTACCCAAAACGCTTCTTTAACATGGAATTTACAAAAGAACGGGTAATATAATGTCATAAGTGAACCATATATGATATCATAACAATTAATATGATTCTGTAATAAGTCAATAACATGATTTAAATCATTATACAGGAGGTTCGGACACTTACAAAGCAAGTCGGACCTAAGGTAAGGGAAATATCGCAATCTCATTTTTATCCGAGATTGTTTTTACTTTGGCATTTACTGGGGTGTATTTTATCATCCACATCCATGTTCCCTAAATATATAATATTATTTCCATCCACTTACAATATTTTAAATCCAATTTTACCCTTTGGTGAGTTTTAGTAAAGAATATGAAAGGAATCTTTTGTCGCTTTTTCGTACGAGGTACTTTTTGACTTTTCCGACAAAAGTACGAGAAGAATGTTTTCTTTTTAACTTATACGGCATGAATGTATTTTTAAAACATTGTTTACAAGAATCTTCCTTTACAAGTTTTCAAGTTTATTTTTAATCAACTTCTTTTATTTTAAAGTTGTATAACATGTTAAGAAAGGAAAAATGTTTTTCAAGAAGAAAGGATATTTTCCTCAAGAATGGAGTTCAAGAGTTTTATCAAAATTATTTTCCATCTAAGATAATAAAGGGTTCTGTTTTTATCCCTAATATTACATTGATTTGATCATGTTGTGATGGAATTATTTTTATTAATTCCTTTACCTTATATGATTTGTTTTATGATGTCATGATGTTTCAAGAATCCCATTTTTTGTTACATGTGTTATGCGATGATGTATGTTTTATGATTATGTGGCACACATAAGAAAGGATTCATTATAAGATGGGTGGGACCTATATCTCCCTCCAATGAATTGGGTAAAGATTTTATATCTCATGAGATAGACATGGCTGGAACGGAAGGTTATTTCGGTTCAGTGATACAGGACTGAAACGAGGAGTGAACTCGGTTCAGAAAGGGACTTTGTCCACTAAGATAGTCTTGGCAATGTTTCATGACTAACAAGAAATGATTTTACATGATTATGTGTGCATGCCACAAAGTTTCAAGTTTCATGTTATGATTATGGTGATCTCATTTTCACTTCTATGATTTGTTCCATGTTAAGATATTATGATCTCTTTTGCAGGTTTTGATTTTCATAAAGATATGATATGATTTTTATTTCCTTTATTTGCCCTTGCTGAGCATTTGAGCTCACCCTTTTATGTTTTCTTTTCCCCAGGATATAAAGAAAGGTTTTAGGTAAAAAAAAAGGGATGACCTTTATGGGAGATATTGAAGAACTTTCACCACGATTAGAAGATTACGTTCCGAGTTTCCAAAGACACTAAACTATTACGATCCTTTAGTGTGTGTTTTTGTTATGTTCTAAGTATTCCGTAAAAGTAATGTAATGTCCGTGTACGTCAAGCTTCGGGTCTCTACAACAGAAGTGGTAATATTTCATTTAAACGAAAAATCAGTTATTTAACTACCACTTAGTGGTTTCACTATTCATCAAAAATTGAAGTTTTTCAGAACAAGGCCAAAATTTCACCCTAAGCTATAATTGATATTCCGAATTCAAAAATGATGTCTATTTTACAAAATTCCAAAATTATATGTTTCATTAATTAATTTTATAATTAATTCCCGCTGTTACGACAAATAGCGTGTTTTTAAGAAACAATTTATATCAAAAGATTGGCAATTCTTTATGTCCAATTTCAATGTTAAATTATTTCTGATGACCACCATTGGATAAAATGGTAAAAATATATTCTAATTATACTTTAAAACCACTAAATAGTATAATTTATCACTATAAATTATTTTGATTAACAAAGTTGTTTTTAAGGAATTTTCACTATTCATAAAAAAATTAGAAGTTCTCAGAAAAATACCAAAAATTCAACATAGGCTAATTTCGATATTACGAATACAAAAATGAAGTCCATTTTGAAATATAAAATTTCTATAATTTTAAAAAGTGGTTATTACTATTCATAACGGCTAATTTGATTAGTTTTAGTGCGTTAGAACTCGATGTTGCGTACAATGCAAGCTATTACATTATTGAATGAGAAGCGTATCATGGAATCTCGGGGTGTTACAAATTCAATGAGAATCATCATTCTTACACATTACTTTTAAAGAAATCATGATACCACTAGAAGAAATAGAGTCCTACAATTAGCTTAACTTTCCATCTAGGTCCATTTTAAGCATAAATTCTCTATACGGTCCATTAACATAAGAGGTAGAGTGTACCCAAAAAATGAGAGTGAATATCCAAATGAAGTCACAACTCTAACATCATTCCTTCATCCTCAAATTCAATAATATATTCGGTGTCCTGTGCATAAGCTCAGCAAAACGTTTTTCATACTCATTCACAGTCAGGTTGGCCTCTGTGAGTTTAAAAAACTATATGTACATTTCAAACAACATCTAATATAGATTGAACATGTCATTGAAAATAAACATGATGTCCTTCCACTACAATATATAATGCTTATCCACTGTCACCATAGTATCCCACCATATTATGCAAGGTCATTCTAGCATGAAGGTAAAACACGTCACATTGATTTCATAAGTTGTGTCTATGAAACCAAAAAAATGATCCATACTGTACATCCTATCCCTGTCCTTTTGAGGATCATTTTATACTTTTAAACGTGTAGGATTCTAGTTACGAATCACTTGAGAACTAGTTTTGAGAATGACTCTTTGAGGTCCCACTACTAGTACCTGAACGATAACTGGAGGTGGTTCATGTACCAAATCATGGATAGTGAACACAATCAACTCAATAATATTTGGATAAAAAACATGATTTTCTCACTAAGGTTCAATATTTCCTTCCTCTTGGATCTGATTCATACATATTCTCGAAGGCAGGATGCCACATAACATCAAAAAACAACAAGGAAGTCATCAAATAGACACCCTAATAGAGAAACATGGGAAAATTAATCCCATTGAATTGAACCTATAGATTTATATTTAAAACTATAAATGTAATAATATGTAAAATCCCAGAACTATTATAAAAGATATCTTTTAGTAACCACCCTTGAAAACATAAGGCTCATTTCAATGAGTGATGTCCATGTACTCAATCAAAACTACCTCCAAAGTCCCAACATGATTTCTAAAATGCATACTGACATCAAGAAAAAATCCAAAAAACCTCTCCTTTGAAACCACTATGTATTGATCATGCCTGGGTACCCTGTTAACATGATAACTTATCCAGTCCTAACATATCCCAAAGGTTATTCTTGATCCCCATGGAGGTGACTAGTACCTGGCACAATACAACATGCATGTGGGAAGGAATTTTCCACAAACAATACAGAAAAAAAAGAAACAAGGCAGCATGCATATCAAAAGATACTCCCTTTGGAGTAATATGATAGATGTAATATATGCATTAAATCCAAAAGTATTATAACTCATGTACGGAAATAGAGGAAAATACCCTAATTCCCTAAGGATACAAATCCCCACAACCCAAGATTAACATTTGTATCCACCTTTATTGGATCCTTTACCCTTGCTTAAACAAGTAATGAGATAATCTAAAATAACCCCAATGAAAAAGTAGGTTGTGATCCAACTCCGAGGAATATTTTAAAAAATATTTCAAAACAAGAGTACAATATAAAATTAACAAATAATGTTCTTTCAATTTAAAAAAAATAATCTTGTTTGGAATTTACAAAATCATATTTAAAAAAATCATGCATTATAATTTAAAATATGAAAATTCTTATAGAAAATCATGCTTCACATTTAATTTGATGGAAATAAATTCTAAAAGATACTATAAATTAATGGATTCCTTACAGATGTGGATATATTCACAAAATTGATTAAATGAACACTTTTATATATAAGATTTTACATAAATTCTCAAGGCATGTAAAAAATTATACCACATTGGAATATACATTTGAAATAAAACAAACAAGAAATATTATGATTTGATAAAAATGAAAAATAGTTACCCATTTTAGGGATCCAATACTATGAAATGGAATGTCATTACAAACACCCCTTTGGGAATAAGTAAAAGGGAAGTCATCAGCACAAATTATGGAATATGATGTACCGATATGATGTTTTAGAACATTGTAAATTTTTATGTGCCACCCATGATAAATCACTTACATACTAAAAAATTATTGTGCTCAAGATCATAATATTATGGGAAATATATTTCAACACAACATTTAATACAATTTTAAACAATCTTCCGTTTCCAATATGCCAATTTTTCCTTTAAAACCATACTAGTCTCTTAAGAAAAAACATTCCTTTTACCAAGATGATACCTGAAGGTTCCCATTGAATAATTTTTATCCATTTTTCATAAATAAATATTTGAAAACAATTCCTGATATTTCAAAATGCATTTCACAATTAAACATAATAGATTTATTTTAAAAAATTTCAATAATTTAATCACAAACCCCTAATTCACTAGATATGGGGTTTTTCACAAATTATCCATAAAATAAATTTGTAAAATTAAATAAAACAAATTCTTTGATTCAATTTCAATAAAAAACCAAATTATAAATTTAAAAATTCGAATATCTATAATTTACAATTCCAGTACACAAATACATTTTTTCCAAAAACCAATTATCATTGGAATTATGTTTCCCAACAACCAATTGAAATACTTATAGTCCAAATCCAAAAAAAATCACATAAATTCAAACTATTAAAATATATACAATTTAATTAGGTTATATATAAATGGTTTATTACAATGGAACCACCAACCTCAGGATTAATGGATCTCAGTTCTCAAAATTTGTTCCATGATTCATCAATGAAGAGAATCAAAAACCCGATCCAAGAAAAAAAAATAATGAATCCTCAGTTAAGTTCTATTATAGTAGGTATTGGGTCCTCCAACAACAATGTATATCAACAAAACCCTAGAACAAAATAGATACCACAGTAGATTGAGAATGTGAGAATAAAACTAACCAGAAGGAGATCAACTGTTGTTCTCCTAGATTCAGATCACTTCTGGGGGGTGGGATCCTATGGTCCAAAAAATCCTCCTTACATGTTCTATAGATGGGAGAACCGAGTTTGGGTCCACAGAGGACTGAATGAGACCTAAAAAGGGGTTTGGGATTTTTCAACAAAATAACGATTCTAATAAAAACATGTTTTCACGGTTTCTTAGAAAATGACACACCTTTTGATTAAACCATGATCAGGCCATATGCCCTTTATAAATGAGCCACACAATTTCTCCTAATAAGAATCATAAAATCATTAACCTTGAACAAGCTATGTTGATCTATTTTCTAAAAACTATTTATTTTTCCTATATTAGCATTCACGGTTTGGAAAATAGTGCACATGCCATGCACCCACTATGCAGTATCCCAAATTATTAATGAATCTTAAATTTTAAACCCGAAACAACCCCAAACTAAACCCAACCATTTTTCAATAAAAAATGAGGGTTTAATAATATATAAAAATGGTAATGGGATGTTACACAGTTATTATGAGTTATCATTTTTGATAAAATCAATGATACCCCACTTATTTATTCTCCCTTTTTCCCACCATATATCTGGAATTTCCCTATGTCAATCTATTATCCTCATTCCCTTCTTGTTTATATAGGTCTATTTAAAATTTTGAGAGAATATATATGTTCCATATATTATTTATCATCATCATAGCTTTATTAATATATGATAAATTAATTCAAAACATACATTTAATTTAAATAAATATTTTATAATTAGAGCCACATAAAAACCTTGAAAAATAAGAACTATGATTTTTGATATTTTTGTTAACATAAATTGTTACGACATCCAAACTAGATCTGTAAAATAATTACTTCATTATGTTATTATTATATATTCATAGAAATTATTATTTTGATAGCACCATGGAATTATTTTTCAGTATGATTGAAATCCCTTCACCTTTTGGTTTCTATCATTAGACTCCTATATTCTCAGTGTGACAAAATAATAGAAAAACCTTTAATCTAACAATTTATTTCATGATCCTCCTTCAATAACACAAACCAGTTTCTCTAGGAATATATAAAAATACAATCTCCAACTAATTTATATCAATAACATACTATTATAATTCTATTTACAATTAATCTATGTAAAATATTTTACAGATTTTCAATGGGGCCACCTTTATAGCATGAATCTCAATTCATATTAATAATGATATTTAAAATGGGTAAATCTGATATATGACATTTACAATGTGCCATAAATCATTTCAGTATGATTAGTTTTATATAATACTCCATGGGTTTTAGTTATTCATATGTGTCCTTTACCCCACCATATATATATTATTTAATAATTTTACAAAGGACCATTTTGGAGTGGATACATATATGATTGTGTAATAATTCATTCTTAAAATATTTTAAATATTATGTGACAACAAACTAATCTTTATACTTATGATTATATATTGATTATTATCATATAGATAGAACTAATCCAACTTATTCTAAACTTTTAAAAATTTCATGGTATCAAGTCATCATGTACCCTTGAACCTCTTATAAAGTCTCATCATCTACTTCTTAATCAAAAACAAACTAAAAATACTTGGAGGATTCTTTTTAATAATATTTTATCAATTATAAATTCTGGATTGATTCAAAACTATACCATACACCTTTATACTATATATCGGTATCTTGATCATTTTATTCAAGAGATTATCCGCTCTAAATCACTCAACCATGGATTTTTTCCCAATTCCTCACTACTCATTACTCTAAAGGGACTATTGAAATGAAATGATTTAAAAATTATCTATAAACTTCATATTAAATATACATATACCAAATATGGTATTGTAACTTATGGTCACAACACAACCTATTTGGGTTATGTTGTAACCTTTATTGTGATCATGAGAGAGTAATTAGTTAATTTTCATGAATCATTGTGAAAAATGTCATTTGGTTCCAATAATAATAAACATTATTAAATTAATATTTACATTTAATTATATATATTATCTTTTTGAATCATGTCCAGACCCCCATTTTGATATCTACAAAATTAATTTTATAAAATTTTCATCAATTTTACTCTTTACCATGTGTGAAATAAATTTTGAATATACATCCTTAACATGCATTAAAATATGAATGAAGAACTTTTTAAGTTGTTTTTTGATTTATCTAAAAAATGATATTAGTTTAGCCAATTAAAATATTTATTCCAAAGGGACTTTTTTCAATAAAATCAAATATGGATTCTTGAATTCATAAATTTATTTAGAGATTTCCCTATTAAAAACTATAGGTTCCACTGAAGATACAATGATATTTGGTGATATTGCTATCAAAAAATTGTATAATGATACCCATCCCCATAGTTATATAATATAAAATAAATAATTTCCATATAATACATTTCTTCAGGAAATCATGTAACCACAAGGAACATAGAATATTAATCCAATATATATTCTCGATCATTATGGATTTTCAATGCATCGATTTATTAAAAAAACGAGCCATCACATTTCATTCACCATAATGAATGAGAAAATAATATTCCACTCTTAAAATAGAATATAAAATCATATGTTAGGTATATAGGTAAGATTATAATTATATTTTGTCTATTTTTATCAAGGGATCAAATATCATATGTTTTATTCAAGAGGAAAAATCCCATCATGATTAAAATTAATTGATTATACGATCAACAACATACCCAACCACCCATTATTATCTATATAGTAATGTATAGGTAATAAATTCATAAAATTATTCATTCAGTCATGCTATGTACCTTTTTATAACCACAAATAATTGGGAAATAAAAATATGAAATATTATACATTGTATATAGAAGGAATCAAGTGTGACACTAAATGTGTTATATTTTAAATATTTTCAAACACAATAAACTAATTTTGATTTAAATAATAATATTTATATCATAACATGAAATCATACTCACGATAACCTTGGAATTTCATAATCAAAATTGATACTATATGATTAACAACAGTAATGCAAAAATCAATGTCATAATTTGTAGTGGTTAATAATTATTAATTTCATATTTTAGATGCATCAAATATGAATTAATAAAAAATTATATATGCCTTGGGTATAACATGATATATTTAATATTTAAAAAATATATCAATAATTTAATATAGAAAACATATAAAATTTCTAGCCTCATATCTCATATGAATGACTAAAAAATTAATTTTTTTTTTCTTTATTTTTGATATTGTTAAAATAATAAAATATTGATCTATTTACATGATCATAATTATTTGAACCTATGATAAGACCCTCTAACAAAATACCCTTAACAAAATATATTTATGATGTAATAAATTCTTTATTATGATTATATTAGGTATAATATTAAAAAAATTAATCTTTATGAAGAATTATTCAATATCCTTTACTTCACAACATCTAATGTCATAATTTTATTAATTATTTTTCTATAGAAAAATTAATTTATAGGTTCGTGATCATAACATTTTACTATATTTATATTAAAATGATTCATTTGGTAGCATCATGGTATTATAATGTAATTATTTATATAATTTATTAATCAATATACTCTAATTGTTTTTGGATATTATGTGTTAGTCACATTGAATTTCGTCTAGTGTAATCTTTTATATATTTCATATTGATATTATATTATCCCTAATGCACTCCAACTATATTTTTGGAGAATATATCATTCCATTATATCTTGATTTTATTCAAAATTATATTTTAACGAGATGAAAAACAAGATTTATTTCTATTAAATGTAATATTTTAAAATTAATATATCGAAAACCATATCATATATGGTATTGTATGTTTTTTCAGATTGATTCAAAAATGGAGATGTTAATTTACTAAATATTCCACTAATTGGTGGTAGAATCATGATTCATCACAAATCAATAAATATCTTGGTTAATTATTTATTTTGGATGAAACAATTTTAACAATATATTATTTTTAATAAATGTTATAAAACCGAATGAATCTTAAACCATGTGTGTTGTCTCATTTTATTCGTAAATACATTTTGTTAAAGACGATCCATTTACACAACCATTTTTATTTACACCATATCCCTTGGATACATGCCATTTTTTAGGAGAAATCGATAATGTGATCATCCTAAGGGAGTCACTGGAAATTACATTCCTATCTCATGATCATATTTTTTTGTAGTTCCCCAGGAATAAATAAATAATTTCATGATTATCGATTACATTCAACACATAATCCCTAAATGACATATGATGACAATAATTAACTTACTTAATATCCGGAATGTAGCTCTCCCAATGTGTTATGTTGTGGATATATCGGTGTAGACTTCTATAAAAACCCATTTCATGGTTAGGATGAAGACAATTTATAACATGAGGTATTTATCATATGAAGGAAAAAATAGATAGGTGTTTGAAGTAAGAAAAGTCATACTATATAGAAGACTTCCATTTATAAATTTTTAAGAAAGCTTAAAATACCAGGAAAAAATTTATTCCTTTCATCAAATATATTAATTTACAAGCTAATACTTAATTTTGTGACCGTTTTTTCAAAAGGAAATCACCTAAAGGCCAATTTTTCATGGGATCATGTGATGAATCACATGAAAAATGATTTCCTATTATACTCATACTAATTAGATAATATCACATGGGATCCTAATAAAACAAAAGCTATGTGATCACCTAACCCCCATGTCTCTACATGAATCATGAGACCATCTAACCTTCATGCCATTGTGTGACCCCAAGATCCCTTGAGCAATCACATGAGCTAATTATTTTCATTTAATCATTATAACCCAATACATCCACTCAAACCTTCATAGTTTGTATTGTCTCATGTAAGGACATATTAGTTATGGGAAACCAAATTTGTGTAGGTTTCTATATTTTTTATGTCATGGAAAATATCTCATTGATAAAAACTATCATTATTTACCCAATAGTGAGTGATGAATATACAAACTATGAATACTCTTATTCTATTTAAAAAATAGATATGAATGATGTATTTTTTGAGCCCTGAGTTCCATATATATTATATACTCAAATTATCTCTTTATATGAGTCCATATTTCTAGAAAATACCATGAATGTTTCCTGACATTGTCTCCAAATTCCATAATATTTTCTTCAAATTTAAATGTTACTTGTGAAATATCATAAATATTCCACATATATCCATATTCATAATGGGATATGTAGAAAAATTTCTCATTGGGGAGCTTGCGTTCATAATCCCCACACAAATCAATTTTTATAAACTTATGTTATGTGATTTATCATTTGATATATCTTGGTACACACACCTTGAATGAATAACATGGGTACAAATATTTAAAATTACAATTCCATTAAAATATGAAAAATACTTCTATTATGGGTATCCCCCTCAGATGTAAATCCTAACTATGTATTACTTCACTTAAATGGAATATAATCTAAATTATACATGTTAGGGAAGCCTCATGTTATTACGCCCCCACATGATCTTATATTACTTCCCAATTTAATACAATAACACTCATAACATTAGAACAATATATACATTGATTTTGGTTTTTACATGATATTTTGGACAAACATATGAGGATTTAGTAAACATATCTCATATAAAAAATCAATCTATATATGTCCAAATCAAGTGATTTAAAACTTCATGATTTAATATTTACTACATATTGATAATCTAAATTGTACATTCCTTTATTATTACCTTAAAATATGTCACTCAAACAAATTGATAATTGACTCCCATCGTGACCGGATACATATAACGACGCACTGATGTTAAAACCCAACATCATCCAAAAAATTAATCCTCATATTTCTATATTCATTAAGAGATTATGTACTCCATTCCTCATATTTCTAAAATCATGTCTGTCTTTCCATCCTATCCACATAGGCCATATTTCCTGTGTATCATCATTTATTACTACATATTTATAAATAAAACCATTCCTCACCTTGAGGGGCATATTTCCTCCAAGTCCCATTATATCATCCCATTTGGTCATACTCCAAATTTAGATCATATTTAGAAATCTATTCTCCTTGTTAAACCAATCCATCCTCATTGGGATATATTTATTTTTTGAAAAAACCACAAAGGGCCACTCATTCGTAAGTTATGAACTAATTATAATAAGGAAACATTTTCATGTTTTTCTATAATGGATAATGTTGAATTGAATGGATTGGTTCTTGCATCCTGACCATAAAAGGTATGATGCATCTCAATAAATGGAACTAAACTTCATGGGTTATGATTCCTTTCACAAGTATTTTTATATATCCCATTAAGGGACCAATCCATATACCAAAAAACCTACCACTTTCTTAGAAGGTTTTTAAATATAGAGGATGTAGCTGTGTGGATTTGGAAGCATTACAACCCCAAAACTAGCACCACTATAGAAACTCTGATACATGGATATTTTTACACTGATAGGAAACCTATGATATTCATATATATTCACATAGTAAAACAATATAATATTAATCCTAGGGTAACTAATCACACAATCGTATTTGGGATAGATTAATGAAGTATAATTAAATTTATAAGATAGTCCTAGTGTATGAAATGTCCACTCAATAGGGAGTGATGATCCCTAACTCCCATCAACTTGATCAATGTGGTTTCTAAGAGTCAAAAAATAAATCATTAATAACTACATCCCATTATAAAAAGGCATGTATCTCTATCCATACGTGGTGTAGTTGTGTGTTTTGGGCTAAAAAAATGATCCCCCCTTGGAGACTTTCCTAGATTGGATTACAGATCCTTCAAGAGTGTTGTATTGCTCTACATAGCCACTCATCCAAACCAAACACCAAGATTATCCATTTTTGGTTGAAATAATAATGATGAACCAAATTGAATATTTCATAAATAAAATAAATTGGTTGAAAACATATTAGACCTCTTTGTTTTTTCACCCATGAATAGAAAAAAGCAAGAATCCTACATTGATAGAAAATTAAGATTACCTTGCATAGCTGGTTTAGCATGATTCTTAATTTCAATGTTTCATTCAATTGGGATATATTTTTTAATATATAAATATATAAACGATTCAATAAATCACAACATGAACTAAATAAATATAGTTATTAAGTAATAATTTTATCACTCAAACCTCCAAGATATCTAATGCCTCTACAATCTAAAGGTAAATGCTACCCTCTCAACACATTTATTTCTAGATGGCGCACATAATGGTCAGTGAGTACCACTAACATGGGACCATCCAAATCCAATAGGATATATAAGTGGGTCTCATGAAACTAATGCTCAGAGGACCTCCTCTTCAAAGGAATGATCTGATGAATCCCAAAACACTAGTGACCACTGCCCATTACCATGGAATCTAACCCCCATAGAATACAAATCCATACATTCCATAGAGTAGAATGTGAATCATGGAATAAATTATGACTTCACATTAGTTTAGTTTTCCGCTATAGGTAAATTTTCAAACAACCACAGCACAAGCATTATGAAATTTTCACCCCTCTATTTCTTGCTGATCATGCTTATTGCAGTGTAACTAACCCAAACCATCAGACCTGGTAGCTACAGATACATCATTGGTTGAGAAATTCATTTCATTATGGAGGGCATGATCATATCGTGACCTCATATAATGAATAATAGGAGAATATTACAAATATTCGTAGTGGGAATGATCTTATCCATATTCACCCACATCTTGTTGACAAACATATACTAGTGGAAATCTTGGAATAAGAATATATTCCAACCCTTGTACATGAATAACTTTTGTATATTTTGATGAATGATTGAGGAAAGGAGTTATCTTATAGTCTAGCCTCAGTTAATGATATATAAAAACTTATATTGGTGACTAATATTTATAAGATTATATTCATTCCCACACTATTCTAATGTTCTGATATATATTAGATGTAAGGGTGGATATTCACCAACATATTCTTGAAATGGCACAAGGTCTTTAAAATTCCCCTATTTCATCTTATAGAGTAGGGTATCAACAATAATAGATTTGTACTATAATGTAAGAGTGTGTTATTTCTCCAAAATATGAGGATTAGTATCATATTCCATTTAGGTAAAAAGTAATAGGAACAAGCTTATATCATCAATAAAATTTGATTAACTTAACTAAATTTTATAATCCCATAAGGATAAGCTAATATTCCTACCAAACAAGTCTAGGGGTATATTTCAAATGAAAAGTCATTAAAATCACATATTATACATCCTATTGAGGTTTGTCAACATATCCAAGTTATCACATCAAGATATGCTCATATCCACAAACACTATTGAAAATATAATTAGAATATCTTGACAGCTAACATTAGCTCTGAATATATTCCATCTTCCACTAATGAATGATTAAGATGTCATCTATCAACATCCATATAGGAATAGTCTCATATCCCTTAATCAATTTTGGAGGTATATCATCATATTCTAGTGGGGATTGAATGTCAGAAAGAGTCTCATTTTCTAACTTCAACAATGATTGGACAATTAATTCTAGAAACCACCCCAACGAAAGGCCCACATTCATACTAAACATCAATATGATTTCTATCAGATCATAACAGCTTTTTGATATTGGGTATATATTTTATCAGAATACCAAGTAAACAGTTAATATATTATGATGAGAAAGAAATTCATTGATCCAATTAAAAACATGTATACACCCATATCCATTTAATAGTCATACAATTCAAATTATTTTTGAATATTGAATAAATTTAGTGAAACTCCCTAATCACCCATGAAATATGTGTAGAACAAGATTTCCATGCACATCAACTATAAGAATTACGTAATTTTTTTCCACGTTCTAGATCGATCGACCTCAAATGCATTAAGAATAAAGTCAGATTACACAGTGCAGCCTCAACTTGGGATGTGGAGACCTAGAGTAAAAAAATATGATATTTCAAATCAATTTGAATCTATACTGACCAAGATTGTGATCATGGATGCTACATAATATTCAAAATAACTCTTGGACGCAGATGTAAAATCCTAATAGAACTCCTAGTGGATTGTTAAAATAATTAGTAAAACATATGTATATTGTGTGGAAACAAATTTATTAAAATGTCATACCAATATATCCCTCACACAAATAGAATGATATAAATCCTTATAGTGGAATATCACTCCCCTATAATTTTTAAAAAAAATAAATAATGTTGACATTTTATGTTCTCTGGTTTTTAATGGATCCCAGATAAATCTAATACCTCTATGAACCATCCAGTGTCATGGACATTGTTAGGGTAATTCAACTCCCATGATGCTGATCATTAATGGGTATGATAAGAATGACATAAATCCCTTAGAATAAAAAATATCAATGCCTAATTCAGAGAAATGGTTCCAAATTTCAATTCTGTGATCATATAGTAGGAAACTATATATAATTGCATACATAAAATAACATGAATTCATATCCACGTGATAGTGTAATTAATATTCCATCAATGATTGATGTACGCTATCAAAGGAAAATCCAAAATACTATATGTTGATAAGAACACCGCTGAATTTTTTAATCTTGATATTTTCAAGTGGGTTTTAATACTTGGGAAGAAAAAAATTTAAATACGGTGTCATGAGGTTTTCTTCTTCAAATATCTTGAGATCCAACCCTGCAGGACCATAGAGCATTCTAATGATTTAGTCTATGTTTCCCATCAAACCAAAAAATGATTTACTAGATTATTCTTATATAATAGTGTTGATCCCTAGAGATATCACAACACGAGACAAGAGAACCCCTCTTTCAATTTATATTGTATTATTGTGATCATATGTAGCAATAATAGAAACTAAAAATTACCTTACAATTTACCTTACAATTTTGGAAGTAAATAATAGACTAATAGAATGTGATAATCTCCAAGATTATCCTGGTCATGACTCCCATTTGTTTTAATTAATCAGTCCAAGGAGAGTCACATTATCCCTAATTAGGGAAAGATATGATTCCATATTATCTAAAAATTCTATGGATACTGTTTCCCACATCGAGATGGTGTATGAATAGGATTATCATAGATATTTCACTTGAACATTTGAAGAAGGCATCTCTCGGAAAATTAATTTTATCAAGCTTATAAATTTGATGATCGATAAAGGACCTGACCTGAAATTATTAGTGTGACCATACCTATAGAAGAGTTGGCGACATATAAATAAATCATTAAGAAGATTCATTATATATTTCATGAAATTAATTGAAAATTTCTAATCTTGACACCAACCTTCCTACCCATTAAATAATCTTTCCAGATGACCATTGGGGATTCAAACATAAATCTATGAAAATGAATCCTTATCATTCAACAAATTTTGAATCATAAGTTTATAATATTATAAATATTAACCACATTCAAGAGTAAAATTACCTAAACTAAATATCCAATATCTTCCCCATGAATAATGAGAATGGGTAAATCATGGCCTCAATCATCTTTTGGGATCTCAACCAAAATTTTCCAAATGGAGAATTCCCAAATTCCATCATTGAACTTGGGATTATTATGACCATAGGAATAAATGCCCATTCCTTCATGGATGTTAAATTTGGGTAAAACAAGATATGTATGTCCCCTTCCGATAAGGAAAATTCAACTTTTAGAGAACCCAAAGGTTTATTCTAATACCTATTCATACCCTTCAGTTTAAAAAATTTTGGTTCCATATTCTAATAAGCTATGAATCAGATATTCTAGACATTTTTGGGAGAATAATGGTGTTTTAGGGCGATGAATTGGTAGTTATATCCCATCATCATTTTGACCATATTTACGACCTTGAATATATTTTCAGAAACAATTAGTAACATGTCATGAAAATGAACCCTTTCATGTGTGACATCATGGAAACATCAGGACAATTCATTGGGCTTACTGCATGAAATCGCAATATAGAGGCTAAACCATAAATTAGTAGTTAAATAATCTTAATTTCACATAATTTTATCCTTAAATATCTAGGCATACTTCTTGAATTCCAAAATTATATTAATAATTCCATGGCTAATCTTATTAGAATTTTCCTCTCCTTTACAAGAAATATGAAGAAGAGATTAACTTATCAATGGGAAAATGTTTTCTAAGAAGTCTATGTGGACCTCAAACAGTATTTTAGACACCCACCAATCATAATGATGGTAGTATGTGGTAATTAAATCATCAAATATGTTGCTATTATAATGAAATCTATAAGTGTAGTTCTTGTATATAAAATTTTTTTGGGAATGAAACAATTCTCTAAAATCATGAAAATGATTCTTGATATCAAGTAATTATATTCTATTATAGAGAATAAGAACATCGGAGTCAATTTTTATGTATTAATGATGAGTAACTACATTCATTTCCACAATTTTTGTTTAGTCTATCATATTGACCCAATCAATTATATCATCTTCATCCCTATGGTGAATAGGTTCATTTCCTGATGGGAGGTCACCAATAGGCAATATGACTTTAATTAATACAACAAAAGGCCATATAAGGCCAATCACTAGTCTATTTAATCATATTGTATCACACTATGGAAATCACACAAGTAAATACTGATCATCTAGATGATTGAGTATTACTTTTTTATTATATATACAAAATAAAGGGAATGTGTTTCGAATGAGACACTTCTTGTAAAACATAGAAAAAATGGAAAACTAATAATTTCATAAGGATTGTTAGAGGATCACCCTATTAACCTCAAAAAAATAAACCATTCCATATTCATTATTTTTATCTGAATGATAAAATAAAAATTGTGAGGAATTAAA
Organism: Viscum album; assembly: GCA_963277665.1. Classification (NCBI taxonomy): domain Eukaryota; kingdom Viridiplantae; phylum Streptophyta; class Magnoliopsida; order Santalales; family Viscaceae; genus Viscum; species Viscum album. The sequence goes on from OY728140.1 coordinate 167,316,626, forward strand.
TTACATTACTATGTTTATGGAGAAAAATAAAATCCCATTATTACTTTCTTGAAGAAATCCTATTTTTTGGAAATAGTACATATAATTTTCATGGATGCTTCATAGAAATTTATCAAATAGATCAATAGTTAATATAACACCATGAAAGAAGATTTTAATCCTCTAATTAGTTATGTAAGGGGACTGATTGTGGAGTAAATATTTGAACTAACATTGAACCACATTCTACACTCACAGAATTCCCATTACAATGTTTTTGTCAATGCAGCCACAACACTGGACAATCCAAATTAATACAAGATAGTATTCCATATAAAATATTTAATTATATTCTCCTCGATAATTCTCTATAACATAGAGGAGATAAATCAGATTGACAATATCCCTAGATGCGATGAGTTGATAGGGGATGAATGAATCCCATAATAAAAGACCATATAAATGGATCCATCACAATCATTAAATATGGTAATGTACACATCTGACAAAAGTTGACAAACATCACACTTCTTGATGGTCTAAATATACAAAAATTAAACTATAAATGAATCATTGATGTATTTTTCCTCAGATAGATCAGATAAGGAGTGAACATCATCATTCTTTAGGAAATCGATACAGGTTCAACAAATACCAAACATATAAATTTATAAATATTAATTCTGTATGGTTGAATTATCCTTATAAAACATAATTATCCATCTAGAATCATATAGAACCAGTGCCTTTGAATTATAGGAAATAGATACAACTGGATTATATATGATCTACATCATCTCCCATATTGTTATTAAAAACTAAAACCTTCTAATACATATCATAATTAATAACATTCATTATTACCTAGAGAAAATGAAACATAATAATGGGTGAGTATAGATAATCAGTGATATTAAATAAGGGAGATATCAATGATCAGATAATAATAACATGACTATCATGGTATGAGATCATTAGAATAAAATTTTAAAATCACACCATTTGTATGATAAATCATAACAGTGAGTCACTGAAAAAATCTTGCAAGGTCATAAGATATTAATAACAAAGGAATCAACAAACATGAGCCACGATATCATAATATAGGTATAATACAAAAGTTTTTGGAATACATATAATAATAGAAAATCATTTCATTAGTATTCAAGGAAAAATTAATAGGCTATCATAGTTGAATGTGTTCGCTTCCGGAACCATCACAGTAGTCATAGTTCACTCATAAGGCTATCATAGTAGACAATTTCCCTAACGGAACTAGGTTCACTACCCATTACAATCTTTTTTGTCTAATGGGATAAGTATTTTTATTCAATTCAATGGAAGACTATATAATTTTGGGCCCAACCATCACATTATAAATATCATGCACATGTTCTACACATGATAATAAAAAAAATTAATGAAATCAAACCCCCCTAAAATAAAATGCGTTTTATAAGAATTTCATAACAACATGACATTGGGAAAAAATATTTTTAGAAAAATTTCATCAGGACATCATATCATAACATGTAAAAAATGAATAGGGTTTATGATCATCATTTCATCCTAATCATTATCTAAATAGAGAAATAATATGGATTAATTCCTATAGTCATGTCACCATTAAATCATATGTAATTACATAGTTCATGGAATTTGATGAGTATAAATAATACTAGAAGATCATTAAATCTTTTGTGAGGAAAATACATAGTTGAAATTCATGACAAATTTATAAAAAAAATCACAATATATTATTAAAATATTTTTCTCTTAAATTAACCATAGAAAATTATATTGGAAATATTATAGTATTTATCAGTTTTGATAGTGGTGAATTCTATTCATTCCGTATAAGATAAAATAATTAATTCATTTAATATTTATATAAAAAGTCAAGAATTAAAAAATTTATAAATTTAGAAGAAGTTTCCTATAAGTTATTTTTTCAAAATTCAGACATGATTAAAAAATTCATTAAATAATCATTTGAAAAAACTGAAAACATTCTATAAATTGATTTCAAAAAATAAGGATATGGAAGTAAAATGTTTTTCAATTGATGAGAGAAACAATTCTAAATTTAATTAGAAAAATATTTTCAGACTTCTGAATACTGAAGCTGAATAAAAATAATGAAATTTTTTTCATGAAATAAATAATATGGATGAAAATTCTATAGTTTCATGAGCGATAGATCTTCATATTTCATCATTATACCTTGACAATAAACAATCCTGATAAATAATGATATTATAACATATATCCCTTACAACATTGGAAACATTAGAACCGTAATAGCCATGAATGATAAAATAGTTTATGGATATGTAAATCTCCATAAAAATCACAATTTTCATCATAAAAGGCCTCTAGTGGTAGTATAAACACCACTTAAAAAACAATTCATGTATATGCCATGGGTCTCACAAAAATTAAAGTATTATAATCCCATACTTTAGGTCTGAACTCGTTCATGCATGATTGAAAAAACAATATAATATATATTTATTATCAATATAATTCTGAATCATATTGATATATATCAAACCATATATAATTTAATAAGAAAAATTTATAACTCGTTTATTAACAATTATTTATTAAAATTATAGTTCTAAGAAATATCTACATTGTTTTCCATGTTTGATTTGGTTTTATCATTTTCGTCCTTGTACATTGATCTAAATTAAAACATATTAATAATTTTAATAATGGTATAAAAATAGAATGAATTTATTATATTCATATTTAGAGTCATTTATAAAATTTATATTATGAAAAATGAATTACGCCATTCATAGGTATATAAACCTATACGTACGCATACACACTATTTTAATATTTCAATGGGAGGAAACGAAGAAAGATAAATATTAATTACCCTTTATAGATTAATTATAATATCATATATATCATATATTTTCATCTAATCCATCAACATTACCGTATATGTATAATGGAAATGACAAATCAGTCACCTAATTTTGTGGGGTTGGTAGTCCACATGTATACATGAGAAACAATATCATTTTCTATTTGATTGGAATAAAAGATTGTATATGTGACACTATTATTAAATAAGTATAATTAATTAATAATTATAATATATAATATTTAAACCAAATATAATAACAATTCATGATATATGGTGATGAAAAATGAATCGTACCACAACATGAAGCAAGTAAGGCATATGCATGCACAATCAACACTTTCACATACCATTTAATAGAAAGTTGATGTGTAACTATTTTTTAAAATAATATTAAAAATTATGTATAAATATTATATTAAATTAATTATTTTATGTGATTATAACATATTTTTTTAGCATAAAAGTAGGATAAAAAATAATATGATCGGTTATGGAGATTACAACTTCTTTGAAACATATCTTAACATTTTCTCATAAGTTCCCCATGGTCGGTATTTTGCAAATACAAGAATATATAAAAGACACATGAGGAAGTTTACAAGATATTTTATCAATAGATTATTGATATATATTCATCACTGTAGTGTAAATAATTGAGGGAGGTGGTTCCTGTTTATAATTATTGTGAGAAGCACTTGAGAAATTTCATAAAATTTTGAATTATAATAAATTGTTATCAAGCCAAAATACCTCATATATTCTAGAAAGTTGATAATTCTTTAACATGAGGTCGAAATGATAATAAATATAACATAATTCTAATATGATTTGGTGTTGCCTTAAACCTTATCATTTGATTTACCCCATTAGTTAACCTATTTTAACATTAACAACATAAGAAAATATTTCACTCTTAAAGGTACATAAATTTACATATTATTTAAAAACTGTATAAAAAATGGATAATTTATAAAATTTTGGAGAATTTAATATTATAATTTTTCTCATTAAATATTTTTATGAATTTTATGTTATGTATTAAAAATTTATATTGATTAAATATCAATAATGAAAATTTTGACAATATTGAATTAAATTATAGCAAAAGGAATCAATAATTTTTTTAATTTATATATAATATTTTAACACAACACTAATATATATATTAATATATTAATTTTTTTATTCAATTGAATAACTCAAATTATATAAATTCTAATATTTTTAATATAATTTATTTTATTTTTTCATTAGTTGAGAAAATAATTTTTCACTATTTTGTAAGTAATAAAAGTTATTATTTAATACCAAAGATTTATAAATATATTAAAATAATAATACTAAATTTATTATTTTAATAATATACATTTTAGTTCATTCATAACATAATGATTCCCTTATGTGGACTCATTTTAGAAATTTAAAAGTAAGAGACTCAAATTTTGTAACTTTACTTACTTTGAATATTATAAAGTTTAGTTTCATGGGAATTTTTCAATTAAACAAAATAATTATGATATTATATTCATATGGGTAGAATAAAATTATCCTAATAGTAAATATTGTGAAAACATATGGCATTATACCTATGTTTTAAACAATATTAACCTAATTTACCATTTATCAAGGTGAAAAATTTTACCCTAGTTATTGTTCATATTGACCTAAACAAAAAGGGTACTACGAAACATATTTGAACATTCTAATTCAAAATATAGAAAAAAAATTATAAAATTTATTTTTATATGTGGTAAGTGAATAATTCAACATTTACCCTGAAAATTGTGATGGAAACTAGTTTTTCATTAAAATTCCATTTTAAATTAAAATATGTTTCGATAACAAATTAAGGTAAAAATCCATTTCAAGGATTATAATTAGTTTAGTTTTTATACGAAGGAAGTAATAAATATTTACACCTAATAAAAATCAGATAATTTATTTATAATTAATTTAAAATAGAATATAATATTCAAAAAATACTTGAACATTCACTATTTACTGAAAAATAAAACGTTTAAAAAAATCTCAATATTTAACCATAAGATACATTTTATATGTTTTTTGAAAAAATAGAATCCTTTAGTAAAATAAAAAATTTATACTTTCTGAAAATTATTTATAAAAAATTACCTGAAAAATTCAATAAATAATTTTTTTATGAAACCATTTTTTGAAGAACAAATTGTCTTTCAAAAAAATGTGTACTTATTTCCATTGAAATAACATATAAATTTTTAGATATTTAGTCCATTATATACATATATGAAAATATTATTAATCCCTTTTATTCTAACCTATTCAACATCTAGGTAATAAGAATAATATTTGTATAATAATATTTCATGGTTCATTTAAACTCATTGTTGCAAGTTGTACATGTTATCAAACATGATGACCTTTTTTTAAAATATCAAGGCGTTACATCATCACACCATTAAAAAATCACATCATCAAAACATTATCTTCATATATATGATCATTGTTTTTCACACTTAAATATCCCTTTTTAAATTCCTACAATGTAAAAAGGGTTAATAAAACATCAATTGAAAAGAGGGAATGGAAAATATGGAGTTCAGTTGGAATACCACATTTCATGGTTTCAAAAATGAAGTAATAGTATGAAGTGAAAATACAATCATAGAAGAAAATAATAATGTCTAAATCTTGATGTTTATTATTAGAGATCATTTTTCACAATAATATAAATTACCATTGGTCATAATAAATCAATGATGTGTAAGAAGACAATAAATTTAGATGATTTAATGGTAATAGGAAAACTGTTTCATTTCAAGATGTTTTCTCAAGAGTAGATTCATTCCTTTTTCATATGAATATGAATATAAGGAAATATATTAAATTTTAATTTATAATTTTATCCATTAATCAATTTCCACATTGTTAATATTTACAAAATTGATTAAATGAACACTTTTATATAAAATATTTTACATAAATTCTCATGGCATGTAAAATAGATTACCACATTGGCATATACATTTGAAATAAAAAAAACAAGAAAAATTATGATGTGCTAAAAAGGAAAAAATAGTTCCTCATATTAGGGATCCAATACTATGAAATGGAAAGTCATTACAAACGCCCCTTTGGGCATATGTAAAAGGGAAGTCATCAGCGCAAATTATGGAATAGGATGTACTGATATGAAGTTTTAGAACATTGTAAATTGTTACATGCCACCGATGATAAATCACTTACATCCTAAGTAATTATTGTGCTAAATATAAAACCATTATTGGAAATTTATTTCAACACTACTTTTCTTACAATTTTAAACAATCTTCCTTTTCCAATATGCCAATTTTTCTTTTAAAACCCTTCTAATCTCTTAAGAAAAAACATTCTATTTACCAAGATGATACCTGAAGGTTCCCATTGAATCATTTTAATCCATTTTTCATAAATAAATATTTGAAAACAATTCATGATATTTCAAAATCCATTTAATAATTAAACCTAATTGATTTATTTTTAAAAAATTCAATAATTTTATCACAAACCCCTAATTCACTAGAAATGGTTTTTTTTCAATAATTATCCATCAAATAAATTTTTAAAATTAAATACAACAAATTATTTGATTCAACTTCTATAAAAAACCAAATTATAAATTTAAAAATTCGAATCTCATTAATTTCCATTTCTAGTACACAAATACATTTTTCCCAAAAACCCATTATCATTGGAATTATGTTTCCCAACAACAAATTGAAATACTTATAGTCCAAATCCAAACATTTTCACATAAATTCAAACTATTAAAATATATACAATGTAGTTAGGTTATTTATAAATTGGTAATTACAATGGAACCACCAACCTCAGGATCAATGGATCTTAGTTCGCAAAACCTATTCCATGATTCATCAATGCAAAGCAACAAAAACCCAATCCAAGAGAAAAAATAATGAATCCTAGGTTCGGATCTATTATATTAGGTATTGGATCCTCCAACAAAAATTTATATCAACAAAACCCTAGAACAAAATAGATACCATAGTAGATTGAGAATATGAGAAGAAAACTGACCAGAAGGAGATCAACTATTGTTCTCCTAGATTCAGATAACTTCTGGGAGGGATCCTATGGTCCAAAAAATCCTCGTTGCATGTTCTGTAGATGGGAGAACCGAGTTTGGGTCCACAGAGGACTGAATGAGACCTAAAAAGGGGTTTGGGATTTTTCAACAAAATAACAATTCTAATAAAAACATGTTTTCACAGTTTCTTGGGAAATGAAACACCATTTTTTAAACCATGCTCTGGCCATATTCCCTTTATAAATGAGCCACAAAATTTTTCCTAAGAAGAATCATAAAATTATTAACCTTGAACAAGCTATGTGGATCTATTTTCTAAAAACTATAAATTTTTTCTATATTAGCACACACTGTTTGGAAAACAGTGCACATGCCATGAACCCACTATGCAGTAGCCCAAATTATTCATGAATCCTAAAATTTTAACGTGAAATAACCCCAAACAAAACCCAACCATTTTTCAATAAAAAATGAGGGTTTAATAAAATATAAAAATTTTAATGGGATGTTACACAGTTATTATGAATCATCATGTTTGATAAAATCAATGATACCCCACTTATTTATTCTCTCTCTTTCCCACCATAGATCTGGAATTTCCCCATTTCAATCTATTATCCTCATTACCTTTTTGTTTATATAGGTCTCTTTACAATTTTGAGAGAATATATATGTTCCATATATTATTTATCTTCATCATCCCTTTATTAATATATGATAAATTAATTAAAAACATACATTTAATTTAAATAAATATTTAATAATCTGAGCCACATAAAAACCATGAAAAATATGAAATATGATTTTTGCTATTTTTGTTAACATAAATTGTTATGACATCCAAACTAGATCTGTGAAACAATTCTTCTTTATGTTATTATTAAATATTCATACTAGTTCTTATTTTGATAGCACCATGGAATTTGTTTTTCCGTATGACTGAAATCCCTTAACATTTGGGTTTCCATGATTAGACTCCTATATTCTCAATGTGTCAAAATAATAGAAAAAAACTTTAAGCTAAACAATTATTTCATGGTCCTCCTTCAATAATGCAAACCATTTTCTCTAAAAAAAATATAAAAATACAATCTCTAACTAATTTAAATCACAAACTTACTATTATAATGCTCTTTACAATTAATCTATAGAAAATATTTTACTGATTTTCAATTGGGTCACCTTTATAGCATAAATCTATATTCATATTAATAATGATATTTAAAATGGGTAAATCTGATATATGGCATTTACAATGTTCCATAAATAATTTCAGTAAGATTAGTTTAATATAATACTCCATTGGTTTTAGTTATTCATATGTATCCTTTACCCCACCATATATATATTCTTTAATAATATTAAAAAACACCATTTTGGAGTGGATAAATATTTGATTGTGTAATAATTCATTCTTAAAATATTTTAAATATTATGTGATACCAAAATAATCATTATACTTATGATTATATATTGATTATTATCATATAGATAGAACTAATCCAGCTTATTCTAAAATTTGAAAAATTTCATGGTATCAAGTCATCATGTACCGTTGAACCTCTTATAAAGTCTCATCATCTACTTCTTAACCAAAAACAAACTAAAAATACTTCGAGGATACATTTTAATAATATGGTCACAATTATAATTTTTGGTTTGATTCAAAACTATACCATACACCTTAATACTATATATCGGTATCTTGATCACTTTATTCAATATATTATCCGCTCTAAATCACTCAACCATGGATTTTTTCCCAATGCCTCACTACCCATAACTCTAAAGGGACTATTGAAATGAAATGATTTAAAAATTATTTATAAAATTCATATTACATATACATATACCAAATATGGGCTAGTAACTTATGGTCACAACACAACCTATTTGGGTTATGGTGTAACCTTTATTTTGATCATGTGAGAGTAATTAGATACTTTTCAGGAATAATTGTGAAAAATGGCCTTTGGTTCCAATAAAAATAAACAATATTAAATTAATATTTACATTTAATTATATATATTATCTTTTTTAATCATGTCCAGACCCCCATTTTTATATCTATTAAATTAATTTTGTAAAATTTTAATCAATTTTACTCTTTACCATGTGTGAAATAAATTGTGAATATCCATCCTTAACATGCATTTAAAAATGAATAAAGAACTTTTTAATATGTTTTTTTATTTATCTAAAAATTGATCTTAATTTATCCAATTAAAATGTTTATTCCAAAGGGCCTTTTTCCAATAATATCAAATATGGATTATTGAATTCATAAATGTATTTAAAGAGTTGCCTATTGAAAACTATAGGTTCCAGTGAAGATACAATGATATTTGGTGAGATCGATATCAAAAAAATGTATAATGATACCCATTCCCATAGTTATATAATATAAAATAAATTATTTCCATATAATACATTTCATCATGAAATAAAGCAACCACAAAGAACATATAATATTAATCCAATATATATTCTCGATCATTCTGGATTTTCAATGCATAGATTTATTAAAAAATTGAGCCATCACATTTCATCCACCATAATGGATGATAAAATAATATTCCCCTCATAAAATAGAATATAAAATCATATGTTAGTTATATAGGTAAGATTATAATTATATTTTGTCTATTTCATTCAAGGGATCAAATGTCATATGTTTTATTCGAGAGGAAAATTCCCATCATGATTACAAATAATTTATTATACGATAAACAACATACCCAACCACCCATTATTATCTATATCGTAATGTATAGGTAATAAATTTATAAAATTATTAATTCTGTCATGCTATGTACCTTTTTATAACCACAAATAATTAGGAAATAAAAATATAAAATATTATATGTAAAGACCCGTAAAATTCAAGGAAAATTTTTTCTTAATTTTCTTTAGAATTTTACAAGAGCGCGGTTTCAGACGGCACCTGATTCCGAGGCCCGGAGTGCCCGGAATTAATTTCCGAAGTTTGGCTCGGGTACGTTCAGTGAACGAACGAGCGGGAATTCCTAACTTTTGATCCGGTGCTCGGAATTGAAATCCGAGGGCACCGATGAACTCGCAGCGCCGATATTCGCTTTTTGAGACCTTTTCGGGAGTTGCGTTTGTTGCGGGTTGAAAGTTACGTTTTGGGGTTTTTAGTTTGAGTTAAATAAAATTGTGATGAACAATTTTATTTTTACTTGTTAAAACCTATGTGTGGAAGTTGGGTGGGACCTACTTGATGTTAACTACCCTTGAGAGAATAAAGGTGGGGTGGGGCCCACACGAGCCCAACCCCTCACCTTCCCTAACTCCTCTAAACCCCCCACTTAAGATGTGTAACTCATCTTAACCTTTAAACTTTCCATTAATTGGGTGACTTTCCCTCTCCTCTTTTAAATCATGCCAACACACTAAACCATTTAATGGATTTAAGTTTTTGATTTGAAACTCATAGAATGACTTAATAAAATAAGGTTAGCTTATTTTATTTTTGGGGGTTAGTTTGGTTGTGTTGAGGATTGGAGGAGAGAGCTCTAAGTCTCTTGAAGAACTTCATCTTCTCCGGCGAAGAACGTCTTCATCCTCAACGAAGAACGACAACACTTCGTCAAGGATCATCGACTCGGAGACCTAGTATCTTCGGACCTCTGCTTCCTCTTCGGACCTTCTTCGTCGGCAAACGAAGATCCGCCAACAACGTGTCGCATCGGACGTATTTCTTCGTCAACGGATTTGACGAACGACGACCGCGACGCCCGACTTCCGCGACGCCGTCTTCCGCGGAACGTAGAAGTTTCTTTGAATCTCAAACCCGAGGAAGGGGATGTTATTTATTGATTATTTTATTCCATTCTTAAATCGTGGATTTTAGCATGACTAAACGTAAGGCTATTGGATATTCTTAGTTATGTTATTATTTAACGTGAGGGGGGTCGGACCGCATGAACACGGCCGAACCCCCCCTCCTTAGTTCTCGTTTTATTCATGCGGGTGGAAGCAAGAGGCGTGGTGCCGTCGCACCACGCGGATGAACATGCTTATAATTTTCAGCAACACCGTCGCGCTTCGCCGAGGAGAGACTTCAAGAACGCGACGCCGTCGCGCCGCGTTGGGAGGATTCATGGCACGGCGAAAGGGGCGCGGTGCCGTCGCACCGCGCCGGACGACGAACACCGCGGCCGGTTCCGGGCCGCGGTGAGACGAGGAGACCGCGGCCGGTTCCGGGCCGCGGCGGAAGGAAAGACCGGCGGCCGGGCCGCCGGCGTCGGAAGTCGAGGGCGGGACCGGAAATTCCGGTCCCGTTGGTAAAAACCGGCCGGCCAGCGGGCCGGCCGGATATCTTAAAAACCGGGGGAATAAAACCCCCGGCCGGTTCAATAAACCCCCCTCTTAATGAGGGGGGGCGGATCAATTAAAGAGGGGGGGCAACAGCCCCCCGGTTTTATCAAGCCGGCCCCCATTTGCGGGGGCCGTTTTTGGCAAAGGCACGGCCTTGAGCCGTGCCGCTTGAAGAGAAACGCGGGGCATAGCCCCGCGTGCCAATCACGTGCGGCGCCCAGCGCCGCCGCCGCGGCCCGCCGCCGCCGCCGCCGCCGCCGCCGCCACGCGGCCCGCCGCCGCCGCCGCGCGGCCAGCCGCCGCCGCCGTCCGCCGCCGTCCGCCGCCGCCGTCCGCCGCCGCCGGCCGCCGCGCCGTCCAGAGGGGGGGGGTCGGGCCGGGTCGGCCCGGACCCGGACCCCCCGTTTCGAACCAGTTTCGGTCTTTTGGCCATAACTTGAGCCTCAGACCTCCGATTGACGAACCGTCTGCGGAAACGCGATCCTTGGATCGAGACGGTCGTTTCGGTATATTGCACTCAAGGTTTCGGGTTACTTTGAGTTCGGCCGGGTTGGTTCGTTCACGAAACCAACCGGGCCTTCGGAGCGGAAACACTCATATCTTGAGCTACGGACGTCCGATTGACGTGCCGTCAGTCGCGTAGTGTTCCTCTTAGTGAGACGGATCTTTTGGCATACTCCGCCCGAGGTTTGGACGCAGGTGGAGTACGGTCGGGTTGGTTTTGCCTTAAAAACCAACCGGGCCCCGGAGACGAAAATGCCAATAACTCTCAGACCGGGCGTCCGATCGACGCGCCGTCTGTTGCGTTGAGTTCCTGTTGACGATACGGAACTTTTGGATACATCAACTTCGGTCTTCGTGACAGTTGATGTATCAGCCTCTCGGCTCGTGGAGCGGACCCTCCGTACGAGTTTGCTATGTGCGGGAACCCTAGTACTGGCTGCGACTGTTCTACTGCTACGACTGCTACTGTGATTTGACGACGACAGTACAGAGATCCTGTGTGGATTTGACGACGACAGTACAGAGATCCTGTGTGGATTGGACGACGACAGTACAGAGATCCTGTGTGGATTCGACGACGACGACTACAGCACTCAGCGATCCTACGTGGATCAGTGCTACAGGTTCTGTGTGAGCCCGATCCTGTGTGGGTCCTTGCGCTCAGCGGTTCTGTGTGAGCCAGCGCCTACAGGTTCTGTGTGAGCCCGATCCTGTGTGGGTCTTCTGCGGGGGTTAGTTACCTATCGATCCTTCGTGGGTCCGACGACTTAGATGGATCAGTGATCATCTTTATCGTCCTTGAAGAAGTATACCTGTGTGAGCTGAATCCTGTTGTTTTCCTGTGTGGATTGTGTTGTGCAATCCTGTGTGGATTATATTTTGCTTTCCTATGTGGAATACGTATACTTTCCTGCGTGGACTGAGTTGTACTTGGGCTCGGAGGTTGGAGTGTATTTTAATTGATGACTTAGGTATATGTATGGGCATATACCTAAGCTGTGTCAGTTGTTACTTCGTGTTTGTACTTTTCTTCGTGGTTTATCCTTTGTGGATTTTAGAGACCTTCAGGGGTCTCGGGGTCCCTACTGAGTAGCTTATACTCACCCCTGCACGGGCTTCGCCCGCACTACGTTGTGTTGGTTGCAGACGACGGACAACGTTGACCTTAGCTGAGGCTTGCACAGCGGGACGGTACCCGGAGGTGGACCACTGGGCGGGACGTGCACGGAGCAGACGGCGGAACCCGTGGAGCAGAGGAGCTATCTGTACCCACCCTTCAGGTGGGATTTCCGGTGGACAGCTCGGAGTAGCGGCTTTTACTTTACAGTTGCTGTTTTTCCCTTTTTGAGTTGTACTTTACTTACAGTTTGGGTTTGTATTCTGGCCCATTTACTTTTCCGCACTTTCAGTTGTACTCTGCTTGTTTAGTGTTTACTTTCCGCTTGCTTACTCTGTGGAGTTGGTTACTTTTCAAAGGCAATGCCTTCCCTTTTTACTGGGATTTACGCCTTGGTGCTAGTCGCCAGCCCCTGGCCTATGGAAGGCGGGCTTGGGGTAGTCACGGCACGGACCCCGAGGGCGGGTCGTGACAAATTGGTATCAGAGGAGTTCGGTTCTACCGCGAACTCTGATCTTTTCTATGTGAAGCAATAATGTTTAGCGTATTGAGTGTGGTTATCAGTCCAGGGAGTCCAGTGTTGGTGCGGCGGCCGACGTATCCGTACACCAGGACCCTGACTTCTGATTTCCGACTTAATGCACGAAAACATTGATTGCGTGTGTGTTTCAAAGTTTTCTTTGTGATTACTTGTGCCAGCTCACCGGGTATACTGATCTGCTTAATGAAAGTCTCAAGTTTTCTTTGTGATTACTTATATCAGCTCACCTGGTATACTGTTCTAACCGTGGCGCACCTGTTTCCTATTCAGGATGGCCCCACGACGGCAGCCAGCTAGGGTTCCGAGAGTCGAGCGAGACGACAGCCCACCGAGCGACGAGGCCTCGGTGCAGGGCCCTTTTCCAGTAGTGGCACCGGCGGTAGCTTTACCCGCCGAGCCCCCGATGCTTCCAGCAGCAGCCGCTGACGATGCACGTCGCCTCAGCGCACTGCATGAGTTTCAGCACCAGCGACCGCCCAGGTTTCGCGGGGAGACGGATCCCCAGGCAGCAGAGGACTGGCTGGAGGCAGTGGTTCGAGTGTTTAGGCTAGTGAGGACACCAGCAGACCTCATGGTTATCCTCGCTGCGAGCCTACTACACGCAGCAGCAGGACGATGGTGGAGCTTGATGCTCCAGGTGCACGATGAGGCATCTCTTCTTTGGACGGACTTTGAGAGCATTTTCCGCTCGGAGTTCGTCCCAGCCACCCTTCGTGCGGTGCGTATCCAGGAGCTTCTACAGCTGCGGCAGGGCAGCATGACGGTCGCTCAGTACTCGGCGAGATTTACCGATCTCTCGCGCTACTCGACCGACATGGTACGGGACCCATTCTTCCGGGCCCGGACCTTCGAGCAGGGTTTGAGACACGAGATCAGGGCATCGCTGATCTCCCTCAGCATACCGACTCAGACAGGAGTACTGGAGCGGGCCCTTCTGATCGAGAGCTTCCTTGCTGAGTCTACACCAGCACAGAGACCCACCGCAGGGCAGCACGTGGCAGAGACATCTGCAGCTGGCAGTCGACGAATGACTCAGGGGTTCAGACAGACCAGACCTCAGGGCACTGGCTCAGCAGTGCAGGGCACACAACGCGGGGCCAGTCTTTCGAGTGGAAGACTGTGCTATGCATGCGGCGGGCAAGGCCACATGGCTCGTGACTGCCCGACCCGCTATGCGGAGGAGCAGCAGACGGTTGAGGAACCACCTAGGCAGAGGCAGAGGTTCGACCGTGGCGGTCCGCAGGGAGGAGGCGGACGAGGCAGGGGAGCTGGACAAGCAGCTGGTGGTGGCCGACGCTTTGAGGCTCTACCACCACCACCACCAGGAGGTCCACCCCGACCGCAGGGGAGAGCTCAGCTTCAGGCAGCCGAGGCCTTCGATCATGGAGCTCTGGGAGCCGATGGACAGGAGCAGAACTAGTGGATACATCCTTTGTACTTCTGGTTCCTTGTTGCTTTTGTGTAGCGTCTTGTATTACGAGCTGCAATAATAAAATACGCATACCTTGTGATGTTTTCGTTCCTGTCCTCTATCGTAATGTTACTAAGAGGTTCCAGTTTTGGCTGTTGACTTGACCCTCACTTGTGAGACATCTACTGGAGGAGACCCAGTTACCACACACTGATGCCGACAGTGTGACTCAACCCTTGGAGGCGAGAGTAACGGTTGAATCTCTTAGTAGTAGCGTCGAGGCCTTACGACGTCATCCTTAGTATGGATTAGTAACATCCATGTTAGGATTGACTGTTTTAGGCAAAGAATGTGGTTCATCCAGGGGATGAGACCAGATTTCTCTTTTCGGAAAAAGAGAAATCTTGCAGCTCTGGTGGGACCGGAGATGGTCCGGGCCACGTCAGAGGAGGTCCATGTCATCCAGGAGCGGGTCCTACATGGGCGATCGATTCCTCTTGTGCGCAACAGATGGCGGCACGGGAATCTCCAGGAGAGCACATGGGAGCGGGAGGCTCAGATGCGTGCTAAGTACTCTCTTTTGGTTTCCCTAGTTTTTGATGTAGCTTTACGGGGACGTAAAGCCCTGAGGTGGGAGTAATGTAAAGACCCGTAAAATTCAAGGAAAATTTTTTATTAATTTTCTTTAGAATTTTACAAGAGCGCGGTTTCAGATGGCACCTGATTCCGAGGCCCGGAGTGCCCGGAATTAATTTCCGAAGTTTGGCTCGGGTACGTTCAGTGAACGAACGAGCGGGAATTCCTAACTTTTGATCCGGTGCTCGGAATTGAAATCCGAGGGCACCGATGAACTCGCAGCGCCGATATTCGCTTTTTGAGACCTTTTCGGGAGTTGCGTTTGTTGCGGGTTGAAAGTTACGTTTTGGGGTTTTTAGTTTGAGTTAAATAAAATTGTGATGAACAATTTTATTTTTACTTGTTAAAACCTATGTGTGGAAGTTGGGTGGGACCTACTTGATGTTAACTACCCTTGAGAGAATAAAGGTGGGGTGGGGCCCACACGAGCCCAACCCCTCACCTTCCCTAACTCCTCTAAACCCCCCACTTAAGATGTGTAACTCATCTTAACCTTTAAACTTTCCATTAATTGGGTGACTTTCCCTCTCCTCTTTTAAATCATGCCAACACACTAAACCATTTAATGGATTTAAGTTTTTGATTTGAAACTCATAGAATGACTTAATAAAATAAGGTTAGCTTATTTTATTTTTGGGGGTTAGTTTGGTTGTGTTGAGGATTGGGGGAGAGAGCTCTAAGTCTCTTGAAGAACTTCATCTTCTCCGGCGAAGAACGTCTTCATCCTCAACGAAGAACGACAACACTTCGTCAAGGATCATCGACTCGGAGACCTAGTATCTTCGGACCTCTGCTTCCTCTTCGGACCTTCTTCGTCGGCAAACGAAGATCCGCCAACAACGTGTCGCATCGGACGTATTTCTTCGTCAACGGATTTGACGAACGACGACCGCGACGCCCGACTTCCGCGACGCCGTCTTCCGCGGAACGTAGAAGTTTCTTTGAATCTCAAACCCGAGGTAGGGGATGTTATTTATTGATTATTTTATTCCATTCTTGAATCGTGGATTTTAGCATGACTAAACGTAAGGCTATTGGATATTCTTAGTTATGTTATTATTTAACGTGAGGGGGGTCGGACCGCATGAACACGGCCGAACCCCCCCTCCTTAGTTCTCGTTTTATTCATGCGGGTGGAAGCAAGAGGCGTGGTGCCGTCGCACCACGCGGATGAACATGCTTATAATTTTCCGCAACACCGTCGCGCTTCGCCGAGGAGAGACTTCAAGAACGCGACGCCGTCGCGCCGCGTTGGGAGGATTCATGGCACGGCGAAAGGGGCGCGGTGCCGTCGCACCGCGCCGGACGACGAACACCGCGGCCGGTTCCGGGCCGCGGTGAGACGAGGAGACCGCGGCCGGTTCCGGGCCGCGGCGGAAGGAAAGACCGGCGGCCGGGCCGCCGGCGTCGGAAGTCGAGGGCGGGACCAGAAATTCCGGTCCCGTTGGTAAAAACCGGCCGGCCAGCGGGCCGGCCGGATATCTTAAAAACCGGGGGAATAAAACCCCCGGCCGGTTCAATAAACCCCCCTCTTAATGAGGGGGGGCGGATCAATTAAAGAGGGGGGGCAACAGCCCCCCGGTTTTATCAAGCCGGCCCCCATTTGCGGGGGCCGTTTTTGGAAAAGGCACGGCCTTGAGCCGTGCCGCTTGAAGAGAAACGCGGGGCATAGCCCCGCGTGCCAATCACGTGCGGCGCCCAGCGCCGCCGCCGCGGCCCGCCGCCGCCGCCGCCGCCGCGGCCCGCCGCCGCCGCCGCCGCCGCGGCCCGCCGCCGCCGGCCGCCGCGCCGTCCAGAGGGGGGGGGGGGGGGGGTCGGGCCGGGTCGGCCCGGACCCGGACCCCCCGTTTCGAACCAGTTTCGGTCTTTTGGCCATAACTTGAGCCTCAGACCTCCGATTGACGAACCGTCTGCGGAAACGCGATCCTTGGATCGAGACGGTCGTTTCGGTATATCGCACTCAAGGTTTCGGGTTACTTTGAGTTCGGCCGGGTTGGTTCGTTCACGAAACCAACCGGGCCTTCGGAGCGGAAACACTCATATCTTGAGCTACGGACGTCCGAGTGACGTGCCGTCAGTCGCGTAGTGTTCCTCTTAGTGAGACGGATCTTTTGGCATACTCCGCCCGAGGTTTGGACGCAGGTGGAGTACGGTCGGGTTGGTTTTGCCTTAAAAACCAACCGGGCCCCGGAGACGAAAATGCCAATAACTCTCAGACCGGGCGTCCGATCGACGCGCCGTCTGTTGCGTTGAGTTCCTGTTGACGATACGGAACTTTTGGATACATCAACTTCGGTCTTCGTGACAGTTGATGTATCAGCCTCTCGGCTCGTGGAGCGGACCCTCCGTACGAGTTTGCTATGTGCGGGAACCCTAGTACTGGCTGCGACTGTTCTACTGCTACGACTGCTACTGTGATTTGACGACGACAGTACAGAGATCCTGTGTGGATTTGACGACGACAGTACAGAGATCATGTGTGGATTGGACGAAGACAGTACAGAGATCCTGTGTGGATTCGACGACGACGACTACAGCACTCAGCGATCCTACGTGGATCAGTGCTACAGGTTCTGTGTGAGCCCGATCCTGTGTGGGTCCTTGCGCTCAGCGGTTCTGTGTGAGCCAGCGCCTACAGGTTCTGTGTGAGCCCGATCCTGTGTGGGTCTTCTGCGGGGGTTAGTTACCTATCGATCCTTCGTGGGTCCGACGACTTAGATGGATCAGTGATCATCTTTATCGTCCTTGAAGAAGTATACCTGTGTGAGCTGAATCCTGTTGTTTTCCTGTGTGGATTGTGTTGTGCAATCCTGTGTGGATTATATTTTGCTTTCCTATGTGGAATACGTATACTTTCCTGCGTGGACTGAGTTGTACTTGGGCTCGGAGGTTGGAGTGTATTTTAATTGATGACTTAGGTATATGTATGGGCATATACCTAAGCTGTGTCAGTTGTTACTTCGTGTTTGTACTTTTCTTCGTGGTTTATCCTTTGTGGATTTGAGAGACCTTCAGGGGTCTCGGGGTCCCTACTGAGTAGCTTATACTCACCCCTGCACGGGCTTCGCCCGCACTACGTTGTGTTGGTTGCAGACGACGGACAGCGTTGACCTTAGCTGAGGCTTGCACAGCGGGACGGTACCCGGAGGTGGACCACTGGGCGGGACGTTTACGGAGCAGACGGCGGAACCCGTGGAGCAGAGGAGCTATCTGTACCCACCCTTCAGGTGGGATTTCCGGTGGACAGCTCGGAGTAGCGGCTTTTACTTTACAGTTGCTGTTTTTCCCTTTTTGAGTTGTACTTTACTTACAGTTTGGGTTTGTATTCTGGCCCATTTACTTTTCCGCACTTTCAGTTGTACTCTGCTTGTTTAGTGTTTACTTTCCGCTTTCTTACTCTGTGGAGTTGGTTACTTTTCAAAGGCAATGCCTTCCCTTTTTACTGGGATTTACGCCTTGGTGCTAGTCGCCAGCCCCTGGCCTATGGAAGGCGGGCTTGGGGTAGTCACGGCACGGACCCCGAGGGCGGGTCGTGACATTATAGATTGTATATAGAAGGAATCAGGTGTGACACTAAATGTCTTATATTTTAAAGATTATAAAACACACAAAACTAATTTTGATTTAAATAATAATATTTATATCATAATATGAAATCATACTCACGATAAACTTGGTATTTCATAATCAAAATTGATACTATATGATGAACAACAGTAATGAAAAAATCAATGTCATAATTTTTTGTGGTTGATAATTATTAATTTCATATTTTAGATACATCAAACATGAATTATTGAACAATTATAAATGCCTTGGGTATAACATGATATCATTAGTATTTATAAAATATATCAATAATTTAATATAAAAAACATATAAAATATCTAGCATCATATCTAATATGAATGAATAAAAAATTGAATTTTGTTTTTCATTATTTTTTATATTGTTAAAATAATCAAATATTGATCTATTTACATGCTCATAATTATTTGAACCTATGATAAAACCCTCAAAAAAATTCCATTAACAGATTATATTTATGATGTAATAAATTCTTTATTATGTTTATATTTCGTATAATATTAAAAAATTAACTTTTATGAAGAATTATTCAATATCCTTTACTTCACATCATCTAATGTCATAATTTTATTAATTATTTTCTATAGAAAAATTAATTTATAGGTTCATGATCATAAAATGTCACTATATTTATATTAAAATGATTCATTTGGTACCATCATGGTATTATAATTTAAATTTTTATATAATTTCCTAATCAATATACTCTAAATTGTTTTTGAATATTATGTATCAGTCACTTTGAATTTCGTCTAGTATAATCTTTTATATATTTCATATTGATATTCTATTATACCAAATATACTCCAACTATATTTTTGGAGAATATATCATTATATTATATCATGGTTTTATTCAAAATTATATTTTAACGATATTAAAAACTAATTTTATTTCCCTTAAATGTAATATTTTAAAATTAATATATCGACAACCAGATCATATATGGTATTCTATGTATTTTGAGATTGATTCAAAAATGGAGATGTTATTTTTCTAAATATTCCACTGATTGGTGGTAGAATCATTATTCATCACAAATCAATAAATATCTTGGTTAATTATTTATTTTGGATGAAACAATTTTAACAATATATTATTTTTAATAAATGTTATAAAACAGAAATGAATCATCAACCATGTGTGTTTTCTCATTTTATTCGTAAATACATTTTGTTAAACAATATCTTTATTTATCACTTAATAGAAATGTGATAACAATACACATCATTGTTCAGACCCATTAAAGCTTGAAATATAATTATTAATCCCAAAATTTATTATCGAAACTATTTATATAAATTTTGAAGGAAAAGACATCTTCAATTAATACATACCTTAATTTTAAACAATTGAATATTTAAAAAATATATAAAATATACATTGGTAAAATATAACCTTCAAAATTGAAGGATTGATCTCTACAACAATAATACCTGATGTGGACTCTCCACGATGTCTCCAAAAATCCCACTCATGTATCCAAGAGAATATATTTTTATTGGGTCATTTCAATATTTTCTTAAATCCAGGTTTACATTTCAATTAGAATCACTCTATATTTAAATGTTGTATATAAGGATATAAATATATTAACCCTCTTAGTTTGATCTTTTACCCATATGTTATGTGAATATTGTTGCAAAAACTATACATATCATTCATTGTTAATCTATACATAATCAATTGAGAAAATATGGTAAAATTTTATTTAAACTCATTGACACTTTTTTGGAAAATTATAAATATTATTAATAAAATAATTTTTATAACCAAGAAAACACATGATTAAAAACATTAGTCTCTCTAGGTTATTAACTAATGTGATAATATTGTGTTCTTGACCAGTAACTAAAGATTCTTCAGTCATATTTCAGTTAACAAATCTAATATACCATGTTAAAATTATAGTGATTAAGGTCTAATTATGTTCCTATGAATGGAATTAGAGTTTATAAATTGTGATTATATTTGAATAATTAATTTTGGGTTTGTCGTTATATTTTATTTGATGACTAAAACATGATCATTGGAAATTGATTATGAATTTTGTGGGATTTTTGGGATTTTTGAGGTTTATATAGAGTAACAAAGGCTAGATTTATTGTATCTTGTGAATTGTTTATGATAACCTTCATGTGGATATTAATAGGGAGGAATTATTGTTCTAGTTGCTATCAAAAGAATTCTAGTGTTCCCAAATATACTTTTTTAAAATAGTGAAACTGTAAATTTTATATCTATTGTTATAAATCTCCAAATAATTCCTTCAAATTAAATTTACCATCCACATATGCACTACCAGAGGTCTCTCCCTTCACCCACTTATTCTACTCTCTCTTAATCTTAGATCCATGTATGATTCCTAAGGGTTCTTAATTAATAAATGTAAGGTATATATCCCCCCTCTTATTCAGGGATCCAATAACGAATCCTAGTGTTTCTTCATTCAAAAATATAATAAAAATATCCCGAATCATGAAATATATTCTCTCAGCCTCTTTGAATAATATTTCCTCCTCTTTGACTTAGGATTTTGAGTTGTTATATCACCAATCACTGATGAAATCCCAACAAATAATAGGGATTCTTGTTAATTTGTTTTAAGGAAGTATATATTTCTTTATATGGTATTATTTATCATTTTTTTGTGGAGATTTGGGTAATATTAATTTTACATATTTTAATGTTTTATGATAAAATTAGAGAACTGTATGTTATAAATAATCAATAATTTATTTTACTATGATTATGGATAGATTTTAGGAGTAATTATAATATTTTCTATTCACTGTTTAGTCATTAATGGTCACAGTGATTAATATATTGAATTAAATAAGAGACATATCATTTTTAATGGGGTTTAAAAATCCTCTTTTGTCTTCATAGAGTTAGTAATTATTTACAAAAATAATGGTAGGTGGACTCAACTAATTGATTGATTCTTGTGTTATTCATAAAGATGAGTAACATTAGATTTTTTATATCAATGAAGAATCATGTTTACATTTTGAAAATATAAATAATTGTTTTTCAAACAAATTATAATAATAAAATATAAATGATTTTCTATGGGGGGGTTTTCTGGGACTGTGTAATGAGAACAATTTTTATCATGTTGACATTGTAAAAATTATTTAACTCGGTAATGATTTATAGATTACAAGAAAAGTTTAATACATGTTCTGTAATTATTTTAATATGTGAGTGGGTAAACTGTTCTTGAGTATGTTCCTTAGTTTTAATTTTGAATATTTGTTAGAAACATCCATTTATAATAATAATGGGATTAAAAAGATATTCTTGATGTTTTAATAGTTTAAAACCATCTAGAGGAAAAATTGTTTGCTAAACAATCTTCATTTGACAAATACCTATTTATTTTCTATTATACATATTTACCAAATATCCATGTGACCCAATGATATAATATAATAGTAATAAACCAATATACTATAAAATTTAAAGATCTATAATTCAAACATGCATATTTATCCTTTTGTTATGAGAATTTTAAGCTAGTGATGTTGTGTTTCAGTTTAGGATATGAGATGTGTTGATTTATCATGACATAAATTAAACTTTTATATTATGATAACCTTGAAACTTGATAACATTCATCATTTTATACGATGTTTTAAGTGTGGGAATGTTTTATGAAAACAAAAATTTTAAATTGGATTCTTTTGAAAAAGTTTCATAACTATTTTATTCTATATCATCATTTAGTTCTTTATTTAAATGTTTTACCCATGTTTTCAAAAATTTCAACAATTTTTTTGGAACTTGGTTTCATAAGAAATGTTTAATTATATAAACATTATGGTTTATACCATTAAATTTGGGGTGTCATTTAATGTGGAACCTAGAACGTGATCAAATATATTATATTGACTTTGAAAAATTTATTCCTCTAACTAATAGTGATTCATTTCACATATTAGCTTAATAACTAGTAAACATTATTTAGTTATTATATTAGAATGTTCATACTAAATTTTTTATGGGGATTCTTTTTTTAATTCCCCCTTGTAATTTTTTAACATGTTTTTAATTGATGTAAAACACGTCATAGAATCGGCTCCATCAAGATAGAACTAGAATTAATGAAATAATAATACATAATTTAAAATATGTTGAATGGTATTATTTTTCTCCCTTCCTGGTTACTATATTGATTTATTACATGGTATTCTAAATTTGTAGTTGGGTAACGAAATCATGGATATTTATTTCTTGTTATGTAAAGCTTGTTGTTACTATGTTGTACCATTAATAACGAGTGATGTTATGGATATTGTTTTCAAGAATATTCCTATAATTTTTGTATATGAAGTAAATTATTACCTCAACAAGTAACAAAATTATTTAAAATAATTAACATTAAATATAAAATAATAGGTATATATTTAATAATTTATATTCATACCATTAATTTTATATTTCTATAATTATAAATAGTTTAATAAATTCCACCATCATTTGATGTAGATGACTAAATGAGATGAGTTTGGAACCCATCCCTATTATTACACTTTCCCCAAACTCCAAATTAGAATCTGATCTCATCATCACTAACTTTATAAATAATTCCCTTCCCTCTAATAGGATTGATGTTTCACCCTAACTATAGGGAACGTGATGGGTGTTACACACTTACATAATATTATTTAACATATCATATTTAGAGTTGAAGCTCTAATTATGATGTTCCGGTTTGGATTCTGTTGATAAAAGGTGATATAAATTATAGAAAATGTTACATAATTATTTAATTCATTAATGATATTATTCTATAACTTGTATTCCATATTCAAAACTGAATTATTATATATGAATATGTTGTTGTCCACCAGAAAAATGTCTATAAATTAGAGTAGTGAAAATATAAAAAATATAATATCCATTTTGCTGGAAAGGGATTCAGTAGAGAATGAATGTTGTATTCTCAGGTTTCATGAACACTTATGGGTGATTTGATCAAGTAATACAGTCACTTAACCCTCTAAAGTATATTTGGTCATGTGATCCCCAATTATTTATGTGAAACCTAATAAAAACGAGGGTATATGTGACCTGACCATCAAGTGGACACCATGATTTCCCAACCCCATGTTGACCATGAGACAAAATCTGTTCAAGATGATCCATTCACACCACCATTTTTATTTACAAAATAACCCTTGGATACATGCCATTTTTGTTAGGAGAAATAGATAATGTGATCTTCTTAATGGATTCACTGGAAATTACATGCCTATCTCATGATCATATTTTTTTCGTAGTCCCCCTGGAATAAATAATTAATTTCATGATCATCGATTACATTCAACACATAATCCCTAAATGACAAACGAGGACAATAATTAACTTACTTAATATCAGGAATGTATCTCTCCCACTGTGTTATGTTGTGGATATATAGGGGTAGAATTCTATAAAAACCCATTTCATGGTTAGGATGAAGACAAATTATAACATCAGGGATTAATCATATGAAGGAAAAAATCGATAGTTGTTTGAGCTAAGAAAATTCCTACCATATAGAAGACTTCCATTTATAATTTTTTTAAGGAAGCATAAAATACCATGATAAAATATATTCCTTTCGTCAAATATATTAATTTACAAGATAATACTTAATTGTGTGACCGTATTCCTAAAAGGAAATCACCTAAACACCAATTTTTCGTGGGATCATGTGATGAGTCACATGTAAAATGTTTTCCTATTGAACTCTTACTAATTAGATCATGTCACATGGGTTCCTAACAAAACAAAAACTATGTGATCACCAAACCCCCCATGTCTATACATGAATCATGAGACCTTATAACCTTCAAGCCATTGTGTGACCCCAAGATCCCTTGAGCAATCACGTGAGATAATTATTTTCATTTAATCATTAGAAACCCAAGACATCCACTCAAACCATCGTAGTTTGTGTTGTCTCATGTAAAGAAAAATTAGTCATGGGAAACCAAATTTGTGTAGGTTTCTATATTTTTTATGTCATGGAAAATATCTCATTGATATCAACAATCATTATTTACCCAATAGTGAGTGATGAATATACTAACTATGAGTACTCTTATTCTATTTAAAAACATGATATGCATGATGTATTTTTTGAGCCCTGAGTTCCATATATATTATATACTCATATTATCTCTTTATATGAGTCCATGTTTCTAGAAAATACCATGATTTTTCCTGACATTATCTCAAAATTCCTTAATATTTTCTTCAAATTTAAATGTTACTTGTGAAATCTCATAAATATTTTACATATATCCATATTCATAATGGGATAAGTAGGGAAATTTCTCATTGGGGATCCTGCATTCGTAATCCCCCACACAAATAAATTATTATAAACTTATGTTATGTGATTTATCATCTGATATATCTTGGTACACACACCTTGAATGAATAACGTGAGTACAGATATTTAAAATGATCATTTTGTTAAAATATGAAAAATACTTCTATTATGGGTATCCCCATCAGATGTAAATCCTACCTATGTATTAATTCACTTAAATAGAATACAATCTAAATTATACATGTCAGGGAAGCCTCATGTTTGTAAGCCCCCACATGATCTTCTATTATTTCCCAATTTAATACAATAACCCTCATAACATTAGAACATTATATACATGGATTTGGTTTTTTAAAAGATATCTATTGCCTCTACAATCTAATGGGAAATGCTACCCGCTCAACACATTTAGTTCTAAATGGTGCACATAATGGTCAGTGAGTACCACTAACATGGGACCATCAAAATCCAATAGGATATATATGTGGGTCTCATGAAACTAATGCTTAGAGGACCTCCTCATCAAAGGAATGATCTGATGAATCCAGAAACACTAGTCACCACTGCCCATTACCATGGGATCATACCCCCATAGAATACAAATCCAGACATTCCTTAGAGTAGAATGTGAATCAGTGAATCAATTATGACTTCATATTAGTATAGATTTCCCCTATAGGTAAATTTTCAAAAAATCCCAGCACAAGAATCATTAAATATTCACCCCTCTATTTCTTAATAAGCATGCTTATTGTAGTGTCACTAACCCAAACCATCAGACCTGGTAGCTAAGTATATATTATTGGTTGAGAAAACCATTTCATTATGGAGAGAATGATCATATCTTAACCTCATATAATGAATCCTAGGAGAATATTACAAATCTTCATAGAGAGAATGATCTTATACATATTCACCCAGATTATGTTTACAACCATATACTAGTGGAAATCTTGGAATTATAATATATTCCAACCCTTGTACATGAAGAACTTTTGTATATTTTGATGAAAGATTGAGGAAAGGAGTTATCTTATAGTCAATCCTAAATTAATGATATATAAAAACTAATCTTGGAGACTGATATTTATAAGATTATATTCATTCCCACACTATTCTAATGTTCCAATATATATTAGATGTAAGGGTGGATATTCACCAACATATTCTTGAAATCACACAAGGTCTTTAAAATTCCCCTATATCATCTTCTAGAGTAGGGTGTCAACAATAATAGATTTATACTATAATGTAAGAGGTTGTTATTTCTATAAAATATGAGGAATAGTATCATATTACAGTAAGGTAAAAAGTAATAGGATCAAGATTATATCATCAATAAAATTAGGGTAACCTAACTCAATTTGATAATCCCCTAAGGATAAGTTAATATTCCTATCAAACAAGTATGGTTGTATATTTCAAATGAAAATTCATAAAAATCACATATTATAGATCCTATTGAGGGTTGTCAACATATACATGTTATCACATCAGGACATGCTCATATCCACAAACACTACTGAATAAATAATTAGAATATCTTGAAAGATAACATTAGCTCAGAATATATTCCAACTTCCACCAATGATTGATTAAGATGTCATCCGTCAACATCCATATAGGAATAGTCTCAAATCCCTTAATCAATTTACTAAAATGTCATACCAATATATCCCTCACACAAATAGAATGATATAAATCGTTATAGGGGAATATCACTCCCCTATAATTTTTTAAAAAATCTATAATGCTGACAGTTTATGTTCACTGGTTTTTAATGAATCTCGCATAAATCTAATACCTCTATAAACCATCTAGTGTCATGGACATTGTGAGGATGATTCAACTCCCATGATGCTGAACAATCATGGGTATGATAAAAATGTCGTAAATCCCTTAGAATAAAAAATATCAATGCCTAATTCAGATAAATGGTTCCAAATTTCAATTTCATGATCATCTAGTAGGACACTATATATAATTGCATACATAAAATAACATGAATTCATATCCACATGATAGTGTAATTATTATTCCATCAATGATTGAGGTACGCTATCAAAGGAAAATCCAAAATACTATATGTTTATAAGCAAACCTCTAAATTTTTTAATCATGGTATTTTCAATTGGGTTTTAATACTAGGGAAGGAAAAAATTTAAATATAGTGTCATGAAGTTTTCTTCTTCAAATATCTTGAGATCCAACCCTGCATGACCATAGAGCATTCGAATGATTGAGTCTGTGTTTCCCATCAAACCAAAAAATGATTCACTAGATTATTCTTATATAATAGTGTTGATCCCTAGAGATATCACAACACTAGACAAGAGAACCCCTGTTTCAATTTAGTTAGTATTATTCTGATCCCATGTAGAAATAATTGAAACTAAAAATTACCTTACAATTTTGGATATAAATAATAGCCTAATGGAATGTGATAATCTCCATGATTATCCTGGTCATGACTCCCATTCGTTTTAATTAATCAGTACAAGGAGAGTCCCATTATCCCTTGTTAGGGAGAGATATGATCCCACATTATCTACAAATTATATGGATAATGGTTCCCACATCGATATGGTATATGAATAGGATTATCATAGATATTTCCCTCGAACATTTGAGGAAGGATTCTCCCGGAAAATTAATTTTATCAAGCTTATAAATTTATTGATTGATAAAGGACCTGACCTGAAATTATTAGTGTGACCATAACTATGGAAGAGTTGGGGAAGTATAAATAAATCATTAAGAAGAATCATTATGTGTTTCTTGAAATTAATTGGAAATTTTTTATCTTGACCCCAACCTTCATACACATTAAATAAGCATTCTAGATGACCATTGAGGATTCAAACATAAATCCATGAAAATGAATCCCTATCATTCAACAAATTTTGAATCATAAGTTTATAATATTATAAATATTAACCTCATTCAAGAGTAAAATTACCTAAAATAAATATCCAATATCTTCCCCATGAAGAATGAGAATGGGTAAATCGGGGCCTCAATCATCTTTTGGGATCTCAACCAAAATTTTCCAAATGAAGAATTCCAAAATTCCATCATTGAACTTTGGATTATTACAACCATAGGAATAAATTCTCAGTCCTTCATGGATGTGTAATTTTGGTAAAACCGGATAAGTATGTCCCCTACTGATAAAGAAAATTCAACTTTTAGGGATCCCAAAAGGGTTAATATAATATCTATTCATACCCTTCAGTTTAAAAAATTTTGGTTCCATATTACAATATGATATGAATCAGATATTCCTAACATTTTTTGGGAGAATAATATTATTTTAATGCGATGAATTAGTAGTTATATCCTAGCATCATTTTGAAAATATTTATAAACTTAGATATATTTTCAAAACGAATTAGTAACATGTCATGAAAATAAACCCCTTCGTGTGTGAATTCATGGAAACATCAGGAAAATTCATTTGTCTTACTGTATGAAATCACAATATAGAGGCTGGCCCCTAAATTACTAGTGAAATCATCTTAATTTCATCTAATTTTATCCTTAAATATCTAGGAATACTTCTTGAATTCCTAAATTATATTAATAATTTCATGGCTAATCTTGTGAGAATTTGCCTCTGCTTTACAAGAAATACGAAGATGAGAGTAACTTATCAGTGGGAAAATGATTTCTAGGATGCCTATGTGGACCTCAAACATTATTTGAGACACCCACCAATAATAAGGATGGTAGTATGTGGTAATTAAATCATCAATTATGTTGATATTATAATGAAATCTATCAGTGCAGTTCTCGTATAGAAAAAATTCTGGGAATGAAAAAATTCTCTAAATCATGAAAATGATTATTGATATCAAGTAATTATAATCTATTATAGATAATAAATACATCGGAGACAATTTTTATGTATTAATGATGAGTAACTACATTCATTTCCACAATTTTTGTTTAGTCTCTCATATTGACCCAATCAATTATATCATCTTCATCCCTATGGTGAATAGGTTAATTTCCCGATTGGACGTCACCAATAAGCAATATGAATTTAATTAATACAAAAAAAGGACATCGAAGGTCAATCGCTATTAAATTTAATCCTAGTGCATCACACCATGGAAATCACACAAGTAAATACTTATCATCTAGATGATTGAGTATTACTTTTTTATTATACTTCCAAAATAAAGGGAATGTGTTTTGAAGGAGCCTCTTCTTGTAGAATCTAGAAAAAATGGAAAACTAATAATTTAATAAGGATTGTTAGAGGATCCATATTCATTCTTTTTATCTGATTGATATAATAAAAATTGTGTGGAATTAAATTACACTATTACATTTATGGGGAAAAATAGAATTCCATTATTACTTTTATGAATCAATCATTGTTTCTAGAAATAGAACATATAATTTTCATGGATGCTTTATAGAAAATTATCAAATAGATCAACAATTAATATAACATCAGGATAGAAGATTTAAATCCTCTAATTAGTTGTGTAAGGGGACTGATGGTGGAGTAAATAATTGAACTAACATTGCACCACATTCTACACTAACAGAATTTCCATTACAATGTTTTTGTCAATGCAGCCACAACACTGGACAATCCAAATTAATACAAGATAGTATTCCATATCAAAGATTGAATGGTAATATCCTCTATAATTCTCTATGACATAGAGGAGATCAATCAGATCGACACTATCCCTAGATGTGATGAGTTGATAGGGGATGAATGAATCCCATAATAAAAGGCCTCATAAATGGATCCATCCCATTCATTAAATATAGTAAGGTACACATCTGACAATAGTTAACAAACTTCACACTTTCGGATGGGCCAAATATAAAAAAAATTTCAACTATAAATGAATCTTTGCTGGATTCCTCCTCAGATAGATCAGATAAGGAGTGACCATCATCATACATTAGGAAATTGATACAGGTTCCATAAATACCAAACATATAAATTTATAGTTATTAAATCTGTATGGTTGAATTTTCATTACATAACATAATTATCCATCTAGAATCATATAGAACTGTTGACTTTGAATTATAGGAAATAGAGAAAACTGGTTTATATATGATCTAAATCATATTCCATATTGTTATTAAAAACTAAAACCCTTCTAATACATATCATAATTAATAACATTCATTATTACCTACAGAAAATCAAACATAATAATGGGCGAGCATAGATAATCAGTAATATTAAACAAGGGATATGTCAATGATAAGATAAGAATAACATGAGTATCTGGGTATGCGATCATTAGAATAAAATTCTAAAATCACACCATTTGTATGATAAATCATAATAGTGGGTCACTGAATAAATCATTCTAGGTCATAAGATATTAATCACAAAAGAATCAACTAACATGAGCCATGAGATCATAACATAGGTATAATACAGAAGTTTTTTGAATAAAGATAATAATAGAAAATAATTTCCTTAGTAGTGAAGGAACAAGTAACATGCTATCATAGTTTAATGGGCTCACTTCTGGAACCATCACAGTAGTCACAGTTCACACATAAGGCTATCATGGTAGACAATTTCCCTTACGGAACAAGGTTCAATACCTATTCCAATATTGTTTTTCTCATGGGATATGTATTTTAATACAATTCAGTGGAAGACTATAAAATTTTGTGCTCAACCATCACATAATGAATGTCATGAACATGTTTTACACATGATAATAAAAAAAATTAATGAAATCAAAACCCCTAAAATAAAATGGGTTTTATAAGAATTTCATAACAACATTACATGGGGAAAATTTTTTTAGAAAAATTTCATCAGGACATCATATCATAACATGTAAAAAATGAATAGGTTTTATGATCATCATTTCATCCTAATCATTATCTAAATAGAGAAATAATATGGATTAATTCCTATAGTCATGTCACTACTAAATCTTATGTAATTACATAGTGTGTGGAATTTGATGAGTCTAAATAAGACTAGAAGATCATTAAAACATTTTTGAGGAAAATACATAGTTGAAATTAATGACAAATTTATAAAAAAGTCACAATATATTATTAAAATATTTTTCTCTTAAATTAACCATAGAATATTATGTTGGAAACATTATAGTAGTTATCAGTTTTGATGGTGGTGAATTATATTCATTCCGCTTAATATATAATAATTAATTCATTTAGTATTTATATAAAAAGTCAATAATTAACATATTTAGAAATTTAGAACATGTTTCCTCTAAATAATTTTTTCAAAATTCAGATATGATAAAAAAATTCAATAAATAATAATTTGAAAAAACAAAAAACATTCTATAATTTTTTTTTAAAAAACAAGGATATGGAAATAAAATGTTTCTCAACCAATGATAGAAATAATTATAAATTTCATTAGAAAAATATTTTCACACTTTTGAATACTCATGTTGAATAAAATTAATGAATTTTTTTTTCAATAAATAAATAGTTTAGATGAAAATTCTCTAGTTTCATGAGTGATAGATCTTCATATTTCATCATTATACCTTGATAATAAACAATCATGATAAATAATGATATTATAACATATATATCTTTTACAACATTGGAAACATTATAACCATAATAGCCATGAATGGTAAAATAGTATATGGATACATATATCTAAATCAAAATCACAATTTTCATCATAAAATGCCTCTAGTGGTAGTATAAACACCACTTAAAAAACAAGTCATGTATATGACATGTGTCTCACAAAAATTAAAGTATGATAATCCCTTACTTTAGGTTCGAACTCATTCATACATGATTGAAAAAAATTTAATATATATTTAGTATCAATATAATTTCGAACCATATTTATATATATCAAACCATATATTGATTTACTAAGAAATTTTTATAACTCATTTATTAAAAATTATTTATTAAAATTATAGTTCTAAGAAATATCTAAATTGTTTTACATGTTTGTTTTGGTTTGGTAGTTTTTGTCCTTTTACATTGATCTAGATTAAAACATATTAATAATTTTAATAATGGTATAAAAATATTATGAATTTATTATATTCATATTTAGAGTCATTTATAATATTTATATTATTAAAAATGAATTACGCCATTCATAGGTATATAAAGCTATAAGTACGCATACAAACTATTTTAATATTTCAATGGGACGAAACAAAGAAAGATAAATATTAATTACAATTTATATATAAATTATTATATCAAATATATCATATATTTTCATCTAATCCATCAACATTACTGTCTATGTATAATGGAAATGACAAATCAGTCACCTAATTTTGTGGGTTTGGTAGTCCACAAGTATACATGAGAAACAATATCACTTTCTATTTGATTGGAATAAAAGAAGGTATACATTACATTATTATTAAATAAATATAATTAATTAATAATTATAATATATAATATTTTTACCAATTATAATAAAAATTCATGATATATAGTGATGAAAAATGAATCGTACCACAACATGGTGCAGGTATGGGATATGTATGCACAAGCAACGCTTTCAAAAACCATTTGATAGAAAGTTGATGTGTATAGTTTTTTTTAAAATAATATTAAAAATTATGTATTAATACTATATTAAATTAATTATTTTATGTGATTATAACATATTTTTTAGGATAAAAGTAGGATAAATAAGAATATGATCGGTTATGGAGATTACAACTTCTTTGAAACATCTCTTAATATTTTATCATAAGTTCCCCAGGGTCGGTATTTTGGAAATACAAAAATATATAGAACCCACATGAGGAAGTTTAAAAGATATTTTATCAATGGATTATTGATATATATTCATAATTGTAGTGTAAGGAATTGAGGGAGGTGGTTCCTATTTATAATTATTGTGAGGAGCAGTTGAGAAATTTCATAAAATTTTAAATTATAATAAATTGTTATCAAGCCAAAACACCTCATAAATTCTAGACAGTTGATAATTATTTAATATGAGGTTGAAATGATCATAAATATAAAATAATTATAATATTATTTGGTGTTGCCTTAAACCTTATCATTTTATTTACCCCATTAGTTAACCTATTTTAACATTAACAACATAAGCAAATATTTCACTCTTAAAGGGACATAAATTTACATATTATGTAAAAATTGTATAAAAAATGGATAATTTATGAAATTTTGGAGAATTTATTATTATTATTTTTCTCATTAAATATATTTATGAATTTTATATTATGTATTAAAAATTTATATTCATTAAATATCAATAATGATAATTTTGACAATATTGAATTAAATTATAGGAAAAGGCATCAATAATTTTTTTATTTATATATAATATTTTAACACAACACTAATATATATATTAAAATATTAATTTCTTTATTAAATTTAATTATTCAAATTATATAAATTTTAATATTTTTAATATCATTTATTTTATTTTTTCGTTAGTTGAGAAAATAATATTTCACTATTTTGTAAGTAATAAAAGTTATTATTTAATACCAAAAATTTATAAACATATTAAAATAACAATACGAAATTTATTATATTAAGAATATACATTAGAGTTCATTAATAACCTAATGATTCCCTTATGTGGACACATTTTAGAAATTTAAAAGTAAGAGACTCAAATTTTGTAACTCTCATTACTTTGAATATTATATAGTTCAGTTTCATGGAAATGTGTCAATTAGACAAAATAATTATGATACTATAGTGATATGGGTAGAATAAAATTATTCTAATAGTAAATATTGTGAAAACATATGGCCTTATACCTTTGTTTTAATCAATATTAACCTGATTTACCATTTATCAAGGTGAAAACTTTTACCCAAGTTACTGTTCATATTGACCTAAACAAAAAAGGGTACTACTAAACATATTTGAACATTCTAATTCCAAATATGGAAAAAAAATTATAAAATTTTATTTTTATATGTGGTATATGAATAATTAAACATTTACCCAACAAAATGTGATGGAAAATAGTTTTTCATTAAAATTCCATTTTAAATTAAAATATCTTTTGATAATAAATTAAGGTATAAAATCCACTTCAAGGACTATAATTAGGTTAGTTTTAATAGGAAGGATGTAATTAAAATTTAAACCTAATAAAAATCAGATAATTTATTTATAATTACTTTATAATAGAATATAATATTCAAAAAAATACATGAACATTCACGATTTACTGGAAAATAAAACTTTTAACAAAATCTCAATATTTAACCATAAGATACATTTTATATGTTTTTTGAAAAAATGAAATCCTTTATTGAAATAAAAAATTTATAATTTCTGAAAATTAATTATAAACAATTCCTTGAAAAATTCATTAAATAATTTTTTTTTGAAACCATTTTTTAAAGAACAAATTGTCCTTTCAAAAAAAATGTGTACTTATTTCCTTTGAAATAATATATAAATTATTAGATATTAAGACCATTATATACATATATGAAAATATTATTAATCCCTTTCATTCTCACCTATTAAACATCTAGGTAATAAGAATCATATATGTATAATAATATTCCATGGTTCATTTAATCTTGTTATTGAAAGTTTGTACATGTTATCAAACATGATGACCTAATTTTAAAATATCAAGGTGTTACATTTTCACCCCATTAAAAAATCACACCATCAAAACTTTATCTTGATATATATGATCAATGTTTTTCAATCTTAAAAATGACTTTTTAAATTCCAACATTGTAAAAAGGGTTAATAAAACATCAATTGAAAAGAGGGAATGGAAAATACGGAGTTTTGTTGGAATCAGTAGTGCAGAAAACATTTTTTACGTCGGTTATTTTTCATTATTTACGTCGGTTTTTAGGCGACGTTAATACGGACGACGTTATAAATAACGTTTTTTACGTCGGTTATTTAAAACCCGACGTAACATCCCTAATATCACGGTGTTTATCACATCGTTTCATTAATAACCGGAGTGATAAATATGCGCGGGGGGGGGGGGGGGGTTTATCACGTCGGTTATTTCTAAACCGACATGATAAAACGCCTGGGATATCGTTTATCACGTCGGTTATGACATAACTGACGTGATTAACCCTTCCCCGGGCCTATTATCACGTCGGTTTCTTAAATAACCGACGTGATAAAAAGGCCTGGAACCGTTTTAGCACGTCGGTTATCCAATAACCGACGTGGTAAATCGGTTCCCAGGCCTTTTAGCAC
The DNA here is from genome assembly GCA_963277665.1 of Viscum album. Taxonomy (NCBI): domain Eukaryota; kingdom Viridiplantae; phylum Streptophyta; class Magnoliopsida; order Santalales; family Viscaceae; genus Viscum; species Viscum album. Next base: position 167,352,215 of record OY728140.1, read on the forward strand.
GTCGGTTATATTAAGAACCGACGTGATAGAAGGCCCGGGAACGGTTTATCACGTCGGTTCTCGAAAAAACCGACGTGATAAACCCTTACCGATTTATTTACCACGTCGGTTATTTTATAACCGACTTGAAAGCGATATTTCTTTTTTTAAAATAATTGCACTGCTCTCACCAAAAAGCAACCAGAAACCAAACAACAAAAATAACCATGCCAGCCCTCCCCCAAGCCCCAACTGAACCCCCACCCTCATCTATACCCACCTAACAACCTGGCCAGCCCTCCCCCACCACATTGGAGCCCCACCACAACCCTTGGACACCCCCCACCCCCTTGGACAGCCCCCCCCACCCTCATTTACACCCCCACGACCCCTAGTACAGCCTCAAACACCCATTGGACACCCCTCTCATATCCCTTGGACACCCCCACCCCTTGGAAAGCCCCCCACCCTCATTTACACCCCCAAGACCCCTAGTACAGCCTCAAACACCCATTGGACACCCCCCCCCCACACCTTGACAGCCCTCCCAGACCCCTTGGACACCCCCCCCCCCCCGACCCCTGGACACCCCCCCCGAGCCCTTGGACAGCCCCAAACACCCCTTGGACACCCCTCCCATATCCCTTGGACACCCCCACCCCTTGGACACCCCCACACCCCTTGGACATCCCCCCACCCTCATTTACACCCAACCGGCCCCTTGGACAGAACTCCCAGACACCTTGGACACCACTCCCATATCCCTTGGACACCCCCCCACCCCTTGGACACCCCCCACCCCTTGGACAGCCCCCCCACCCTCATTTACACCCAACCGGCCCCTTGGACAGAACTCCCAGACACCTAGGACACCACTCCCATATCCCTTGGACACCCCCCCCACCCCTTGGACATCCCCCCACCCCTTCGACAGCCCCCCACCCTCATTTACACCCCCCCGAACACTAGGACAGCCCCAAACACCCCTTGGACACCCCTCCCATATCCCTTGGACACCCCCCCACCCCTTGGACACCCCCACCCCTTGGACAGCCCCCCCACCCCCTGGACACCCCCCGACCCCTTGGAAACCCCCCCATCCCCTTGGACAGCCCCAAACACCCCTTGGACACCCCTCCTATATCCCTTGGACACCCCCCCCCCCACCACTTGGACACCCCCCACCCCTT